>JAAGEH010002531.1:58737049-59218930 GCA_011751065.1 Lasiurus cinereus
GTGTGTGTGTGTGTGTGTGTGTGTGTGTGTGTGTGTGTGTGTGTGTGACCTACCAGAATTCTTGCTGAAGGCAGGCCAGGACTATCGGATAGCAAATGTGAAATGGCAGGGGTGAGGAATTTGATTAGATATCAAGGGCAATCAGATATTCAGGACGGGAGAATTCTCTCTAAACTGGCTTAATAAGATTGTTGCTTAAACTGTACCATGCAGCCCCAATGAAGCCCGAGGTCAAACTTAGTTATGTAGAGAGCTCATTGTAGCTCTTCAGAAGATCTTGATTTTGAGAGATGCCTTGAATTGAGAGAAATTGACCCAAAATGTCCTCCTTAAATCCTTACATATCTCAGCTTGTTTCAACTATGTATGTTGTCTACATTGGTTCTCAACTCCAGTTACACATTGTAAACATCTAGAGAACATTTAAAAACACAGATGCTTCTCCATGGTCTGTGTGGCTCAGTGAGTTGGGGAATCATTCCATGTACCAAAGAGTGGTAGGTTTGATTCCTGGGCAGGGCACATGCCCTGGTTGCTGGTTTGATCTTTTGAGGCTGCAAGAATGGTACCAGGTATTATACCTGTGGGGTCAGATTAGATCTGGATTTAGCAATCTTGGTACTTGAGCTCTGTCTAGGAAAGTACTCAGAGCCAAGACTCAAACTTTAAGAGAACATCTACACTAATAAAAGAGAAATATGTAAATTGACCATCATTTCACAACTCCAACCAACCAATCAGGAGTGAATATGCAAATTAGCAGGACCAAGATGATGGCAGCCATGGAGCCAGCCAGAGCCAGTGAGAGGCTTGACTTGCCCCTGAAAATGGAGGAAGCCACGCCCTCCACCCACCTGGTTGGCAGCCATGGAGCCAGTCTGAGCATGTGGGGGGCTTGGGTCACCATGGACTGGGCCACTGAGGGAAGGACCTGCAAATGGCCTTCAGCAACTTACCCAGGCTGGCCATGCCCCCATGGGGTGAGGGTCCCTGCTAGGAGGTGTGACCAGCTTGCAAACAGCCCTTAGTCCCTCACCCAGGCTGGCCATGCCCCCCCAGCAGGGATCCTACTCCATGAGGGTGTAATTGGCCTGAAAACTTCCCCAGCCCCTTGCCCAGGCCAGCACCATCCCCAGTGGGGAACTCCACCCCACTGTGGGTGTGGCCGGCCTGCAAACCACCACAGGCCTTTTGCCCAGGCTGCCCTGCCTCCCAAGGGAACCCCATCTTGATCCGGAACACCCTTCAGGGCAAACAAGCCTCCCTCCACCCGTGTACCAGGCCTCTATCTATATTAATAAAAGGGTAATATGCTAATTAGGAGACCTTCCAGGAGACCTTCTGGACATTTTTCTGGACAAAGCCAAGGTGGCGGGGCTGAGATAGAGGTAGTTAGGGGCCAAGAGGCTGGCCAGTTGGGGGGCAAGCAGGTGTCAGTAGGGGTCAGTTGGGGGTGATCAGGCTGGCAGAGTGGTAGTTGGGGGTGAGCAGGCCAGCAAGAAGAGTGGTTAGGGGCAATTAGACAGGCAGGCAGGCAGGTGAGTGGTTAGGAGCCAGCAGTCCCAGATTGCGAGAGGGATATCTGACTGCCATTTTGTCTGGCAGTCAGACATACCTCGAGGGGTCCCAGATTGGAGAGGGTGGAAGCCAGGCTGAGGGACACCTTCCCCACAACCCCCCTCCATGCACAAATTTTGTGCACCAGGCCACTAGTTTATTTATAAAATCACAGAGGTGGAATAAGTAATTCGTAGAGGAAATCTGCTTAGGAAACAAGTTATAGAGGCAAAGGAAGGGCCCTAGGAGCTTGGGAGTGAGGAAGATAAAGGTCATGCACCTGGGTTGAGGGCCAACTGGAGGGGAATGGGGAAGAGAAAAGGAAAGGAAAGGGAAAGGCATGGGCCTGCTCCCGGGAGGGAGAGTGGTGGGTCCTCTGTTCTAAGAGTGGAGATTTTAGGAGAAGTTCCAGGAGAAGATCTCAATAGAATATCCAGCAGCTTTGCAGGTGTGTCCTTTTAGGGTCCAGGTCTTCACTAATTGATTGGTTGGTGCCAGGGTAGGGGCTCGTTATCTAATCCATATGGCTCTGAAGTCCATTGTCTGGTTTTGCTACTTTTCTGGGCTTGGAACTGAAATACAACTGAGGCCTAGATATTATCTCAGTCCACAGACCGACACTCTCTCCACTGAGCCAAACTGGTTTTGGCCTTTTTTTTTAAAGAAAAACCAAACAAACACCCAGATGCCTTGGCACTCATGACCATCATAGACTTACTGTATATTTTTGGGATTGAGATTTAGGCATTAGTGTTTTCTCACAATGCCCCTTTCCTCTCCTAGAAATTAAAATGATTTCTATACTTGACACATTTTTAACATTTCTTTATTTCTGTTAAACAACCACAATTCTCTTACATTTTTCTTACAGGAAATATTTTTCACACTCATCTATGGACCAATGGGAGTTTCCTCACACCGTCTGGATACCTATAATCATAAAGCCCTGACATTCCTGATTCAGTAAAAATAAATATTTCCTGGTCCTTGCATGGCTTATTCTAAGAAATGA
Source organism: Lasiurus cinereus (assembly GCA_011751065.1). Classification (NCBI taxonomy): domain Eukaryota; kingdom Metazoa; phylum Chordata; class Mammalia; order Chiroptera; family Vespertilionidae; genus Lasiurus; species Lasiurus cinereus. Next base: position 58,739,619 of record JAAGEH010002531.1, read on the forward strand.
ATTGTTGAAGTTCAAATTACTATTTCTAAGTCATCCTTGAAATCAGATTGTCTTTTTTTTTCCAAAAGGAATGTGTGAATAAGGAGTGGGAGGGTGAGGTGGGCAGTCAGGCATTTAAGAGACAGGGCCCTTGGTAATCTGCAGCTGTTTATTGGGTGAGGCACACACTTTGTCTAACAAACTGGGCTATGGAAAATTCCATAGCCTTCTCTGGAGAAGCTGTGAATTACTACTGTGGTTCTTTGGTCACAAGAACAATGATAGGAGCTCTTCCTTTAGTCTTCATGCCATCAGTGAGTCACCTTCTCAGGGAATTTTGTGGGTTTTCACAAGACCTTTCCTTTTCCTTTTTTTTTTTCTGATAAACAGGAAACAAATTATTATTAATAAATTATATTTCTGTGACACCTTTTCTTCTGTCAGAGCTCCCAGGGGGCAGTATATATAGAAATAAAACCATAAATAAAAGTATTTCTTATACCTCTTAACTCTGCCCATTGTCTGAAGCAATTACTGTTACTCCTAAGAATTTCACATGTACCTTGAGTAAAATTCTATAAAATCCTTCAATCTCTGAGGATGAGGATGGCAGCCATTAGGATGAAATATTTGTAAGATAAGGAGTAGTAAACTTTAAAAACAGCTAAGAGTTGTGTGAACTCTGGCTTTTTGGACAGAAAGAGCCTTAGAAGAAATAGAAAAATTGTGTAAATATTATATATTTGAGGAAAATTTTTAATAAATATCTAGCCATATGTTAACCAAGAATATTAAGAACTTGGTTTAAGTAATTAGTCACTTTAAAATGTAGAGTATTTTTAAAGAGTAGGTTAGAATCGTAGCCAAGAAATATGATTAACTATATACTTTTTGGTAAAGTTTAAATAACTGTGATGAAAATGGCTAGGGTTTGTGCCTGTAGCAATTATCTTTAAATATGTCTTGACCCTCAATGCAAAAAGCTAAGAAAGGGAATCAGTTGAAAACAAAATACACATCATATAGCACAAAAGCATTGTGTGTGTGAAGGTATCATAACTATATGTGATTATTTAAAAGATAAATGCATGTTGCATATGGAAGGATGATAAACTTCTTATAGAGCATTATTGAAATATTAAAATTCCAATATAAAACATATTTCCCTCCCTTAGACCTCAGTACATACAAAATAAGCTCCACTTTCTCTTTTGCTTACACATTGACATCAGAGGCTGTCATGCCTGCTACTTAGATAATAAACAAGAATCATTGTCTGAGCTCAGACGCTTTGTATGGACTTCGGAATCAACTCTTATTACTGGAGATTACCCAAAGTTTAGACATTTCTCTGATTCTGGTTACTCTGGGAATTAGGCTGTAGCTCACAGTAACTGAGTCCTCTGAGTTCACTTGTTAAAGCTGATACCTTTAAAAAAAATCAATAATCAGGACCAGAGCTTGCCTGAAACCAATTGATATGTTTGTTTTCAGAGAATCCTGCACAATGACATGGTTCTGGAAACCAATGGGGCAATGATGAAGTGGTTAATCATTTGTTCTCTAGATTTACACATATCTGAGCTTATCATTAATCATCAGTATCTGTGGGTGTGCTAGCATTTTCTGTTTGGACTGGTGCGTTATTAAAAAATACATAACTGGTGGATAATGATTAACAGGAAGTGTATGGAAAAATATTAGTGCTGTCAGTTCATTGTTTTGTGCTTAACTTTTGCCAGTATTCATTATTATAGAAGAACATTTGAATGACTTCATGTCACCACTGTGACAAGCAGTTCAATCCTTCAGAAATATTCACAAAATACTTTGAAGCCCTGAAAATTTTCATGTGGCATGTAATGCTAATCTAGCTCTTTCGCTCTTTGTGTGTATGCCTTGGTTCAGACTTGGACCAAGTGAATGTTTTGTATGTGGCTTATTTCAGAGTCCTGGTTAAGTTTTTCCATGACTGCATATTTCCATACAGTTTAAAAAATATTTAGATTCCATTTCTAAGCCCAACTGTACTCTTTCAAATTTAGATTTGCCTCATTACATTTCAGGCATATTCTTAAACCTGGAAAAGTTGAATTCTCTCTGTACTTTTTGGTAGAAAACACTAAACCTTCTGGGGATTACTCTGACTTTGAGGCCAGATATCACCCACATTGTAGTCTCAGTACATAAAGTTGCTCAGTCACCTTTTGGTTTGGTGAATCTTGAGATTTATTCCTTTCTATGAGTTTATCATTATTTGAATAATCTTTTCAAGGACAAATTCTTTACTTCTTAGAATATAAGCCATGGCTCCTGACAGTCACTATTATGTTGCTGGTCCATCATTCAGTTGCACCTCTAGCATTTGGCATTGGCCAGTCAGTGGGAGAATACATGAACAGCATTCCATGTTGGTCAGATCTGACCACCATAAAGTAAGCAATAGCCATGTGTGAATTAGCAAGTACACTATATTCATTCCGTGCTATTTTCACCTCTGTTAAATTCCGGACTCAGAAAATGTTTATAAGAAATACATACAGCATTTCTTTTTGGATAGAGAAGACTTGATCTTCAAGATTTTAAATAGCAGCATCTCAGGCATTTGACTCATGACTTACCTTTGTAAACCTTTTGTGGTATGTAGGGGGCACTCAATAAATATTTCTTAAGTGAATGATTGAACATTGAATTAATCTTTAATGGTGCCAACAAACCTCATACCTTATCATGCACCTTTCATTTGCTGGTCAAACATTTCAGAGGTTTTTCCCTGTGATATAGTCTAAAATTCAAACTCATTACCTTGTCAGTCAAGTTTCAAAATAATTTGCATCATATATATTTTCTATCTTAATCTTGTATTGTGTCCTTACAAGAGAGAAAATTAAAGAATCATTAATGCTAATTTGAGATCATACTATTGTATATAGGAATAAAATACATATAGTACATTTTGTTATATTTTAAACTAGTGAGTGGCCTGGTGCATGAAATTCATGCACATTAAAAGGGAATTAATTAGAGGAAATATTTTAATATTGCTATTTGCCCTTTCTCTATAATAAAAGTGTCACAGATGAAGGAAAATTAGTAAAATGTAGTATATAAAAATCTCTCTCCTGTCAGAGTCTGGGGCCCACCATGGGACCCAGAGTTAAGTCCCCGCCCACCTGCACATGCCTCAAAATCTCATGAGACCCAGACCTGGCCAGTACCACCCCCATGGGGCAAGATCCAGACCTGGCTGGCCCCACCCCCATCAAGCCTTGCTAGATAGGATAGGGGTGCAGCCTCACGTTCCCTGGCCTGGCACAGGGTGGGGGGTTCAGCCTCAGGTCCCCCAGCCTGGGACAAAGGGCACAGCCTGAGGTTCCCCTGGCCTGGTATCAGGGTCAGGGGCACACCTTGAGGTCCCCCATCAAGCCTTGCCAGGAAGGGGATGTGGCCTTAGATTCCCAGTCAAGCCCTACTGGGTGAGAGGGGAGGGGCTCAGCCTCAGGTTCCCTCACCCCAGCTTGGCGCCATGCAGCCTCAGGTCCCTGCTGATTGTTGTTTATGGGAACCCTGCCTTCTGCTGTGGGAGCAGCTATCTTGTGATGGTATGAAGGTTAATTTGCATATTATATTGGTTATATAGGATGATGGTTTAGATATTTGGAATACTATTTCAGATTATAACATTGAGGTTGAGAGCCATCTGAATGAGGTTTTTCTTTATCAATGATTTTTCTTTTCATTCATTTAAAAAAATATCTTTATTCTTGAAACTATTACAGATGTCCCCTTTTACCCTCTTTGACACCCCTACTTCTGCCCCCCAAGTCATATTAGCCATAAAACCATTAGGAAGATGTAGTGAATATATATATGAATTTATTTTCTTTTAAGTTCAAGTTTCTTTGGTGAAAACTTTTTGTTGAAATATATTTTTCCCTGTTTCTTTGTTCCCTACAAATATTTAATTATTAAAAATGAAAGAAAAAGTAAAAATTAATGCAACTTTAAATTAAAACTTTATGGAAAATGAATATACAATGTGAAATGTTATGATGAAATTAATTAGTAAAGCCAAATCTAAGAAATAGGGTCATATATATGAAATATATAGAAACTTATGTGTACATATGCGTAATTGTAGTACATACTGAATGCAAACATTTTCACTTATTTTTGTTAGAATATTTCAAAAACATTATGACAATTCTGAAAACAATAGGAATTCATAACTAATAAAGTTTTGCTTAGATTTTGCATATACTCAGCATGAGCAATTACTAAAGTAATTAATAGCAAGAACTGAGAAAATGACTTTGTATTTGATATTGGTAAGACCTTTGCCTTAATTTCTTTAGCCATATATTCTGATGCTTTTCAGTACCTAAACATGGTTAAATATCTTCTCTTCAAAGATAAAATATAGCACCAAAGCAAAGCAAAGCAAAGCAAACCAAACAAACTGGACTCAGAATCATATTTTATCTAGCTTCTACCTTTTTCAATTTTAGCTTCAGATCCAAAATGCTCCAAAAATTTGTCTACCCAAGTGGCAACATTTCATTACTTTTTATTCACTCCTCCGTCCACTATAAACTAGTCTTTTCTCTCTTTATTTCACCAAAATGGTTCTCTTTAGGACTACCAGTGAAATCCTTATGTTTAAATCTGCGTTGCTTCTCAGCAGTAACTGACACTCTTGGCCACTGTCCTAGAAATACTTACTTCCTTTGACTGAATTCAGGTATGTGGCTTTCCTCTTTCAGGCTATATCTTTCCTGTACAGGTTCTTTTCCCTTTACCTGGCTGTTAAATGTTGAAATTCCTCAAGGTTGCATCTCGGCTCCCTTCAGTTTTCTGTGTCTTCTTCCTAGAGTGTCTTTTTGATATCCAGAGTTTAATTTACTATCTGTATGATAAGGTCTTTGAAATTAATATTTTGATCTCAGACTTTTAAAAATCTTTAATATTGCATATACTTATGGTACCTTCTTATAAGTATCTTTTTTTAGATTTAAAAAAATATTGTTATTGTTGACACTATTACAGATGTCCTAATTCTACCCCATTGCCCTCTCCACCCATTTCCTGCATCCTTTTCCCTCTGGCTATCCCCACACTGTTGTCTGTATCTATGGGTCATACAAATATGTCCTTTGTCTAATCCCTTTACCTTCTTTCATGCAGTCCTTGTATCCTTCCCTCTATTTCTTAGACTGTTCCATGTATCCATGCCTGTTACTTTTTTCTCCCTCCCTCTTTCCCACCCTCCCTCCCTCCTTTCCTCCCTCCCTCCCTTGCTTCCTTTCATTGTCTTAAACTCAACATGTCTAAAATTGTACCCATAGCCTTATAATCCAAACTCAATTATCCCCCTATGTTTCTTATCACAGTGGATGCTATATCACATCTCATTCAACTTTTGGTGCTCTGTTCCAGCTACATGTGCCGGCCTGCCATTCTTTCAATGAACCAAGATAATTTCTACCAGAAGATGAAGACCTCACCTTTGCTTTTCCTTTTGCCTTTCCATGGCTATATCTTATTCTTTATTCACTTCTCATTTCAAACATTACCTCCTCAAAGAAGCTTCAGGAAGTTTCTTCAACTGAACCCACTCCCAGCTCTGGATTTTACCTGGTTAATTCTTATTTACTCTTCAAATTTCAGTCTCAAATTCAATATACTCATGTCTGGTGCTGTGCTGTGTGTTAAAATATAATGGTGATCTGAAAATACAAGACTCTATTCTCTGCCCTTTTAATCTAGAAGAGAAACCTTGTTTATAAACTCACTTCACTCCTGGTACTAGCCCTTTTTAATTCTCTTAACCTTTTCACAATTTTAAAATGTACACATTTGTGCATTTATGCGATTGATTTTTATCTCTCTCACTAAGCAGTAAGCTTCATGATTTGCAATATGTACTTGTAGAATAAATGAATTCATCATGTCCACTTTATGGTACATATTGAAACTCAAACTTGACTTTAATAATTAATATAATAATATTTTGCATATCTTTCAGTATATCTACAATGATGATAATTCCATGGTTAAAATCTGAAGCATCTATCATTAAACACTCAGTGTGAATTTATGTTCTGTAACATTTTTTCTCTCTTATATAATCTGTTTCATTTCTATGCATATCTCTATGTCTAATAGAAATCTTGCTTGTCCTCTTCTTTATAATATCTTTTGATGAAACTGCAACGTTGGTCAAATATAATTCTGATTGAATGGGCCCAGTGGTCTTGGCTACAAGCATTTAACTTAATCTGTTGGCAACACAGAGAAAACACATTCCTTTCTATTTGGCAGGATATTGACTCATTTCAGCCATGGAAGCTGTAATTTTCTGAATGGTATCCTAGTGGCTGGCAAAATGCAAGTTTCTAGTCCCTTTCTCATGCCAATGGTACAGTTTATACTCTGAATTTCTGGCTAAATGTATGTTGATTTAAACCAATGGATGATGTCCCTCACCAAATAGCTAAGTAGGTTAGAACATTATCCCAATATGCCAAGTTTGTGGGTTTGATCTCTGATCAGGGCACATGCAACAATCAAGCAATGAATGCATAAATAAGTGGAACAAAAAATCAATTTCTCTCTATCTCAAAATCAATAAAAAATTTAAACTAATGCATGATATAAAATATCATAAGTTAAATTCAGCAGTGTGTTTTGAGTTCTACTCTGTGAAAACTTTTCTTGTTAGCAGTAGTGAGGGATAAAGTAAAAGGAACGAGTGAGTCAGAATGTTCAGTAAGGTTGCAGTCTTATGGGTGATAAAACTTACACACATTTTTGTGGGACTCATGCCATCATCCAATGACATGATTGATTCTTGACTTCTTCCAAAAAACAGATTCCCTGAATCAAATTTCCTCTCTGTAAGAAGTTCACTATATGTGTGATTACAGTTTTGAAATCTTGGACTTTTATCAGGATAATCTCTTTTTTTTTTTTTTAAACTAAGGATTTGGTAGGTTATCTGTCATGTAGTATCTCTTTCTCCTCTCTCTCTTTCTGAACCACATCATCTGCACTCATGAGGCTCACATTATCTTCATCTTTTTACCCAATGAGTACATGTTTTAAAGAGCTGGATCAGTGGAATGTCACTCATATAGTCAGAAATGTGAATGGTACCAGGTAGGCTGTATAAGGAGGTGGCTTTCTTATAGGGCAGTGGTTGTCAACCTTTCTAATGACTCAACCATTTAATACAGTTCCTCATGTTGTGGTGACCCCCAACCATAAAATTATTTTCGGTGCTACTTCATATCTGTAATTTTGCTACTGTTAATGAATCATAATGTAAATATCTGTAATTTTCCGATGGTCTTAGGCTCTACACTATAATTCATTAACAGCAGCAAAATTACAGTTATGAAGTAGCAACAAAAATAATTTCATGGTTGGGGATCACCACAACATGAGGAACTGTATTAAAGGGTCCAGGCATTAGGAAGGTTGAGAACCACTGCTAGAGGGGATCATTTAGCAACAATTGTTAGGTTGGGTTTCAAGTGTTTGATCCCTTCAAATGAAAAGAAATTTACTATTTAAATTTCAGGTTAGATATTTATAATGGTAGTAAGTTTCTTTCTATAGTATAATGAAATGTAGCCTTTCTTTTGGTTCTTTTTACTTCTTCCATTTAATAATCTAAATACTTGGGAGAAACTAGTGCCCAACAAGAATAAACGTCATCAGTTATGTTATCTTTTCTCTATTTCTGACATAGTAAGTTGTCGATTCACACTCAAAGGCCCCTGAGCTGAGAAAGAGCTGGAATACACTTTCACATAATAATCTTTTGTTGTTATTTTTTTTTTTACAAAAAGTTCTGTTTTCTCATAACTGGATTTAGTTTTACCTGAAGGTCTACTAAATTCAGTTGAATGTACTATTGTAAAGACTATATATATATTTTAACCATAGCTGGTTTTGTGCAGTGGATAGAGCAACAGCAGAATGAAAGGTCCCAGGTTCAATGCTAGTCAAGGGCACATGCCTAGGTTGAAGTTTGATCCTCACTAGGGGGCATGCAGGAGGCAGTGGATCAATGATTCTCTCTCATCATTGATGTTTCTATCTTTCTCCATCCCTTCCTCTCTGAAATCAATAAAATATATTAAAAAAAAACACATTCTGGGTAGAAATGTTCTTTAGGAGCCTATTACCAACAGGTTGGGTATGTCACAGGCATTCCTTAAAACAATTAATTGACAAGAGTTTCCATTTTAGTTACCATCCAAGGCTAAGAACATCAATACATTTGATAAATTTTAATAGACTCAAAATTGGGAGAGGTATTTGAGCCTATGTACTGAAGTGAAATCTTAAAAAGTAACTTGATACTAATATGAAACTTTATTATTTCTAGATGCAAAATATATTTAAAGTGACAAATTGAACTTTTAACAATTATTAATATGGCAAGTATTCTGTATCTTAGAATTTAGGACACTTTATGCATGATAACTTGAAGAAAATTAATATAACATCTCATTTTTGAAAGATTGAATATTTTCTGCCAAAAGAGACATTAAAATACTCAAAAGCAAATTTTTGTTCCCAATATGCTCTCAAGAAATAAGAATGATAAGTGTCTCAATTAGAATGATAAGTATCTCAATGTCTTTCTTTTAGAATATGTATGTTAAAAATATACAAATAATTGTTTAGGATACAAATTATGAAAGGTAGTTAAAATAGAGTATGTACTTTGAAAACACAGCCTATCTTGTATATTGACTGCCTTTTAATTATAGCTGCCAGCATGATCTCTATAATCCAGAGGCAGAAGGAAAAGAACATTGTTACACAATGTATAAAGGGAGGAGGGATGACCATATTCTCATTCTCTGTTATCGCAGCGGGTAAGACTACTTCATGGACATGACATTGTAAAGGAAACAGGGTCTGCTTTATTTTCTCACAGGGGCCCAGTAAGGAACTTAGGTAGAATAGTAGCCCATGAGGCATCACATCAGGCTGTCTCTGGATAGACTGTAAAATTATATTTTGCCAGTCTCCTTTGAATAAACTACTGCTCTAACCTCTCTGTACACCTTTGTATCAGGTATTTTAATGTTGTTTATTTTAGTGCCCACATTTTAGGATGAACTAAATTGTTTGAGTCCTCCCTTTAACAGTATAGTTATATTTATAATAGAGGCCTGGTGTATGAAATTTGTACACTAGGTAGGGGGCTGTCCCTCAGCTCAGCCTGCACCCTCTCCAATCTGGGACCCCTCAGGGAATGTAAATGGGCAGTTGGATATCCCTCTCACAATCTGGGACTGCTGGCTCCTAATCACTCCCTGCCTGTCTGCCTGATTGCTCCTAACCACTCTGCCTGCCAGCTTGATAGCCCTCTAAATGCTCCTCTGCCAGCATGATTGACCCCTAATTGCTCCCCTGTTGGCCGATCACCCCCAACTTCCCTCCCCTGCAGTCCTGATCAGCCTCAGCTGCCCTCCCCTGCCAGCCATCTTGTGACAATGTGGTGGCGATCATCTTGTGATGACTTGGGGGCAGCCATCTTTTGATGACATGGGGTGGCCATCTTGTGACAATGTGGGGGTGACCATCTTGTGACATGAGGGCATAGGGGTCAATTTGCATATTACCTCTTTATTATATGGGATATAGGATTGAGACATCCTCAGTGATGTCCTGATTGCTATCTGTCAGCATCTTATTGGGACTTTAAGCTTCATTTAATGCTTCGGTGGCACCCTACTCTCATATGCTTCTCAAAATGCACCTCTCTATGCCCTTCATCGGTTCCTACCTCCTTACCCATTCCTCAAAGGCATGTTTTTCTTATGGTGGTGGATCCTGCAAATTACTTACTCAGTATCTATTCTTCCCTTTTTCTTTACCAATGGAATCCTGACTTAAATGGGGCCAAACGATATATTGCAGGTAAATGTATTCTCTTCTCCAGACTCTTTTGATAGTTTTAGGCAATGAGATGAAATAAAGAAGTCTAGAGGATTAGCTTCAGGGGGAAACTAGTGTTTTCTAGATAAAAGGGAACGTGTGCCTTTTCTTTCCCTACTTCTTGCCAAGAATGGAAGGCATGCTTGAAGGCAGATAAGCCAGCTTGTGACCTTGAGGGTGAGAATCACTTCTTAGGAAAGCAAAGCTAGGTTGATCATGGGTTCTTTCTTTCTTTTTTGACCTGTTTACCCCTGGGTTTCTCATTGTGTCAGAAAAATATATCTTTCTTAAGCCACTATGATTTTTGTTTACTTATAGCCCAAAGCAAGTCATGCCAACCTCTGCCATTTTATCATGTTTAAAATTTTTAAAAAAATATTTTAGTATTATTTTTACTTTGTATAATGTGTTAACGATTAGTTAACACAATGCATTTACCTTTAGTGCAAACTCATGCCAAGGTTTGATTTTTTTTATCCACGTACCTACACTACCTACCCTGTTTCCCTGAAAGTATGACATCCCCCGAAAATAAGATCTACTTCCCGTTTTGCCTCTCGCTGTAATATAAGGCATCCCCCTGGAAATAAAACTTCCCTGATAATAAGGCCTCCCCCGAACATAAGGCCTCCCTGGACTATAAGGCCCCTGAAGCTACCATAAGGCTTCTGACTCCTGATTTAAAGAGACCTCACACTACCTGAACAGCTCCGGCTGTGCTGCAGCCAATCAGCGAGCTGGTTTGTGACAACTAACTACGGTACCATATACAGGTAATAAATTTGCTTTTTTTTTTTTGTTCAACAATAAATGTGTACCGTATCCTTCTTCATGGAAAAATAAGACATCCCCTGAAAATAAGACCTAGCGCATCTTTGGGAGCAAAAATTAATATAAGACACTGTCTTATTTTTGGGGAAACAGGATAGCACAAGTCTGGGAAAAAGCAAGAACATTATGCTCTGATTCCTTATACATGAATAAGAAACATAAATGGAAATCACCAAATCCATGGAAAGGTCAGCCATTTTTTGTACTATTCACACTTTTAATTATATTACATTATTTTAGTAAAACGTATAATCATTTTAGTGGGAGCCCTAAGAAGTACTAAGTTAGTGCCAGGTTCCTAACAACAAGGAGTCAAAGAGAATCCATAAAGATGGGAGATCTGCTTTAATCAGATAGACTATCTAATGTTCTAGGAAGGAGGGAGGAGAAAATGGCTGAGATGGGTGGTGGTCTGGATAATCAAACAAGCATTCAAAAGAGAAGGGATATGGTCTGAGCAGAGCATTCTTTCTGGTTTTACTTCATTGCTGGATTTTGGCTATCTGCCACCACTCTCATGATAGAAATATATGGTATATGTCCTCGGGACAGATTCTGTGTCCTCCAGCTTTGTCCCTTTAAAATTCACCCTTAACCATCAGTGTCCTGTCTAAGATTAAAATGTGGTCATGTCAGTCCATTGTCTAAAAGCCCTCTATTGCCAGAGTTAAGAATCTATGCATGGCACAAAGGTCTCTCCTTGGTCTACTTTTCCGATCCTTCCCACTCCACACCTCGAACTTCAGTGCCTCATCGAAGGGAACATTCACCCTTCTCTGCCTGGCCTATGCTCCTCTTTGCCTCCATGCTCCTGCACAGGTTACCTTCATTGGCTATGCTCCTGGTCACTTACCTGGCTTCTTGGCTAGAGCCTTTTAACTTTTTTTAAGATTAATATTTACTTGTATAGAAGCTTTAATCACATAATAGCTATGGAACCTTGAATAAGTTACTAAATCCTTTATTTTCCTGGTTAGTGAATTTGTGATAATAATGGCACCAACCTTGTGGGTTTTTTGTGAGTTTGAAATTGGTCAACTCAATGCATGTCAAGTACTTAGAACACAGTACCTAAGTACCTTGTGTGCTTGTGTATACGATATTAGCCATTATCATTATAACATGATTTCTCCAACCCTTCTTTAATAAACCTGAATTTGATATATGTTTACTGTGTCCCGTAATACCATGTGCTGCATATTTCTACCCTTTGACTTACTGACAGACAAAGTGGCATGGTGGAACTGAATATATGGGTTTGATTTTTTAGTTCTGCTAATAATCTCTCTGTGCCTATTTCCCTCAGCAGTAAAATTTGGATTGCTGTGAGGATTAAATGAGCTAATTAATATATGTTAAGTACTTAGGACAGTATGTGGCACGTAGCAAATACTATAGAAGTCTTTACTGGGCTAATTACATATTTGCAGATACGTTTTTAACCACTTGAAAATGAGCTTTCTTTTTTTGGCAGCTTGACTGAGTTATAATTGATATATAATTCTGTGTAAGTTTAAGGTATACAACATGATGATTTGATATATGTAAATACTGAGAAATGATCACCACAACAAGGTTAGTTTGCACATTCATCATTTCATAGTTACAATTGTGTGTGTGTGTGTGTGTGTGTGTGTGTGTGTGTGTATGTTGAGAACTTTTAAGATCTACTTTCTTAGCAGTTTTCAAATTTATTAACTGTGGTCACCATGTTGCAAATTACATCCTCAGAACTTATAACTGGACTTTGTATCTTTTGACCAACTTCACCAATTCCCCCTTAACACACATGCTCACCACCCCTGGCAACTACCAACTGCTTTCTGCTTTTATGGGTTTGATTGTTCTAGATTTCTCATGTAAGTGAAGTCTAACAGTATTTATCTTTCTCTGTCTGACTTATTTCATTTAGCATAATGCCCTCAAAGTCTATCTATATTACAAATGTCGGATTTCTTTTTTTTTTGCAACTAAGTAATATTCCATTTTATGTATACACATATCCACCATTTATCTATTCATTCATCCATCAATGTATATTGATTGAATTTGTTTCTATATCTTGGATATTATTGTAAATAATGATGCAAGGATATGAGCATGCAGATGATTTCACTTCCTTTGGCTATATAATAGAAGTGAAATTGCTGAATCATATGGTAGTTCTATTTTTAATTTCTTCTTTGATCCATGTGTGTGTGACTTAATTTCCATATATTTGTCAATTTTCCTGTTTTCCTTCCGTTATTTATTTCTAATTTTATGCCATTTGGTCGATAAAGATACTTGATATAATTTCCATCTTCTTGAATTATTGAGACTTGCTTTGTGTTCTAACATATGATCTAACCTTGTGAATATTCCTGGTGTATGAGAAAAGAGATTCAGTTTATCTTGTCTATGAATAGCTGCTAGTTAGTCTTGTGAGGGAGACTGCAGTCAGGAAGCACCTATGTCACTGTCTTGGTGACTGAAAGTGACTTTTGTGAAGGTAGGGATGGCAGGGGTTGTGACATTCAATTTATAAATTTCTAGTACCTAATGATACATGAGGTATATAGTTGACATTCATAAAATCTTTAATAACTAGAGGTGTTTTTTTCAGAAAGGAACAAAATTAGAAGTAAAAACTCATGAAGTTTTCATTTAAACATCCCTAAGTTTACTGTTCAGAAAGCGTGTAATCATTGGCATAGAATGGGTTTCACCATTCCTCTCTGCTAGTATTTCTTTATTCCTGTCAGATTTGATAAGGACCATAATAAAACTTAGAGAAAAGATTAAACTGCTGACATTTGAAATATCCAGTTAGAAAATCTGATGTTCTCAGTATTTTCACTCCCATGGTTCCTGGCTGTATGAAGCAGGTTTATTGAAGGTCAACTTAGGTCACAAGATATCTTATTCTGGACGACAGATTATACTGAGCCTATGCTTTGTGTGTTTCCACCACCTGTACTGTAATGATGAAGAATTTTTTGAGCATCCTTCTATTTTATCATTGGGTTACCAGCTGGCTTGCATCAGGTGAGTTCCTCTTAGAGTCACACACCTACTGCAGAGCTTGGTCCCTCTGGAAGCAAACAACCCCTCAATCAGTGTGAAGATTTTACACAAGAGTGTAACATGGTCAAGTTTATATTTTGAAAAGATCATCTGGAGTCCATGGAAAAAAAAAGATTGGGGAGGAGTGAGCCATGGTGAGAGACCAGTTGGAAGACTGATGCCATAGCCCAGGCTAGGAACTAAGACAGAAACAATCATGGGGTGGAGAGATTTGGGAAAGGATAAGAATTTATAACAGGCAATCATTGCTATTGATTAGAGATGATGGAGGATATTAGAAAGGCTCCTATGTAACTATATTATATTACTCAGTGCCTTATGGAACTATTAATCAGTGTAGAGAGAAGAGGAGAAACAATATGTTTTATTTGGGAAAAGTAATCATTCTGTTTCTGGAGGGGCCTGTGGCCAGTGGATGTGCCTGGCAGGAAGTTAGTTGTTACAGGGTCTGGAACTCGGGAGAGTACCCAGGCTGGAGATAAGGGTTCAGGAATTGGCACTGTATGGGTATAAGTGTAGACCACTGCTGCTGCTGACATCACAGGTAAAGTCCATCCAGTGAGACAATTAACAGGGAATGATCTCTGAGTTGGCACAATGGCAAAATTTGTTTTTTAGGAGATAATGAAATAGAGTACAAGAGGTCTTGGAACATTTCAAGAGCATCTTACGGAAAGTTCATTGTTAAGGATGTGGAAAAGGCTTAGTATATTTTCTCAGAAACCTTAAAAACGTAAGTTACTGAATTATATGTATCTGGATGATTCAACGAAGGGGTATGTGTGGCAAAATATAGAACACAAAATAAAGCAAGTAATCACCAAAAAATAACAAAATTCTTATTAGGTACATTCTTACTTGTAAACAACCACCACCTCTTTTAATCAGAGAAGGCTGCAGGGCAGTCCTGTACTTTAAATTTATAATTTTTTTCAAAGTGAAAAGTAATTTTTATGCAGCAAGCTAGTGCATGCACATATATACACCAATGACACAAAAGTTTTTAAAACAATACTCAACCTTATTTTTGTGTTGCACTTTTGATATTTTTCATTTCATTCCATTTATTTTGTTTCATTCTGTTCCTTCTTTTTCATTCTGTTCCACTGTAATAATTAAACTCTGATTCAATAACATACAAAATTGATTTTGAAAGACTACTAAGAAGTCACAATACACTTTGAAACACTCTGATTTAAAATCCTACTGAATCCTATGCCCAGCCAGTGTGATTTGGTGCTTGAGCATTGACCTGTGCTGGAGTTGTGGGCTTGATCCTTGGTAAGGGGTGTGCAGGAGGAAGCTGATCAATGATTCTCTCTTCATTGATGTTTCTCTCCCTCTCTTCCTCTCTGAAATTAATAAAAAGATATTTAAAACTAAAACTAAAATAAAATTCTATTGAGTCTTACATAAATTAAAGACAGATTCTACATGTAATACCTTTATTGAAAGTAGGCTAGTATAAAAGAGTTTCTAGAAGACTAATTATCGTCCTCGTGAACATTCTCACAGGAATCTTGCTGAGGAGTTCTAAACCACTTGGTTGATAATTTATTCATGTCTAATTCAGCCAGTGGTAGTATGGACTGCCTACCTCAGGCATGGTGCTGTGCTCGCTGTTGGGGACAAAGTGTTCAGCGCAAGGCAGATCCAGAGTTTGTGCGTTTTGAAACTTAATGCAATTTGGGGACTCACTTTAAGAAAACAAAAGCGTAAAACAGCAAGTATAAAATGAGGTGCCAAAGTGATTACTTATTTATGATGGAAAAAAAAATCACATTATACTCAATCCCTTTTGTCTAAGATCCCTTTAGGCAAATTGCCAAAAATGTTTCTCCGTTAATACTTACCGATGGCAGCCTGTTCCCTTCTCACCTGGAACACTGCAACTCCACAACTAACAGCGCTCAAAGGGCCTGTCTGACGTTTCATTAGCTTCAGAGTAAATCCACCTCTGTTTGCTTCTGTGTAAACAACATCAACCACTTGTGTCCTCTGGGCAAGGCAGACACAGGTTAAAGAACTAGTCATATAAGACATTATCAATTATTTTGTACGATGGAGAAACACAGAGAACTAGGAGAGCTTAGAGCAGGAAATCAGACTTAGTCTGCAGCACAGGGGGAGTCTTTGCTGAGGAAAGGCCAGCTAGAGGCAAAGTGTTCAAAGCTCTGGTGCTATAATCATAGGCCTGCACCAGACCATGACATGACACGTCCAGAAACTTGGAGTGAGTGTCCAGACCCTTATAAAGCAATTTGAAGGAGTAATTTAAATCCATTAAGTCTAATAATATGTTTAAGCATGCATTGTGCATGCATGCCCTTTATTTTTTATTTTTGTTTTCCCAGGAATTCATTTTTTTTATATTTGCAAAAGTATGAGTATGCATGCCTTGGGGGCGGGGAAAACCTGGTCCTTCCCGTTGGTAGACTGAGAAGCACTGTCAGAGATGCTCCAAACAGTGGAGCCCTGTGTCCCTCTGCTTTCCGCTTGCCATACTTAAATACAATCAAAGTGAAAATAAAATAAAGTTTAAAATAAGGACTAGACAGCAGGAAGTATTACCATGACATTAAAGTAGAAAACTGTAATAAATAAGAAACAATAAGGACATTAAAAAAAGAATGAGAGTTAAGAAAAATTCAAGGCAGGACATGCAAAAATTAGGATGTGATCGCTTTTATTTTTTTATTATTTTTAAAAAATATATTTTATTAATTTTTTTTTACAGAGAGGAAGAAAGAAGGATAGAGAGTTAGAAGCATTGATGAGAGAGAAACATTGATCAGCTGTCCCCTGCACACCTCCTACTGGGGATGTGCCTGCTGCCAAGGTACATGTTCTTGATCAAAATCAAACCTGGATCTTTCAGTCCATAGGCCAATGATCTATCCATTGAGCCAAGCCAGTTAGGGAGGATGTGATGACTTTAAAAAAATAAAAAACAAAATTCCTTACATGACATGAACAAATATAAAACGAGCACAAATGACAATGAAATTTTCATTTAGGAGTTGAAAACCAAGTTGATACTTGGGTCCCCCCAACACCAGGCTGAGAACTGATGAGGAGAGATGGGTCCCTGGGCCTTGTTCTGGGTGCTTGTGAGTCCCAGCATCCTGTTGCTTTATGCAGGGAGGAAACACGGATTCTCCTCAGTTCTGGGCGTGGCTATTGCCAGGGCTCCCATGTGCGGTCCAGCAGCGGTTCCATTAGATTATCACATCCTCGTGTAAGAAACATCTGTTAGAAATACAAGGGCACTGTTTTTCATTTTTCAAAATCCTGAGCAAAATTAACTTTTTCTATTTATGAACTAAGAGAGGGTTTGCTTCTAAACATTTAATTTCATTTCACAGCAGTTAGTAAAAGAATATTTGAGTATTAATGAAAGAGGTAATGCATTTTACCTTAAACATCAATCTTTAACTCACTTTTAAAATAATGTCTAAGTGTTCAAGCAAATTGAACCTTTGACATATTTTTATTACATTCATGGAAGGAAAAAGTAAAAAAAAACTAATATATTTATATTAATGATTTTCCCCCCTTTTCTTATTACTCATATTTATTACTTTAAAAATTCTATATTTTTTTAACATGACCCATGATTTCTTAAGCAAATTTATATAATTCCTTTTGCCAATAAAAAGTGAAAATTTGTTCATCTTAAGAAAGGATTTTATTAATGCAGTAAAAATACACTGTTTTTTAAAAAGATGCTTATCATAATAATATTCAAAGTATAATTTCTTTTAATTGAGTTAAACTAGCAGACTGTCTAATGACATTTATTTCTGTAAGTTTCTGATTCTTGCCAGGTATATGTTATTTTAAAATTAAGTCACAATTTTGTCAAAACATTTTTTTCTTGACAGATTTAGAACGTTGTCTATTGAGTACATTTAGAAGTATTCCCATATTTACAAATCAGGAGGAATGGATGACTTTTCCATTATAGCTTTCTTTAGCCATTATATCATAATTGCTTAATTTAGACAAAGTAAGTCATGCCACATTGGTAATTGAGCAAAGATAAATCACAATTTTGTTAAGTTGTTTTCCCTCCACGTAATTAGAATTGTGCACTCTTAAGGATTTGTTGAAATTTACAAATGGGATCTACTTTGAACTGAATTTTAGGGGGAAAAAATCTTAACTGAGATTAATGCAGAAAATATTTACTTGCATTTTCTATTTTTGTTATTATTTTTTGTGTAAGTCATTTAAGTTACAGAAAATTGGGACAATTTTAGAGAAATGTTCCGTACCCAAATTGTAACATATAAATTGGAAATAACTTATTAAGTCATTGAAAATATACTTGTCAACAGGAAAGAGCATACATGTTGTCCATTGCAAGAATTCATGTTGTATCATATGAAGGTACCATATGAATGTACACATGAACATCTTTATTGCAGGAGTTTGTGTTGTACCTTAACCAAAAAATGTAAACTTCTCTTGGACAATTAGATAATGATGACGTTTTCATAAACCATGCTTCCATGAATGATCTTGATCACACTATTTGGATAGTATGATCACCATAGCTTTGTGTTGGTTAGAACACCGCATATCCATTCTCTTAACATCCAGGAAGGAAGGATTAAGTGAATAAATGAATGACACTGGAAATATTAGGAACACTGATGAGGAATAATCAAACCCCTTGAAAAGTTTAAAGATTTGCTAGAAATTCAGCCTTTTCTTGGACTCATTTGGATAGTGTGATAAATTGGTCAAGCCCATTTCCAGACTCCTGAGGGAATTTTATCAAAGCAACAGCAACACATGGTTGTGTACTTTGTTTAACTTCAGTGTATTATTTATTCCTCTGAAGACACATTTCAAAGAGAAAAGTATGTGTTGCAGAGGCAGTGGCTCTAATTACAAAAATACACAGATGTTATACAAAATTTACCTTCGGGCTCAGGATATAAGTTCAGGATTTGAAGCCCAGGAGATTGCCGAGGTAAGATCCATTATTCTGCAGCAAACACACATGGCAAGCTCTGAAAATGAGAGGCATGATGGCATGGAATGATGCTTTCCTCCCATTTTGCTCATATAATTAATCTAAGCCCAACTGTGCAAAACAGACTGAAACTCAGTCTTCTTTTAGTTCACTTCTAGGGCTAAATTGACATACAATTGTCAAATTAGATCTGTATAATAAAAGAAATACATTGATTTATCAAATTACAGTGAAATTTAATTGCTTGTAAATAAGGAAGTTATGAGGAGGAAAGAGATTTATTGGAGTTAGATCATACTTATAAAAATCCATTGGAAAATCAAAATTAGAAGTTTCCCATTTATTCCCTTATAAGTAATCTTTTCCCCTCAGACCTGGATATGAGAATTTAGCTTTTCTTTAGCCCCAAACACATTATTACATAGCAAAGGAGAAAAGAATAAAGAGATTAGGAGGGGGAAAGCTACTCAGGAGAGGCCAGAAGCCTCTCCACTCTGAATTTTAAATGCTGCTTCTGATGTCGTTTTCTTCTTTTACATGAATAAAGGATATTAAGGAAGTAACCCAAGCATAATAACTGTTCACACAGCCCCTTTCACAAGATATTCTTAGTGGCTTGCATTTTCTGGAGTTTGTATCTGATAGTGGAACAGAACTAATGCAGATGGTGGAGAAACAAATTCTTTGGAAGTGGATGCAAAGAGCAATATGGTATAATCTTGGATACAATGCTCCCATTGTGTTTGATGCATTCATTCATCTGCAGATGCATTCATTTGCAAATTACCCAGTGCTCCTATCTCTTTTCAAATGAAGAATATGTCATTCCAGAAGGCCAGCACATCCATGACCCACTGGATTCTTAAAAGGCTGACCTCCTTCTGGTTTTCTCTACCCTCTTCTATTTCCTTTGAGAGTCTGGAAGAGCTCAGTGTGGAAAGCTTGGGCTCATGTGTATTATGAGCTATATAGTTCCCCAGCTACACATGCCTGTACATTTTTTCCTACAAATACTTTATTGCACATCTATTTGAAGATACATTTATATTAGTGAGGTTAACCATTTGTTGCTGGAACAATCTTGGAAGATAGAAATAATTGTGTTGTTTATTTTGTTATAATGGATGTACAATAAGCAGAGAGAAGACATACTTAAATCAATACCTACTATATATATATCTATATATATCTATATATATATATCCTACTATATATCTATATATCTATATATATTAGCATGGGAGAGATATCTTACATATTCTCATATTTGGTCAAAGTTGTCTATGATGCTTGGGAGAATAAAAGGAATAGAGAGCAGTGAGATTATAATAAAGGAATAAAAAAAGGTAAAAAGAAATATTGGCAAGGTAGAATAAAATTCTCCAATAATTAAGAATCAGTGCTTGGTGTTTACCAGTTCACGAAGTTTCAGTTTAGGTTGATCAAGATGAATCTGTTGCCTGCTATGTGCCAGTGCTGGGTCTTGAGGCTTAGAGATGAAATAGCCTCTACCTGCAAGGAGCTCAAAGTTGACAAAGGAATCTGGACAGAGTGAAGTCTGGTTGTGCAGGAAACCTGTCCTTAATAGTGAAATCCCTGAGCTGAAATTTGGAGAATGATGTGGTATCAACTAAGTACTTACAGGGAAAAGGGTACAAACTTGTCTATACAGGGGATTCAGAAAAAGTGAGTGTGCAAGATGAACAAATAGTTTCAACATGGCTGTATGATCTCTAATCCAGTGATCTAGGCTCCCTATTACATTCTCTCTTCAAATTCAGTGAAGGTGGATCTATACATTAATTTAAGTGTATATTTGAGGTGGCTTTGACTTTTTGTGTTTTGTTGCTATTCAAGTTATTATTGTTCATGATAGAAATGATCAAAATAACTTTTCTTCCTTTTCCACCTGCTATTTAATTTTTGACACCCATTTTGACAAAGGTATTAGAATGTATAAATACAGTTTGTGAAGTATTATGAAAACTAACATTGGTCATGGGAAACTATTACTGTTGGCACAAAATTAAAAATCTCCATTTTACTTTCTTTTTGGACATTAGAGAGTGTATCTGTATTTCAAAATCTAATGTATGATAATTCTCATGATATTCTGTGGGAAAACATGGAAATGTCAGGGAGGAAGCTAGATGGATAAGTAATTGTTTGCAAAGGTCATTAGTGGCTCAATTATTGTCACTCTGAAAGGAAGTGTCTAGATTCTTGCCTCTTGACTCTGTCATCATTCCTGGATCATCAACATTGAATTGAAAGGTTAAGAATATTGTTGCCAATGCTTCAGTGTCATAATACGACTTTTTCCTTCCTTTCTCTCTCTACAAATAATGATAAAAATAAAGAGCATCTATTATGTAGTTGGCATTGACATACATTTTCTTTCATCTTCACTCTGTCCCTACCATGTAGGCAGCCATATTCTATTCCAGTCTTATACATGATAGTAAAATGGCCCACATGAAAAGTTACATGGCTATGATGTGGAATGAATAATCCAGAGATGGACTTCTGACTCCCAAACCTATGGTTTTCCCACTGTTTTTAACTATGAGTGCATGCTTCCTTTGAATATATATGCTATTAAAAGTATTTGCACATTATAATCTTACTGCTATCTCAGGTTTGCTTCTCTTATGGAAGGAAGCATCTCTGTTGTATAAAGAGGGACTAAATATCCTCAACCCACTCTAACTAGAAAACATATTTTTTAATAAGTTGATTGCTTCTCATCTAATGAAAAGAACATAAATATCATTATTATTTACTTTATTTTTTAAAGTAAAATTTTAAACATTTGGAAATCTTAGATTTACATTAAAGTTGTAGACATAGTGCAGAGGGTACCTTTCATCCCATTCCCTATGATGTTATCTCCTATGTACATGTTTATTAAAACTAAGTAAAGCTAATACCATTGCAATTAACTATACTGTATTATAGACTTTATTTGGATTTCACTGGTTTCCACACAGATGTACTTTTTTCTGTCATAGGATCCAATCCAAGATTCCCACAGTGTTTAGTGTTCATGTATCCTTAGTGTCTTCTGCTCTGTAATGGTTTCTAAGTTTTTCTGTTTTTCCATGCCTGTGATCTGTTTTTGTAAACTTTGTTTAGCACAGTTTGGAAGAGACACAGTCAAGTATTTTATAGAACGCTCCTTATTTTGACTCAGAAGAGGTATTTTTCATTATTGGCTTAGGGTTATGGTTACTGTGAAGAATACCAGAGATGTGAAGTGCCTTTTCTTTCTTTCTTTTGTTTTTAATGTTTTTGTTTGTTTGTTTTTTTTTATTGATTTCAGAGAGAAGGATGAAGGAGAGAGAGATAAAAACGTCAATGATGAGAGAGACTCATGGATCGGCTGCCTCCTGCAACTCCCCTACTGGGGATCAAGCCCACAAACTGGGCAAGTGCCCTTGACCAGAATCGAACGTGGGACCTTTCAGTTCACAGGCTGAGCCAAACTGGCTAGGGCTGAAGTGCCTTTTCTTCTTGCATTTTATCAGAGATTCATGATGTTATCTTAGATTCTTGGCTGGGTCTTTGTAACAAAAGCTAGATTAAGAATAACAAGAGAAAAGCATTCAAATTTATTGAATATACATTTACATGAACGGAGAGCCTTCATAAGGAAATGAAAATCTAAAGAAAGGTTAACCCAAGTGTTTTTATGCTAGGTCTGATGAAGAAAGGAAAGTTATGGACAAATGTAAAAGGACAAACAAAGTATGAGCTAAATTTGGTAAGTTAGGGGAATTTAGCAAGGACTATTCATTTAGATTTCTCTTGTTGTCCCTCCGTCTTTAGAGATAAAGAGTTCCTTTTGCTTTGAGTATAGATAGCATACCTCTCACACGAGAGTTTTATGACCTGCCTTGGGTTGGTCAAGGAATCCTTTCAGTGACTGCCTTTCAGTGTTTTCATTGCCCATATCATTTCTCAAATTCCTTTAGCCTAATTCAGCTTAAAATAACCAGCATGCATGCTAAGGTACCATATTTTGAGGCAGGATGTCTGAGTCCTACCAATATCAGGATGACCTAGCACTAGTGATATTAACATTAATGATTAATGGCTTGGTTAACATTATGTTTGCAAAGTTTCTTCACTGAAAACTTTGTTACAGATTGAATTATGTCTTCTAAAAAAGATATTTTCCTCCTAGTCCCCAATACCTGTAAATGGAACTTTATTTGAAAATAGATTTAATTAAGTTAAGATGGGGTCATTAGGATGGGCCCTAATTCAATTTGACAAGTATCCTTAAAGAGAGAAAAACATCACGTGAAACATAAGACACAGAGACACACAAGGAGAATGTACTGTGACAACAGAGGCAGAAATTGGAGTGGAGCATCTGTCAAGAGTTGATTGACAGCTGCCTCAGAGGCTAGGAAGAGCAAGGAAGGATTCTTCCCGGCAAATTTCAGAGAGAGCATGGATTCACCAACACCTCAGTTTCAGAGTGCCAGACTCCAAAATTGTGAGAGACCAAATCTCTGTTGTTTTAAACCATTTGTTTTTTGGTGTTTTGTTATTACAGTCCTAGGAAACTAATATACTATTCACTTTCCATTTTCTGTCCTTTGTAAGCAAGCTACTGACTCCAGGTAATACTGTAAGGCATTTCATTTGCTTTTACATATACATTTTGAAACCTTTGGACAGAGTTGCCACTATCTCTTTATCCTAGTTAATCTTTGGCTGATGACATGGACAATGAAAACACTGAAAGGCAGCCACTGACCATGGAGCTGTGTTTATATTCATCAAGTAATTCTTTTCAGTGGCAAAAATGGAATTCTCCTTTGCATTCCCTCAAATAACACTATCTTATAATAAAAGATTTATATATAATAAAAGCCCAGTGACTGAACAGTGGAATGACCAGAATGACTGGTTGACCAGTTGTTATAATGCACAGTGACCACCAGGGGGTAGATGATCAATGCAGGAGCTGTCTCCTTCCCACTCTGCATGCCATCCACCCCTACTCTCTTTCCCCCGTGGTCAGTGCACTACCATAGTGCGAGTGCCGCTTGGCTGACCAGGATGAGTGGCTGCTCCTGCTGCAAGGGGCAGGAACCCTGGTTGCAATTGTCGCCTCCTGGCCCCAGGCTCCTCCTCCTCTGGATGCTCGCAGGTTGTGCAGCACTACCACCAGGCTTGTAGAGCTGAATCCAGAGGCTAGAAGATGGGCTCCTGGCTGCTGCCTCTTAGTGCTATTGTCCCTAGGCCCAGCAAAGATGCTGCACCAGGAGCAGCCTCTCAGAGGGCAGGTCCACAGATGCTCTGCTGACCCAGATGAGCAGCGCTCCTATAGAAGGCCAATCCCCGCAGGCCACGCCTCCCACCAATGCATGAATCTCATGCACTGGGTCTTTAGTTGTATTATAATGCAGAGAGTCATGATTGATTTTTGTAACTGTTGCTTAGCATAGTATTGAATGAATGAATGTAATAAGAATGCAGTTCTTAACTCAGGCTTTTTACATGGAATTATCCAAAACAAGTTTTTATATAATATTTTTTGGACAGTGTAGTTAAGCCACTTAAACCATTTATAAGAGTTTAAACTATAGTTCGAAATATTTTCTCTAACAAAAGGAAAGAAGGAATATTAGGTTAAATCTATTTATGTGTAAAACCTCTAAAATAAGCTGTGATTTCAATTGTGTTTCCCAATGTAAATTGTGGTTTTAACTGGAAGCTAATACATTTTATATTTTTCTTCCCTGTTCTTTCTTCCTTTCTTTCTTGTTTTTTCTTTTTTTATTTTATTTACAAGAGAGGCCACTTTCTGTGGAACATTCAGTCTAGCTATAAGAAGAAAGATATAACGTGTAGATGTTCATTTTTTGCTACCCTGTTTGCAGTAATAACATCTATTTTTTGAGATTTTTGAGCATTTCATTAAATTTACTTTAAAACTTAATTATGTAAAATAAGTGCATTGGAGCTTGTGAGATCATCATGGGTTTAGATGATCCCTCAGGAGTTGAACACCCAAGGGAGCTGGGAGGTTGCATTACCAATGACCAAAATATGCTTAATGCAAGCCCATTTTCCTTCCTGCATGATGCAGCATTTATTGGAAACAATCCAAGTCCATATCTATGCTCTAAATTGTCCATTTAGTGTAGCAAAAAAGAAGTGTTTCCTGTTACATTATATAATATTCATCATCAATTACTTTTACAAAGTGTGCTGTTGGAGGTTTTAAGTAAGCATGCAGATAGAAACTACAGTAACTCATACTTTTATCATATATTACAAAAATTAGAGGATAGCTTCTTATACACACAGTATGTGTATATTGGCCTTCCTACATAAATATATACATGATTAAAACAAATTTTTGAATGTGGTATATAATGACCTTAGTCTTATTATATAACTCTACCAATTTAACCATTCTTATGAGTTAACTCATAAAAACATCTTATCAACTTAACCCCCAAATCATGCCAGTGAGTTTGTTTAAAGATAGTTTTAGAGAAGGGGGACATTTGGGAGAATGAGGCCCAGAAACTGTGATGATAATGCTCTAAGATATCAGAGAGAGAGAGAGAGACATTTTTTCCCCTTGTTATTTAAGAGCAGAGGCCCAGTGCACAAATTTGTGCACCAGTGCATTCTCTCCTCCTGGCCTGTGGGATAGGCTGAAACCAGCTCTCTGACATTCCCTAAGGAGTCTTGGATTGCAAGAGGGTGCAGGCCAGGCTGAGGGACCCCACTGAAGCATGACCGGGGCCAGGGAAGGACGTGAGTGGTTGGCCAGCCAGGGAGGGATCACAGGAGGACTCTAGGGCATGTCTGTCCTATCTCGCTCCGTCCTGATCGCTGGACTCAAGCAGCAAGCTAACCTACCAGTTGGAGTGTTTACCCCCAGATACTCCATCGGTTGAGCATCCTTAGCATATTATGCTTTGAATGGTTGAATGCCCAGCCAGTTGACTGGAAACTTAGTATATTAGGCTTTTATTATATAAGACTAGTTGCCCAGTGCATGAAATTTGTGCATGGAGGGGGGGTTCTCTCAGCCCAGCCTACACCCTCTCCAATCGGAGACCCCTTGAGGGATGTCTGACTGCTGGTTTAGCAAATGTTATGACCCAGGGTTTTTGTATATTAGGATATTCCTTACTATTGTCCAATTATCCGATTCTCAGGGGGGCTTATTGAAGTGAACAAGTCTAATATCATCTTCATTTGCTAAGTATGTGTCCATTTTGTTACACAGGAATTATTGGCAATCATTGGTTACTAAGTGCAGCTTTAATAGTCAATCATGTAAGCCAGACTTGGGGACATGAGAGGACATGTAAGAATCAAACAGAGAATTATGTCATGGATCTTTAGGTTAAGCTGCATCCATGTTTCTTTTTACATGTAGTTTCAATTAGATTAATTGTGCATGGAGAATTCTGGGAATTCAGTTAGATCCTTTCATGTGCTGGGTATCATATGAAGATAGGATGGCAACCACGAAAAAATACTCTTTATTTTTCATTTTGATGAAAGAAGATAAATCATCTAGCAGAACTGAATCTTCCTTCCCATCCAAAACCCCTAAACATATTGATAATTGTATAGATTTCTAATATCCCTTATTTTAAAAAGTGTTTTTTTTTCTTTAGCAGTTGGCCCCATTTGTTTAAGATTTCCATCCAAAAAAATAAATTTTCAAAAACTGCCAGATATCCAGCCATTGTCCTACGGCATCATATATTATAGTATATTATAAAAGTCTGGCTACAGCAAATTTGGGCAGATTATTTCAAAACATGACATATAAATACATAATGTGTAAGATTCATGAAAAATGAGGAAAATAAAGCAAGAAATATTCTTCCTTCAAATTGGCCAAATTAAATTCCAAATATTTTCAAATATTTGAAGTTTTCTAGGGAAGAAATTATGTTACCTGCCTGAATGATAATTTTCTGAATGCTGCTTTGGAACATGCCAGATACTTGCTTAGATTAAAATTGAATTTATTATGTAAATTCCTTTTTACATAATAAATATGTATATATATTTATTTACACACATCTATATATGTATATGTATATGTTAAAATATAATCTATTATATTTTAATATTTTAAAAATATATTTTTATTTATTTCAAAGACAAAAAAAGAGAGAGGCGGAAACATCAATGATTAGATAGAAACATCAATCATTGATTGGCTGCCTCCTGCATGCCCCATACTGGGGATCGTGACAGCAACCCAGGCATGTGCCCTGACTGGGAATCAAGCTGTGACCTAGTTCATAGGTCCTTGGCTCAACCACTGAGCCATGACAGCTGGGCTAAGTTCTTATATTTTTAAAGAGAAACCAGATTATTTAAATTTTTCCTTGGGCCATTTCATTAATAGTTCAACTTGATAAATACTTGATGAAATCCAAGTATGGATGACATCCCATCCCTTGCTTACCTGACCTCAGTCCTCTGCTAGCCAGAGAGCCTCCAGCAAGTCAAGCTATAGCTCTTAGAACTCACCAAATCCTTTTGACTATATTTTCAAATATTTATCAATTACCCCCTGTTTCAAATTATGCCCAAACCCAGCAGGCTAAAATAACAACAGTGGGAGAGATAATCCTTGCTTCATAGTGTCTGGGCCTCAGCTGAGAAGACTTAAAGATGGAGTTTGGAATCATCATCAGGCAACTTTACTCACATGTCTGGCAGTTGATGTTGTGTGATTGGCTGGGATCTCAGCTGGACTGCCAGCTAGCACTTACAGGTGACTTTTCCCTGTGCTTCTCCATTTGGTGAGGGTTTAGGCTTCCTCACAGGATGTCAGATGGGCTCTGAAAGCAAGTATCCTGAGTGGGTCAGATGGAAACTGCATCACATTTTATGACCTAACCTCAGAGGTCCAAATTGTCACTTCTCTGCAATTACAAGGGGAGGAAATATTGACCCACCTCTTGATGGAAGGAGTCTCCAAGTTGCACAGGGACTTCAGATTGTGTGATGAGAGCTGTAGCAGTCACTTTTGGTAGTAAACTTGGCCACATTTTCATTCCCCTCCTTATCTGCAATGACTGTTTTAAGTCTGTGTCTCAATATCTTTTGCTGGGACTTGAAGGCCAATGGTCTGCTATCTGTTCTCCTTGCCTTCACACTAATGCTCTTCAAAGCCACCCTCCACAGATCTGAAAGATGACCTTTCTAAAATGGAAATCAGTCCATAATTTCAGTGTTCCAAAGCTCTCAAGAGTCCTTATAGAAAAAAGGCCTTTCATGATCTGTTTGTTTCACTGTACAACCCATTTTCATGGTGCTCTCCAACAAAAGTAAGCTTCTTGCAGTTTTCCCTTACCTCATCACACATGTACGCATACTTCACATGCCTTTTCCATGGTGTCCTCCTGAATTGTATTCTTCACGATCTACATCTTCTACCTAATGCATTCCAATTTTCTACAAATAGAGTTAGATATTACCTCATCCACCATTTACAACCTGGTTTCAACTTCAATATTGTAATTCTCAAATCTATCCAATTTGCCTCTATTTCCCATCTATTAAAAGGAAAAAAATATTAACTATGTCACCCCAATACATTTAATAAAAAAAGGAAAAAGAAGAAATATAGTCCTGAACTCATAAGTTCTTACAGAAATTAAATGCATTTAAGACATGTAAATTTCTTATAACAATGCCCAGCATATGGTCACTGTTCAAAAGATATTAGGTATTATTATTATGATTATAGGCCATTTACATCTTATATTTCTGGAAAACTAGAATAATTGTGGAAAAATGTTTTGCCTCAGTGTCTTTACCTTTGTTCTTTTCTGCATGGAATTCTCTACCCCTACCAGTGTCTGGACCCATTTTCCCTATTTCCAAATGCTATTTGAAATTCCACAAATTCTCAGGGAAGTTATGTGCAGTGCACTGGATGTTTTATCCCCCCAAATTTATATATTGAAACTAATGCCCAATGTGATGGTATGAGGTGGTGGTGACTTTGGGAGGTATTTAGGTCATGAGGGTAGAGTCCTCATTAATAAGATTAGTGTTCTTATAAAAGAGACCTTAGAGACCAACTTTTCCCCTTCCACTATGTGATGACTCAGGGAAAAGTGGATACCTATAACCAAGCAATGGATTCTCACCAGACACCAAATCACCCCAGACCTTGTGCCATCATCTTGGATTTCCAAGCCTCCAGAACTGTGGGAAATGAATGTTTATTGTTTATTGTTTACTTGAGGCCCAGTACACAAAATTCATGCATGGGATGTGTGTCCTTCAGCACAGCCTGCACTCTCTCCAATCTGGGACCCCTCAAGGGATGTCCAACTGACCGTTTAGGCCCAATCCTCCTGGGTCAGTTGGACATCCCTCTCACAGTCAAAAACTGCTGGCTCCTAACTGCTCATCTGCCTGCCTTCCTGATTGCCCCTAACCACTTTTGCCTGCCAGCCTGATCACCCCCTAACCACTCCCCTGCAGGCCTGATCACCCCTAACTGCCCTTCCCTGCAGGCTCAGTCACCCCCTACTTCCCTCCTCTGTCAGCCTGGTCACCCCCAACTGCCCTCCTTTGCAGGCCTGGTCCTTCCCAACTTTCCTCCCCTACTGGTCATTTTGTGATGGCCATCTTGTGTCCACATGAGGGCAAGATCTTTGATCACATGAAGGCAGCCATCTTATGTGTTAGAGTAATGGTCATTTTGCATATTACTTTTTTATTAGGATAGAGGCCTGGTGCATGGGTGGGGGCCTTCTGGTTTTCCCTGAAGGATGTCCTGGATCAGTGTAGGGGTTCCCCTGGGGTGTGGGGTGGCCTGGGCAAGGATCCTGTGGTGGTTTGTAGCTCTCCTGCTACCCAAGCAGAGGCCCTGGTATTTGGGATTTATTTATCTTCTATAATTGAAACTTTGTAGTCTTGAGCACAGGCCAAGGCAGGCTAGGGCTGCAGAAGCTTGGCTTCCTCCATTGCCATTGCCAGGGACAACTCAAGATTCCTGTTCTCTCCAGCTCCTTGGATGCTGCCATTTTTGTTAGGATTTATTTATCTTCTATAATTGAAACTTTGTATTTTTGAGTGGAGGCCTGGGCCATCCAGGGAGTGTGGAAATCTTGGCTTCCTCCATTGCGGGGGGGAAACCCAAGCTTCCTGCTTGCTCTGTAGCTGCAGCCATCTTGATTGGGTTAATTTGCATACCCACTCATGATTGGCTGGTGGGCGTGGCTTGTGGATGTAGTGACATGATGGTTAATTTGCATATTGCTCTTCAATTAGATAGGATAAGCCACCCATTCTCTGGTATTTTGTTTTAGCAGTTCAAACAGATGAAGTCAGTGTCTTTCTTCTCCAATCTTTAAAACCTTCATAATTTTGTTTATATACCCTATTTAAATCTACATGTTATATTTCTATATTAATATGTTTAAGTTTGTCATTTTTATGGAATCACTTGGGATAAGTATTATATCATATATCTTTATAACTTTAATTCCTAACATTTTGCCTTACTTGGAGTAAACAGATATTTACTGCATTAAATTAGATAAGGGTAATGAATTCCCTTTGAAATATCAAAGTATTTGATATTATTAAACCAAGACAAGTGTATATTAAATTTGAAATTTACATTTTCAGCCAAGGGGAACATTAAAGAAATAATTGGGGGACATGGTATTTGGGCTGGGTCTTATAGAAAAAGTTCAGTTGAATTTGGTAAGCATTTGTTATTCCAGAGAAAAGAAGGCAGCAGAAAAGTTGTCCAGTGAATGCAACAATGTGAACATCCCTATTTAGTGGGGAAGGCCCATGGTGTGTGGGTAGGAAGAACAGAGTTTGGTTGGTTGAGATATACTTTGGTGTAAGGGGAAAAATAAAAAAGGTAGAGCCTGGTGCTAAAGTCTTGAAATATTTTGCTTTTTTCTATATTTGATATAAAGCCATTAAAAAGTCTAGATGTGATCAAACTCAGTTAAGGGAAATTGCATGGGGAAAGAACCACCGAAGTGAACTGATTAGTAAAGGCATCTGATCTCAAATACTTTCTCTGTAAATGTTTAAAGAAAATCTAATTTGGATGTAGATATATTTGCTTTTCCACTGGCAGTCCTATTTTATAAACTTGAAGTTGCTTTTTAGTTGAAGCTTTTCAGTTACTCCCAACCCTGATGGGAATCACTCCAGTAAATGACCCCGGGGCACCAGCTCCACACACCAATTACAATACTCGTGAGATTTCTGCACAGGGTCTGTGTCACGCTGATTTCAATTAACATACTTCTTAATTAGGAAGAAATACAGAGGTAAAGAGGGTGATACTTTTAATTTGTTGCTCCTTGTTTAGCTTTCTGTCCATTTGAGACATAAGATAGCACAGGTAGATGGAGAGCCAACATCATGATGAAATTCCTTGTGACAATTAAAATTGTTAGGTCAGATAAATTATATGCAATTTAAAGTTTATTCCAGACTCCACATTTGCCTTGGAGAAATTGTGAAGTTGTTCTTTAAAAGCTACTTCTGTGAACTCTAAATGTCAAACTGTTATGGACAGTGTTCTGATTAAGCCAACATCATACATAGAAATTAGGTTCCTAATTCAGTTTCCAATAGAAAAGTCTGCAGGATAGTTACTCACCTCAAATACAACAGAACAACAAAACAAAACAAGGGCTGCTACATTGTGCCAACTGAACTTTAAGACATTGTGCCCTTGGGCATACATGTAATTTACCCATTGAGCATTACTTTCAATATATAAACAGAATATTACTTCAGCCAAAGGGAAGTAATACCCTACCATGTCGGCCTTCTGATCTTTCCCCAAACTAGATAACCTGATCTAAACTAAAAGGCTCATGTGATAAAGAAAAAGAAAATCATTGCTTCCTGAACTTAAAGCTAATTATATTCACATAAGAAGGGAAGTGATTTGTATTAAAATGGTAATAGAAAAGCATTTTTCTTCTCCTGTATCAACACCTTTGGTGCCTGAAGGAAGAAACAATGACAGACTTTGAGACTGATGTTCTCTGTCTTTCACCATGCCTGGGTCACTTCCTTTGAAGGCAGAAGCCTTCTGGCCAAAAGATGTGAGAAGTTATGCCTTTGAAATTTATTTTCCTTCTCTGTATGTTGATTAAGCAGAGTTGGAAAAATACTAGGGATGGTGTAGGTGCTGGAAAGTATACTATTGGTGTGGACAAGACCAGGATGGGCTTCTGCACAGTTAGAGAAGATATCAACTCCCTTTGCATGACGGTACTTCAGAATCTTATGGAGAGAAATAGCCGTTCTTATTATTGCATTGGGTGGCTAGAAATTGGACCGGAGACAATTATCGACAAATCAAAGTTGGTGAAGACTAATTTGACATAGCTTTCTCAGGAGTCTGGGAACACAGATATAGAAGAAGTAGACACCACAAATGCCTGCTACAGAGAGGGAACAGCCACTGTCTTCAATGCTGTGAAATAGATTGAATCCAGTTCTTGGGATGGATGGTCTAACCTGGTAGTTGCAGGAGATATTGCTGTATATGTCACAGGAAATGCTCGACCTACAGGTGGAGTCAGAGCCATGGCTCTGCTCATAGGGCCAAATGCTTCTTTTATTTGTGAATGAGGACTTGATAGGACACACATCCAATATGCCTATGACTTTCATAAGTCTGATATGCTTTCCGAATATCTCAAAGTAGAAGGGAAACTCTCTCTCTAGTGCTACCTCAGTGCATTAGCCACTGCTACTCTGTCTACCCCAAAAAAGATCTGTGCCCAGTGGCAGAAAGAGGGACATGATAAAGATTTTGCTTTGAATGATTTCAGCTTCATGATCTTCCCTTCTTCCTATTATAAGCTGGCTCAAAAATCTCTAGCTCAGATCATGCTGAATGACCAGCACAGAGATAAAAACAATATCTAGAGTAGCCTCGAAGCCCTTGGGGATATTAAATTAGAAGATGCCTACTTTGATAGAGATCTGGAAAAGGCATTTATGAAGGCTAGTTCCGAACTTTTAGTCAGAAAATGGAGGCGTCTTTGCTTGTATCAAATAAAAATGGAGATATGTGCATGTCCTCCATGGATAACTGCCTTAGTTCTGTTTTAACTCAGGACTCACCTCAGCTGGGAGGAAAGAGAGTCAGCATGTTCCTGCATGGTACTGGTTTGGCTGCCACCTTCCACTCCCTTAAAGTTGCACAAGATGCCACTCCAGGGCCCACTCTTGAGAAAATATTAGCAAGTTTTTGTGCTCTTAAATCAAGACTTGACTCAAGAACTACCTTTGCTGAAAGCATGAAGGTGGAGGGGCACTCATCACCTCGTCAACTATAGTCCCCAGAGTTCAATAGATTTACTCTTTGAAAGACCGTGGTACCTGGTTAGAGGGGATGAAAAGCACAGGAGAATTTATGCCTGACCATCCTCTCCAAATGATGACACTTTGGAGGAAGGAATATGAATGTGCATTCAAGCCCAGGAGCTGAACATGTTTCCAGTCCTTCTAGGAAAGTGCCAAAACTCAAGGGAACGTTGGGAAAACCAGAGCAGCTGTAATCAACGAGGGCGGGGATGGGTATTGAGAACACCTGTGTGGGCTGCATGGGGTGGGATATGTATGGGAATGGTTCGAATGAGATGCCTGGATACAAAACCAAAGGGTTACATGTTGCTTAAACTTTTATGTGCTGACATGGAGCCTGGAAAACTATCATGATCTTTGGAAAGTCTCTTAGCCTCCTATTGAGTCTAGTCAATGCTTTACTGTATTCCATGATGTTAATATGGAAAACTTCCTGTCTCTCTGGTCATTAGTATGCATGAAGCCTACTTTTTAAATGTGGTTTGAAGAGTCGTGCGATTCTGACAGAAAGAAGCAGAGATACTAGTCTTCAATTTTAGTTTTTTTTTTAATGTGTTATGCTTCCAATAAACAGGGTACTGAAAGTAGCTGTGGTTTTTGAAAAAAGTTTCTAGTTCAAGGAATGTGTTCTTCCATGTGATATATACAAAACCTGTTTGAAAATGATAAGACAAACATGTCCTTTTCTAAACTTCGTACATTCTGAAAAGAAGAGTTGGGGTGGTAACTGATTCTGGAAACTGGAATGTGGCTTTAAGTCCAGGCAGCAGTGAGGAGTGATGGCAAAGGGCCTGAGTAGGGAGTCTGGCCCTGAGCAGGCCTGGGAGGGGTGGCCTGGTGCGTTTGCAGCTCTGAGTGTAGCTCTAGGTCTGTTCCTGAATCCGTTCGTGCTGGACTAGGCTGAAAAACTGAGAAGTTACTAGAACTTGTATATGAAGAAGCTTGTTGCTGCAACCCTTTGTACCTTATTTTGAGTAATAAATAAACCATTTTTCTAGCTGCTCTTAAACATTTTTTAAAAAAGGACAGAGCCAAGGCACTAGGTTACTTCTGATGCTCCAGTGTTATAAATGTAACTGAAAGACTGACAACCTGGCTTCATGTTACAAGGATTCTTTTCCTTTAAAAACATCTGCTTAATGAAAAGAAAAAAGGTAATACCCAAGTTTTTACATAATTTGATCAGCCAAAATGAGTTTTCCATTTGAGATCTGGAAGTAGAATCTATAAAGCATTTTCTTAGACTTCCACCTTATGAAAACCACCCCAAGATCTGCATAAGACTGGATAGACAGTTTTATAGATATTTTTGGTGTTGAACTATTACATGAGCCTTATAGATTGTTAAATAGAGTTAGTGGAACCAATGTACAAAATTAAATTTTTAATATTTTATTTGCTGTTAAATTCTGTGACGTTTCAGTTATCTAAAATCAACGCACACAGATATGAAATGTAATGTTTCAAATGTTTCAAATTGCAGAGTAATATGTAATGTAATGTTTGTAAAATACTCTTGTCTAATATTAACTAATGATATTTTGACTTGTAAAGTCATAATTTGTTAAAATGACTTCATTTTAACATCCACTGATATAGATTAATAATGGAAGTTCAGACTTAAAAGATTGATGGGAAAATGGTGAATGCAATAATTTTGCAAGTATTGGGAGTTCAGTATGCTTCGAAAAGAGTAATTTAACTTTTGGGTGTCAGCAATGGGTGGGCCTAGTAATACTACCACAGAATTAACTAGATACCTTAGCAACAGTGAGGTGAATAACTTAGAATAAAATTTTAGGGAAATATTTTTAAAAAGAGCTTTAGAAGTACAGTGAAGTCATTGCTTTGTAATAACATGATCAGCAAAGTTGGTAAGAGAGAAATTTTTACTAGAAGTTTTTGCAGGTATTAGACATAGATATCTGGAGGCAGGAGTCCGTAATCTAGGGTTTTATCTAATCTCCCTTTAATTAAAGAGAAACACTTTTAATTTCAACAGAATCAGTGAAATGCTTTTATCATTTCATACACATTGCAATGAGACTATTATGGTTAAAGGACATTGGATTGTTCCTTTTTTAGGTCAATAACAATGCCTTCCATTTCATTGAATGTTTACCTTATGAAGGCTTCACATAAATTACCTTATGTATTCCCCACAAAGTAATGTGTTTGATATAATTACCCACATTTTACAGGCGAGGAAGCAGTGTTTAAACATGTTCAAAGATGTTCCCAAAGTTACAAGCAATTAAATGAGTCAGTGTTTGAATTCAGGTTAGTGTGAATTCAAAACTTGAACTATTTCCCACAACCTTTTAATGACTGACATGCAGTATCCAAGATGTTCTGTGGGGATGGTATTTTTAAAGTGTTCCTTAAGTCAGCATTGGCATTGGCTTCTGCTGCATCTTCAGCAGAATCCTACTAATTGGGACCTCTTAATGCTAAAACTACGAGGTTCATAGGCATGATGCACACCGAGGTAGGAAAGGTTCAATTTGTAACTTAAAAGTAGCTTTCTCAGATCCCTAATTTGATGGTTAGGAAGGAAATGAAACTATAAATTGAACACATTCTACTTGCTTTTTGGTCTGGGCAACTTAGTCTTACGTTCTTTTCCTGATACTGTTCGTTTTCCTGTCCAGGAAGTAGTGTAATTGGGAGGGTAACAGCCCTTTATATTTCGGACAGTCTTTAGGTAGCATGCACGGTTCAGCCACTTAGAATGCAAATGAAGCTTAAGCCATAATTTAAATTAATATTTTACTTTGGAGTGGGTGCTATAGTCTGAGTGTCTGTATCCCTGCCAAATTCATATGTTGAAATGTTAACCCCCAAAGATTATGTATTAGGAGGTGGGTCCTTTGAGAGATGCTTAGGTCATGGGAGTGGAGCCTTCATGAATGGGATTAGTGCCTTTATAAAAAGCGATCACATGTGAAGACACTGAGAAATCTGTATCCCTAAGAGGACCCTCACCTGGCTATGGTGGCACCTTGTTCTCAGACTTCCAGCCCCAGATTGTGAGCAGTAAATTTCTGTTGTTTATTAGCCGATCAGTCTGAGGTATTTTGTAATTGCAACCTGAGTGGACCAAGTTTTCAAGTAGGAAGACTTGCTTTTTACTCATTTCCTTATCTGAATATATTCTTGTCACTTATTTTTTTTAGCTCTGAGTCATGCTTACTTAGCTCACCATATACCTTGAATATCAACTAGAGCCAAGGGCTACTTCTTGGGTTTGTCCTGTCAATTTCTAATTTAGGAAAATAGGATGCAGCAACCTTCTTGTACTATTTATATACATTCAATACCTCTACACCTCTAAACCCTCAGGGACATTCAAGGAAACTTCACACTTTGGTGTCACTTTCTACTCAGATTCAAGGCCATCAGAATTATAATTAATTTGAATTTAGACCCTTGAGTAAGGGGATGTCACTTCTTGGAAAGTCTACTGAATGACCAAAAAAGGAAAAAGGGCATCCAGTGCTCTGTATACATTTAATTAGAAATTCCAGTTAATTACTCATTATGTTCATTTATGTTCATTTGCATTCCTGGAAATTTATAGAGAAAATAGTTTCTTCCACCTTTGTGTCAAAAAAAAAAATCTGTTCAGCACAATAAAGTGTTTTCTTTTTCCACAGGATCAGATCTTTAAGTGACCTTTGTTAAAAATACTTTTCTTTCTCAATGTTTCCCTTTACCTTTCAGTTGTTAAAAAAACAATCCAAATCTTTTTAAAAGAGGCACATTTTACAGTTAGAAACACTAAAAGCACAGCATGGAAGAAAATACACTTTTTTTTTTATAATTTAACAAACACTTATACGTAAGTGCTTTAAAATACCTATTTATTTAATACTTATAATAACCCTATGAAGCCAAATGTTGTTTTCCAGTTTTACAGATGTGACTACATCTGTAAATAATGTATTATAATATTTGACATTAGATAATATCAGAAGTGTGATGACAAAATGTTTGAGTTCTGTGTACAGATTTAGAAAAATAGTAAAAGTATTGAGTACTCGCTTCTTTTAAAGAACTGCTACTTTTCTCTGTGGCCATTTTCCGGGCTTAATTTCAAAGGTGAGTAAAATTCATATTTTGAGCAGCTTCTTAAGAATTCTGGTGGACAAGCTCCTGAAGTTAATTCTAAAGATGAACATAGTGTATTAAGTTCTGCGCCAAGGTGAATCACATTATAGTGAAGCTCCAACGTGGCTTTATTTTTATAGTTAGAGCAGCAAATTAAAGGAGATTTCCTTTGCTTTTGAGCCATTATCCAATTTAATTGTTCACACAATATAATAGGTGCTAGCATAACCTATTGGAAAGGATAGCAAAAAGCAATTGAGTTCTCTTTGTTCTTTAATGGACTGTGTGAATTTTAGGTAAATCCTTTTCTGATTTTTGTTTTCTTTTAAGTAAAACAAGAATAATGACACTTTCATTTCCCTGCTTACCTCCTAGGAATAGTCTATGATAAAAACTCAAAAGAGCTATTACTCCTGAGGAGGAGAGGCACAGTTGTGCAACCTTTTTTTCTTTTCTTCTTTTTTGAGCTTATGTTAGACTCCTGGTAATATTATCCACTGTTCTTGCCTGAATGGCATTTGTGATTTTGATGGACAAGGAATATTTGTGATGTGTGATAGTACAAAAGCTTTTGATAAAGGCAATATTTTAACACTTTTTAGACTACAGAAGCCTTCTCCTTGAGATTGTATCTGCTTTGATGTAATGGTCAGAGAGGTTAACTTCTTTTTTATTATTATTATTTAATAATAGTTTATTATTATTAAATATCTACCAAAAATGAATGTATAGGAAATAATATGGGTCAACATTGAAGTCAATTTACAATCCCCCCATTTAGTTTTTGCTTTACCTATTATCCCTGTACTCACAGACATTATTTAAATTAGATGAGTTTTAGCCTAGTTGGCATGAATCAGTAGTTGAACGTTGACTGATGAACTAGGATAGTGGTCCGCAAACTCATTAGTCAACAGAGCCAAATATCAACAGTACAGTGATTGAAATTTCTTTTGAGAGCCGAAAACAGACTTTTCTGCATGGGCCATGAAGTTTAAATCGCACTGTACATGAATGCCTGCATGTGGTATTTTGTGGAAAAGCCACACTCAAGAAGTCAAAGAGCTGCATGTGGCTCCTGAGCTGCAGTTTGCTGACCACTGAACTAGGAGGTCATGGTTCAATTCTCAGTCAGGGTTGTGGGCTCAATCCCCAATTAGGGCCCTGCAGGAGGCAGCCAATCAATGATTCTCTCTCATCATTGACGTTTCTATCTCTCTCTCCCTCTCCCTTCCTCTCTGAAATAAATAAAAATGTATTTTAAATTAGATGAGATTCAGTTTCTTTATTTATTAAATGAAGCTACTAGCATCTCTTTTATGCTATCCTATCTAATAAAAGAGTGATATGCAAATTGACTGTCACTGTAACACACAAGATAGCTGCCCTCATGTGATCAAAGATGGCCACCTCCATATAGACACAACATGACTATCACAAGATGGCCAGCAGGGGAGGGCAGTTGGGAAAGACCAGGCCTGCAAGGGAGGGCAGTTGGGATAACCCAAGCCTGCAGGAGATGGAAATTAGGGTTGACCAGACCTGCAGGGGAGAGCAGTTAGGGGAAATCAGGCTGGCAAGGGAGCAGTTAGGCATCAATTAGGCTGGCAGGGAAGTGATTAGGAGGTGATCAGGCTGGCAGGCAGAAGTGATTAGGGGCAATCAGGAAGGCAGACAAGCGATCAGTTGGGAGCCAGCAGTCCTGGATTTTAAGAGTGATATCCAATTGCCTGTTTAGGCCTGATCCTACCAGGGCTAAACAGGCAGTTGGGCATCCCTCGAGGGGTCCCAGATTGGAAAGGGTGCAGGCTAGGCTGAGGCACACACCCCACCATGTACAAATTTCATGCACTGGGCCTGCAGTGAAAATCATAAAAGCATTTTCTCCTTATTGATATTTAAATATAAATGATAGCGATATTTAGAAATGGAACTAGTAAAATGGGTGATGCTAACCCATTTAAGTTTTGCATGAGCAATAATGCCATTAGTCCTTTTAATTTAAATGATGTTATAGTAAATTAACTATGTCTCATTTTATTTTTTTGTTTCTTTTTGTTTTTGGAAAGCCAGGCTGTTAATGGAAAGTTATTTATATTATAAAAAAACTAATCCAGACATTTTCTCTGGGCTTCCAAACTTTGTAGTTAAGTTTAGATTCCATTGCATATTTCCTTCAGTGTCCTGCAAATATTGTATGGAAGATGCTCTTATTCTTTACTGTGAGCTCAGGTCAAGGTAATACCACATTCCTACTCCACTCCCCTTTTCCCTCTATTGATGTCTAAGTTGAATTTATCATCCTTTCTCCAGAAAGCCTTCTTTTGAATTTCCTGTTTCTTATACATTGTAGGATGAAAACCAACCTAGTCATCATGAAGTCCTTCTCCATAACCTTGTTCTCTTTTCCTCTCCCTTTTTCCCAGTGTAATCAATAAATCTTCAAGAACCACTGATTCCTTCTTTCTCCTATTACTATAGGAGCATATATATGCTCTTTTACATGTATATTTCTTTTCAAATGTTGAATAAATATGAAGATCAATGTGTCAGTGATAAGATACTATGGAGCAGAAGAATTAAGACCACAGAAATAACCATTGATAAAATACCTTAAAGTTAGTACTAACCATAATTACAATGACAAAAAGACACAATACTTTGTTCTTTGATACAGATTTGAAGAACAGTTTTGATGAGTACCATACTGTTCAAGCACTTACCAATTAACATGGAAATTAAAACAAGTCGTGGCTGTTAGTGTAAGCATTCACTAGTGTACCCATATCAAGCAATATGTAATATAGTATTCTAGATAATAATGAACTTAATGACCACAATAAAATGCTAATTACAATAAAATAATAGTTTTTTGTTGTCTTGTGTGTGCATGTTGAATTGCATATTTGTATGTAGGCAGTACTATTGTAAAATATACTATTATAGATATAAGAAAAATAGCTAAAACATATTAAACATTTTTTTTCAGTCAGACCTTACTTAAATTTTATAATAGTTTCATGCAAGAGGTACTATTATTATGCTTATTTCACAGATGGCCATGTCTGAGGCACAAAGCAGTGATTTGTCTAGAGTTGCAGAAATCTAGTAAGTTGCAGAGTTAGGATTCTAACCAATAAGGCCCAAATCAGAGTGTAAAATCTTAATTTTAACACATGTTCCTATTTAACCTTATGAGAATTTTATCATGATCCTTTGTAAGCAGTTATACTATTTATAAACAGTCATACTATAAACCTTGTCAGGCAGAATCACCAATAGTTTCTAAAATATAACTATTATCAGGGTAGTAATACATAACTGACTAATTCATATTTTCTATTTATTGACACTTTAAACATAGAATTCAAACTGTATGCATTGTGTGGGACATGGATGAATGGAAGAAAAAAGAGCAACCTGATGTATGTAGAGGGATTTAGGAATTGGGGAGAGTTAGAAATGGGTTCCATCACAGAGTCTATTTTGAGGTTAATCTCTCCATGAGCCCAATGTAATATATGCTTGACTTTTATGTCGAAATTTGAAGAGTGGTTTCCTACCCCACCGGAAAATCTGTAGCATATTATGGCTGTTGTAGAATATACATGTATATGTAGGGCAGTGGAGGCAATTCTCAACTGGAGGTAGTTCTCACTCATACCCTAGATGGCATCTGGCAATGACTGGAGAAATTGTTGATTGTTATGATTGGGGGAGGAGGTGCCTCAGGCATCTATCAGGTAGAGGCCATGGATGCTGCTAAACATCTGACAATGCATGGTAGGCTCCCTCACCAGTAAAGAGGCATCTGGACTATAATGGCAATAGTGCCACAGTTGGGAAATCCTGATATGGGGGATAGGAACTACTTGCTTTATCAGCATAGATTTCAGCTCATGTTTTTAAAAAGTTTAAATTCTTAACTATTAACAGGATGAACCATAAGCCATACGGTCCTAGCAGTAATGATGATGGTAAAGCTTCCTAATAGATCTTCATCTTCAGGTGGAAAAGTCTGGAAGAAATCTGGGTCATTACTGATACAGAGATATTTATGGGGAGTTCTCTGATGACCTCCAAAAATAGTAAGGGAATAATTTGGAAGGAAAACCAGAGACTTTTTTTCTCTTCTCCCTCTGTTCCCCTCACCTAACTTTCTTCTTGGTTTCTTTTCTTCTTCCCATTTTCTTCCCTCCCTCTCTTTTTTCCGTCCTTCTTGTCTTTCTCCTTTCAACCATAATAATATACATCCATTGTGTGTTATGCAATATGTATAGATACAAAAATGAAAAGTAAAAAAATATCAAAATATAAAAAAAGTGCTTTAGAGGGTTATCCTATATAATAAAACCTAATATGCTAAGTGTCATATGTTAGTTTGCTGCTGGGGTCCGGCTGATCAGGACTAAATGAGATGGACATGCCCTGGAGCCCTCCTGCATTCCCTCCCTGGCTGGCCAACCTCCTGCATCCCTCTCTTGCCTTGATCGTGCACTGGTGGGGTCCCTCAGGCTGGCCTGTACCCTCTTGTAATCTGGGACTCTTCAGGGGATGTTGGAGACTCAGTTTTGGCCCAATCCCACAGGCCAGGCTGAATCCATATATTTCCAACATTACTAGAGGCCCAGTGCATGAAATTCATGCACCGGTAGGATCCGTAGGCCTGGCTGGAGATCAGAGCCAACTGG
This sequence comes from Lasiurus cinereus, assembly GCA_011751065.1. Classification (NCBI taxonomy): domain Eukaryota; kingdom Metazoa; phylum Chordata; class Mammalia; order Chiroptera; family Vespertilionidae; genus Lasiurus; species Lasiurus cinereus. The sequence continues at coordinate 58,781,622 of JAAGEH010002531.1, forward strand.
GTCCTTCCTTCCCATAGCTGCCAGCTGCTGGCCGGGGCCTTCTTTTCTTCTGCATCAGCTCCTGGTGGTCAGCACACATCATAGCGATTAGTCAAACTCCCAGTCACTTGAACTCCTGGGGAACAATTTGCATGTTAGCCTTTTATTACATAGGATAGTGATGAAATCAAGGGCACCAATTACATGCATGTATGGGTCAGCCTCATTTGTTCAAGCAAAGACAATCACACTTTTTTTCTTTAGTCCTCAAATTCAATAAGTATGAGCTCTCAAAAATGTGTACAATTTGATCACAAAGAGAACCAGATAAGATAGTTTGGGTATTTCTGTGTGAACCTACTATTTTAAATAGATAAATTAAAGCCCACATTACTAATCACTCAGATTATGCACTCAAGAGAGAAGATTTTCATTAGTAAACAAACAGGAAGGACAGGTATCGACAACTGTTTCTTCTCTTTTGAAATAAAGCTGGGAGAGTGGGGGAGGTATTGACTTCAATAGGTGTATTTTTTTTATAAAACTTTCCTGATCAGTGGAAAGTGTCCTCATGTGTATATTTCTTTTTAGAGAAAAGTTATCTATACATTTGTTTATAAATACATTGTTAGTCATTAACTTCCTGGAATATTCTGCTGAAACCCAAAGGAGCAGGCAAAGCTGTAGAAGAAACAGGAAGAAAAAGAAAAAGGCAAATATTTCAGCAAGACAAATGCAAAGCAAACAATGAAACAAATGAGGTTACAGACAACGGCATGAATGTTAATGAGCATAATGCCATATAGTGGAAATCTACTAATTGCTTAGTTGAAGGAATTGAGAGGACATTTCCCTAACAGTTTGTTCTTGTTTAAAAATTTTTAAAAAAAGATACTGCAATTTAGTTCCAACATTGTATTAAGCAGCTGCATTACAATTCCCTACTGAAGTTCTATGGAAGAGTTGAGCCTAATTTAATACAGTTTTTTTTTTTTTGCATGATACCATCAAGATCAGCAAATGAATACTCAAAGCATGTGTGAAAGGCTGAGAAGTTATTGCAGTTTTGCCTCCAAGAATTAACGAGACTTTGGAGGTTCACTAATTTGTGAGAAGGGGAAAAAACTATACACAACAATAACAAACTCACATAAGTTAGTTAACTTTGGACATTTGCCTTTAACTTCAAAATGTAGTTACAATAAATTTTTAGTTATAATGATGAAATAGAGAGCTTTATAACTTTATATTTTTATGAAAGTATAGTTGACATAAAATATTCAATTAGTTTCAGTGTACTTTAATACTTATATACCTTATGATATAGTCATCATGAAAGCTTTATAGTTTTTAATCAAGAGAATGGGGCACTTCAGAAATCTTGTTTGTTTTATAATATCTTGAAAAGGAAGACATTCTGGCACTCTTAAGATAGAGCTAATATGACACATCATGGAGCTAGACTTATGTCAGACATTCAATCCCCAAACTAGGTATGTACTTACATCTGAATTCTTTCAATTTTAGAAGAGATTTTCATGGACAAAGACTTATGCCGACAATCTGCTCAACATAAACCCTTTGCACAGGGAAGAAGAGGATGTTTGTTTATGTACTTATTCACTTATCCCTCCCCCAAAGATTTATAGCATGTTTATCAATATGGAGTATCTTTTATTTGGGTTCATAGTCAAATTAAAAGGACAGATATGAAACTAATGGACAATCATACAATTTTAGATAAGAACTAAAATAATTCTGGGTCTCTGGAAAATAATGTGTCTAAGAGAGAATGAACTCTGCCTATGTGAATGAGAAGATTTTAGGGAAATATTAATAAGAAAGGAAGGCAAGGGAAGACTTATAAAATATAAGCAAAATTTCCCTAGACAGAAGTTAGGTTTGTGCCATTGAATGAAGATTCACCACGTGTCAGATATTAGCTAACTTACAGATGAGCTATAAACATCCATGAGTATTCTTGCCAGTTACTCTGGAATTCATCACTATTTCTGAACCTTATCATTGCCAGAATACACTATCCTCACCACCTTACCCTGGCTTTGGTATTTGATGTTATGTGGGCTCTGTCTTTTGATTTGATGAACATCTAACCACTGTCAGTAATTAATTTAGTTACCATAAAGTCAGGCACTCTTAGCATGGCAGTGACTAGAGGGATTTTAGAATCTGGTATAGAGGTTTGGAGTTACTAATATAGTCTTTAATTATACTTGGAATTAACCACAGGGAAGTTATATCAAGGGACTACAGAAACAATTGTGGTATGTGCCAGACTAAGTGCCTTACATGCACCAACTAATTTAATCATCTCACAATTTAATGTGTAGTATTTCTTATTGATGCCATTTTATAGATGAGAAAACAAAGAGCTCCATGGAAAGAATATTGAGAAGCAGCAGGTTTTCTGAAGTGGGTATAGGGTTAGGGATAAGCAGATGTGGTAGAAATGAAGTGGACAGAGTTAGGAAGAAAATCTCTGGAAAGAAGAACAGGACCACTGACAGGATCCTAAGGAGCAAAGATGTTTGTGGCACAGGCATGGAGAGGGGTCAGGTGGGGCACTTAGAAGTGGTCAGAGGTTTAGAAGGAGAACCAGAAGAAACAAGAAAGAATTTTGAAAAGAAAAGGTGAGTTGGTAGGCATTGCCTCAGACTGTGAGAGGTCAAGTTATTTGGGGATGAAAGGAGCATTGAATTTGGCCATTAGGAGCTTGTTCTGTGCACTGTTAGCTGGGTGGTGGAGGGATGTGGGAGTAGTGAGTAGCTGTCTGAAGGGAAGCAACACTGAGGAGCTCAGTGGTGAGCAGGAGATGCCTAGGTCTCTAACCAGAGGAGAATGAGATTACAGGGTTTTTTTCCCCTTAAGATGGAAAAGAGATTTATTATTTTGTTTATATATAAAGGCTGAGGGGAAGCAGCCACCAAGGGTGGTGAAGATACAGAAGACAGGCATAATTGACAGAATAATATCATAGAAAGTGTTGGAGGAGATGGGTCAAAACTGTAAAGGGTAGAAGAAAGGAAACTTCCTTCCCTTGTTCTTGAAGTTCAAAGCAGGTTTGAAACACTGGGTAGCATGGGGGAGAGAAAATGTGAAGAAAGAGCAAGGAGGTTGGAGAAGTTTGGTATAGAAAAGCTTTTCATACTATTCCTCATGCAGAACTAGGGCAGGCTATAAAGTTTTATATATTTTTTTCATAAAGACAAATAAATGCAGTACATCTGCATAATATGAGTTTGTACTAAAATGAGCCTCACTATGGTGCCTTTTTCAAAATTAACAGATAGAGGCATAAAGTGTTACAGAAAGTAGTTCCATTTAATTTACTGTATTTCATTTGTTTAACATGGCATTTGCAACTGATGTTCCTTTTGCTATGATAACCATCTTCAAATTACCATGCTTTCTTCCTCAGAAATTCACTCTCTTTGGGAAGAAAAGGATTAGCATATTTTATTAAACTTTATTTTTAAAAATGTATATTTGTCAACATAGAATATACAAATCTTTATATTTCTTAGCACCATTCATACAGTCACATATTAATGATTGAGTCCAATTAAACAACAAAACAGCAAATGTAGGCAAAAGGAAGTATATATAGTAGCTTCTACATAAAATTCATGAAAGAGGTTAGATTCTTGTATAATGGATTCATTTTAACTATTCCCACCCCTTAGAAGAGGAATCTTGGCTATAATAAAATCATTTGATAACATGTCTCAATGACATTTGAAATAAATGCAATTCCTAAACATGATGGCAGCACAGAGGATGAGAAGAAAAAGAAATAGTTTTTCCCCCCTTAAAAATGTTCATTTTTCTAATATCTTATTCAACTCTAAAAGTAAGGTATTTTGACATATAGCATGCCAGTAGATGTTGTCTACATATATATTCCAGTTAAACTTTAGTTATTCATTATTACTCAATCATTTGCTGGCTAGAATGTCAAACCAAGATATGTTTAAATGAAGTAAAAAGCAATTTCTCTATTATCTGGATCCAATAAACATGTATTTTGATAAGGAACTGAATATTTCCATCTGATGGTTTATTATGGGAAAAGTAGCCTATGTAAGTGAGTCTGATCTTAATTTGCTCTCAATTTGGGCAAAACAAATGAACAAACAAAGAAAGAAGTGTCTTATATTCTGTTTTCTATCTGGATGTTTCTAAGACACCTTGTCAATGGGAGGAGGGCCTCCTCAAAGTTATCTCAGGAACTGAATACCCAGATCAAGTCTTAAGAGAAATTCGGTGACTACATATGTGTTTGTTCAACATTATGTACCAGACATGTATCAAACAACTATGTGTCACCGACTAAGCCGTCTTATTCTGGGATAGGCACTGCTTCCATGATTTAAAAATAAAAGTTTTTGAGGGGTAACATATTAAGTGTTTTCTTTAGAAATCATTTTATAAGAAATAAATTCTCACTGATAGGGCAGAGAACAGACAGCAAGAGAGTAGTGTAGCTAGCTAGTCAGGGATGAGAAAGAATTGCGTAAAAAGTGGGCAGAATATCCAGAAAGTGAAGCTAGGGAAGTATCAGAAAAGCCTTTGCTGGCTTCTTCATTTTGCATGTGACTAATAGCACCCTTGTCTTGAATCCTTTGGACACTGGGCTTTTTAATGCGGAAGTGCTATTAATGGATTTCAAGCAGCACATCAAAGGTTTTTCATTTCTGTTGGAGTCTATTTTTCAGCTAAATTCATCCAAACAGAATTTCTTGGCCTGCTCATGTAAATAATATATCTGAATTTCCTGAACACGCTGCAATTTATTTCTCTTCTCCAGATTTACAGAAAGTTCGTAATGGCCAAATTCTTCCTTGCAATGTGGAAGAGCACAATTTGGTCTTACGAATGTGATTCTCAAATATACCAAATATGGTATGGTTTTTCAGAAAGAATTTAATTTAGTTAATCCCTTAAATCTCTAAGCTAAAGAAGATGGGTCAGTAATCATGACGTTTTCATATATATATAATCAATAATATTCTCAAAATAATGTAAGGGCTTCTTTTATATAGTTTTCTATGAACCAGTTATCTAAATTTTGTGGAACATCTAAAGATCTTTGCTTAAATTTATTTGGAGAAAAAGTAGAGAACCACTTGTGATGAGTCACATATCTGAGACATACCTTATTTGTATATAAATGTATATAAATCATTATTGTGTCTGATATTAAGGCAATTGGGAACTGAGTTTCAGATGCTGACACATTTTGGCTATTAATGACTTTTATTTTAGTTATTATCAAAATTAATATTAGATAACAACAATTAACTTTATATTGCCGCACACCATATAGGAGTGTATCTAATTATCTAACAGTCTTACGCAGGAAACGTCAGATCACTTTCTTCTTAGAGATGAGGATCCCGGTCAGAAATGACAAGCAATTGGCTGCAGGACTCACAGTCAGTTTATGTCAGAATTAAGATCCAATTCAGAACCCCAGACTCCAAACCCAGTGCCCCTGCCACCAAAAGGCAAACCAAACAGCCTGTGTTTGGTCTGCAGTATACAGGAAAACCTAAAAACATCACCGGGGGACTCCTCAAAGCAGAAAAAAGAACAGCTTTAGATGCTCAGCTTATAGAAAATTCTGAGTCTGGTTAATGCAGGAGTTCCACGAGTGACCTTCCAAGTTATACATTGTCAATAGAAAGTTATTGGCTAGCAAGAAAAACATTGTCCTGTGCTTACTGATTGTCATATAAAGTGTCAACAACATAGCATTTTCTTAAATGTAGAAAATATTTCCTCCATTTTTTTTGGGGGGAGTGGGTAGGGCATCACTATTTTTCTTAGACAAATTCTGATGGAAGTGCTGAAGGTAGTTTAAAGTGTAGAATTGATTGACTGAGATGGGATTCTCTGTCAGAGGGAATTAAGATGTCCATATTTCCATGACTACATGATTCAGGGTTTGGGGGCACAGATTCTGAATTCAGGCTGCCAAGATTAACACGGCTATGGCACTGATAAGCTGTGTATCCTTGGGCAAGACACTTTGCCACACTATGACTAGGTCTCTCGCCTTTTTAATGGCATCTTAACAGCACCTATCTCTTGTTATCATGAGGATTAAAGTGGTTCATATCTATAAAGTATTTAAAACATTTCCTGGAATCTGTCTAAAAAATTAGCAAAATAAAAATAAATTAATTACATGGTCCTCAAATATTAACTGTTTCTACCTACTGAAAATTACAGGTAAAAAGTTTCTGCTATAAGTGGCAAAGAAAAGTGAAAATATGTAAATTTAAAAAGTAAAATAAACATGATTTAAATCACTAACCTTAATGTATTATATTTACATATAATTACATATTTCACTTTATTGGATAGCAATTGTTTTGCTACCTAGATAATACCTTCTCTTTTGCAATTATTATTTCTTTCTTTACTCAGACAATATGGTTTCTAATTAAGTTTCCATTTCCTTACCAGACCCAGCCACTGACCACATTTGATTAGTTTGGTGGTGGTGTTGGGGGCAGGGTGCTCTTATTTATTCAGGGCTAGTCAGAAGCTTTAAAGGAATTTTTTAAAGAGAGAAAATATGTAAATGTGAGGTTTATGTCTAAGAAAATAGTCTGTGGTGAGAGAGAAGGAAGCCAAAATACAAAGGCAAATGGAGATAAGAGACACAGAGAGAGATGTGAAAACACAATCAGAAAAAATGATTTAAAAATTTATCTAATTCTTCACTTTCTGAAGCTCTTTGAATATCAGTCCAGGGCGAACACTATTGATGATTTGAAACACTTGGTACCTGTATGATCTTGAACAAGTTACTTAAAATTCTGGGACATAGGGCTAACAAGGGCCAGATTAAATGGGCTAACCATACACAACTGGCAGCTGTTACTCTATAGCTTATCATCAGATGGATTTAATGATAAAGCTAGTTTTAACTTTAATTTGGTCTTTTGTTTTCCTCATAGATGATTTTGAAAGACAGTTTTCTATTTATCATTGTTTTCACGAACAACAACACTTCCTGCTTGCAGGGAGTGGTAAACATAGATGAAATTGATGTATTTTTAAAATCAGAGTAGTGTAGGCTTAGTCAATTTAAGTCTCAATGTTTAAATATATCTTATCTCTACAGTAGCATTCTGAAAGAGACATGCTTGCACAAAACCAATGCCCAATAATTGTGACTTGACAACCTAATCTTTTTTGCAGTATAAGATATTTCTTCTTTTAAACATTATAGTTATTAAATATTAACTATTAAATGCAAATGACACAGTTCTTTTCTGTAATTTCAATTCAAAAGAAATATAATTATGAGACCTTTTATATTCCCTTTACCCTTCAAGCATAATCCTTGATTTGGTGAACAGTACAAAAATATGTAAGTTACATTTACAATATTTATGTAGAAATGATAATGACCCTAACTTCATCAGTTTGTCATCACAAAATTGCTATGACAAATTGAGCAGATGTTATCTTTATGTGATAGTGGTAAATGGAGGAAACATGGCCAGTGAGAAATGAAGGCTATTTCTTCCTGGAGTGTAACGTCACTGGGAGTTTCAGCATTGCTCGGCTGAACCTGTATAGACAGTGCTTTGTGTGAGACTGGAATAGACTCATGGAGACAGAAACCAAGGACTTGGACTATTGTTACTCTACACGACTGTACTCTTAAAGTGAGGGGCCCATAATTTCTTGGCAGGAAGAACCTCAATTCATTTTTTACCCATATTTGTAGGGCCAATCATTTTCTAAGAAGTTTAAATTTGGGGTTCCAATTATTAAAAAAGAGCATTTTTTACCATAGAACATTTGGATTAAACAGAAAAAATATATAAAAAGGAGAAAACATTTGGATTAAACAGAAAAAATATATAAAAAGGAGAAAACTACACCTTCATTCCACTATCTTGAACAATCACTATTAATATTTTTCTATGTCTGGATTTGCATATTAATCTTCTGTCATCTTCACCTACTGTTGAGGTATAAGCATTTCTTTCTCATCATTGCAAACCTGTTGGATGCATATTTAAAAGCTTGCTTAATGTTTCTTATATTATTGCCTGTGTGTGTGTGTGAGTGTGTATATATATATTATCCTCACTTAAGGATATGTTTTAGTGATTTTTACAGAAAGAAGAAAGGAGAGAGAGAGAGAGAGACATCAGTGTGAGAGAGAAATATTGATTGGTTGATTCTTGTCTTCATCCCCACTGGGCTGTGAATCAAACCCGCACTCTAGGTATGTGCCCTGACCAGAAATCGAACCTGCAACCTTTTGGTGTATAGGACAATGCCTAACCAATTGAGCTACCAGCCAGGGCTATCTGTATATTCCTTTTAGCTTCAAAATTCTAAATAATGCTGTAATGAATACTTTTATTTCCCTATGAGAAAAGCATAATGAAACCAAGGATATCTTTGAGAGATCAAATGTTTATTCCAATCTGCTCTAACATGCATTGAGGGTCTTTTTCTTAAATTGTCATATTTATGTTCTTATTTATTTTTCATGGAATATTTTGGGGTGGCATGCAATAAAATAGCGAATGCAGTTTCTCTGTGGAGTGCTCTGTTATATGAAATCAGGGAATGGGATTTAGTAGCTGTCTCTCTCAACTCCATACCTTGATTCTAGAAGTGATTTTAACCTTTGTTATCCATTGCTTGGGTGGGGTCTTCCTATTGAAAACCAGGGTTGTACTTGTGTATACCATATTGGGCTGCCCTCCCACCTTCACTGGACTGTGTTCCTGAATCCTGTTAGGCACGAGAGCTCCCTATGTTCTGATGAACTCAAATGAAGAAAACTTATCAAATACTAAGGATGAATGGAGGCATCTTTTAACCACATTATATTTTAATCATATCATAGCTATTAGCTCCTTTCCTTTGGTATTTTGTTGCCATACTCTAAAGGTAGTGAAAATTATATATTTCCCTCCATGACTCCAGGCATTGTTTTACATTTTATTATATTTTCCCTGAGCCTAACTGCCACATGGTTTTTTTTTTTAAAGTGACTGGGAAAAGTAAGATGAATGGAGGGACTTTCAGTCCAAAGTTCTTTTTAGACGTATCACATCAAACCACAGAAATTCATATTCTCCCTCCACTCCCTCTCTCTCATTACTGTTTGTGTGGACCTAGAAATCTGTTTTGAAGAAAACCTTCGTTTGTCTCCGAGCAAAGTGAGGGTGGTTAGGCAACTCAGATTTCACAGAAGAATATGAAGAAAGGCTTAACTCACACTGGCTCTACATGTACCTGTCAATTGAAAATAGCTGAATTCTAGGTAGTCTAGGTACTTAACAGCGAATATACTTCCAAACTCCCATCCTCTCAATATTTTTCAAAAGCTCGGCAGAGAAAAACAACTGCTTATGGAGGAATGCCTGGAAGAAAAACTATAAATTCATTTCTGTGAATCTGTGATTCTCAGTGGGGGTGGGGAAGGGAGAGGGAGAGGCCTGATGTTCTTCCCATAGAGGGGAGCTGTTCCTAAGATGAGGATGATTTTGTGATGATTCACTTTACTGATATGCACTGTTCCTCTCAATGTTGATGTAGATAAAATCATAGAATCATTACTCTGTTCAAATTCAGCATAGAGACAAGTTCTCTCTGGCTTGTCTATACATATAATATACACACACATTAGAATAGGAAACATAAAGTTTGCATAAAATCTGGATTTTCTTGGAAACAATAAAATCTTAGCAATATTAGGCACATATCACTGCCTGCTAACACATGCCTGGAACTTAAAAATGGTTCCTTCTTTGATCACTGTCCTTATTACTTCTTTTCTTACGCCTGGCTCATCTCACTGATTGAGGTTACCCGTCTGGTCCCTGCAGGCACTGGCATTTACAACCTATGAGTAACAGCTAGATTAAGGCAAAGGAATCAAGAACTGCGTAGCTGGGCCACATCATTTTGCTTTCTAGAATTCTGTTTTGAAGAAGACAGTTTTCTGGACTTGTGTTTTTTAGTCTGAGGCTGTAGGTGTTATGACATAAGGAAATGACCACATGTAACTGAAGTTTACTATAAGAATATTTTCTTCACTGTTTTGAGGATTTTATGAGCACAGTGGTTCAAAGGATGGACTTTGGAATCTGACTGTCTGGAATCCAGCTTCTACTCCTGCATTGGCTGGCCATAAATCTATTTAGGTAGGCATTTAATCCAGCTCTGATGCAGTTTCCTCTTTCATAAAATGGATATAGCAGTAGTGGTACCACTTATCGGGGGCATTTTTGTTAAGATCTAATACATTAATTTATGTAAAGTGTTTAGGACAGTGCTTAGCATAGACAAATATTTGATAAGTGATACTACTCCTAATATTATTACATCCTGCCTCAGAATTAGGAATAGTTGCTCCTGATACTTCGTTTTTCTACTTATGGAGAACCTAAAACTTGTAATGAATCATTTTTGTGTCTTCTTATTGGCTGCTGGAAAGTTTTATGTAAAATTTGATACAGTTAGTAAATATATCACCATCTATCTTTTATCATGCACTCATCTTATTTTCCTACTCTGCATTTTCCTTGGTATAATTCTTAATTATTCTTGATCATTTCTATTTTTCTGTATTATGTGCACCTTTGCAAATCATCTTAATTCTCTTTTGAAACAATAGAGGTGCTAAAAATAAACCAAAAGCAAACAAACACATGTGAGCTTTCCTCAGTGAACAAGTATGACCAGCAAAACTAATTATCTCCCAACATAAATTCTTTGTGAAGTTTGCTTTTTTGCTGACACTCCGAGCTTCCACTTATTTTCAGCTCTGTCTTTTAGCTTTAGGGATAAACTGATCCAGTCATCTTTGATAGTAGCACTCCAGCAAGTTCTTGTAGTCATGTTATTTCCCACATGTCTTCAAATATAGTATTGCATTGCTGCAAATTGATTTTTAGCTTGTCTTTAAGTCTAACATCTGAGCTTCCTATGCCCAGTTGGCCTTGTATAGGTCACCAAAGGCAACTGTTTGTGTATTTAAATTTGCTATGTGAGTGATACTAGGAGTAACCACACATTCTTTATGTCTTATGTAAAAATAGGCTATGAAACTGAGGTAAATAAACCTATCTGGAAAATGGCCAGTCTCTTAAAGTTTACTCCCAAGAGACTTAATAGAGTGCCTGGGGAATTTTACTCAAATCATTTGATACAATGAGTATGTCATTTTCTGATCATCCAACCCGAGTCTGATGGAATGGCAGGATTTTATTTCTCTCTTTTTAATTTGATGGTAAATAAATAAAATGATTTTTTAGGATTGTATTGGCCATTTTAAGTTAGAGAAACAGAAACCACTCTATATGGGGAATTGGTTGCCAAAGTGAAAGGTGGGCAGAAGCAAAGTGGATACAGTGGTGTTAATTAATCCAGAGCCTATGAGTCTGCACTTACTACACACATTGCTAGAACACTTATTTGCGTAGAAATCAGAGGACCTGCAACACTCACTAGTGCTTTTTCTATGTTCCTTCCCTCTTTTCTCCTCCTAATTATATGCAAGCAAATCCCATTGGTAGAACTTAACAGAAATGCAGCTGGCAAGGGATCCTGGGAAATATAATTTAGACACTGGCCATCTCAGGTAGAGTACAGAAGGACATATTTAATATCATGTAGTTTTAGCCTCAACCTTTTTATTACACTGAACCACTTTATTCCTCTGTTTCTTTTATTCATATACATATTCTAATTTGAAAACATTTTGAGCTGCATGGCAATATTTCTAACTATAGGACTGTCAGTTATGTTAGAAACACAGGAATATAACTGGAAATATTTTAGGTTATTTTATTGTCAGTTCTTTGCTTTTTGTCAATCTTATAATGTACATGTTTTGTTGGGGAAAAATACTCAATGCACTTCTCTATTGTTTTAGCTACCTGGATTTCGTGTTTCCTTGTAGAGGTCAAAATACTTAAAATCTTCATTCTGAATATTTTCTTGGCCTAATTTGTTTGGATTTGGTTTTCATTTTGGTTTCCTGATTTTCATAAACTTGCATTTGTTTTTAACTGTCCTCTGTCAAAGTATAGTTTTGAGCATTTGGCTCTTCCACTAAAATTATGGTTGATCACTTTTGTCATGAGTGCCAAAAAACATTCAAATGAATTAGAGGTTTTTAAAATGCATCAAAAAATGCATCCAGAGAGACTGAGGCATTCGAGTAGCAGAGACAGAATTGTTCAGAGCCACGCCAGTGTAAGTGGGATAGCAAGTCAACAGGATGTGAGTGGGAGGGCTCATCTCTCCCCACAGCCCTATGTCTCCTGAAGGTTTGTTGTTGTTATAGTTTTTTTTTTTTTGTCATTTTGGCAATGGTTGACAGGACTAAGTTGAGCCCTGACATGTGCTGTGACTTCTGTAAGTGTTTCTGACATAAGTGGCATAGTCCTGGAGGCTTTTGACAAGTTTGTCAACCTAATGAATGGGCAACTAAGCCTTAAAACCAGGTAAAGGTCATGTAAGTTGTTCAATAGAAGGTGCAAAATCCAGGTAACCAAATAGTAGTTTCAGAGTTATTCTGTTAGCTTGGATGAGACTTCAACAGATCAAAAAAATAATTATCTTTGAAATAACTACTCATTTTTAACAGTATAATGTAGCATATGCTCAGAAGAAAATACCATTGTCTAAATTTATTTGCAACACTTACCTTCTCATTTTTAATTATTTTCTTTATGTATTCTATACCTAGAATGTTTATTGCTTTAGGCCCCTGATAGATTCTGGCACTACCTGAAAGTTTTAGTTACTGTGGTGGATGTTTCCCAGAAAATGGAACAGTGCCTACTAAATAGCATGGCTGCAGCGAGGATTACCTAGAGTAATTACAATTGTTTCCAGTACAGCTTTCTATATAGAAATCACCAAGGCCTCTGACTCTCAAGTGTCACTCTATTTGAATCATAATTAACAATAGCATTTGGACTGAAGTTTGAGAGTTAGAAACCAAAAAATGATAATGTACCTATCTGCAAATTATTTTATTAAATAAAATTATATTCTACCTTTACTATTTCCCTTCAAAGGGATGCTATTTGGCTTTCTAGACCAGGTGTACTTGAGTATCTAAAATGGACCAAAATTTTATGAAATCCATTTTTCTTTGGGCTCAGCTCTCCAGGACTTGAAGAGATCTGTTATTCTAACTTTACACATGGATTAGAGTATCTTCAAAAGCAGAATTCTGTTTCTTATCCTGAAGTCTACAAATCAATTAATAATTTTATTCAACTGGAGTGCCAAGGCGGAGAAGAGTGTGGTCCAAAGATCATTAATTTATCATGTGTTCTAGTAAAGTTATTCATTTAGTAGAGGTCTGGTGCACAAAATTCATGCATGGGGTTGGTGTCCCTCAGCCTAGCCTGCACCCTCTCCAATCTGGGACCCCTTGAGGGATGTCCAACCACCCGTTTAGGCCCAATCCCAATCCAGGACTGAACATCCCTCTCACAATCCAGGACTGCTGGCTCCCAATTGCTTGCCTACCTCTGCCTGATTGCCCCTAACCACTTCTGCCTGCCAGCTGATCATCCCCTAACCACTTCACTGCCAGCCTGATCAATGCCTAACTGCTCCCTGGCCAGTCCAATTACTCCTAATTGCCCTCCCCTATTGGCCTGGTCACCCTTAACTGCCCTCCCCTGCCAGTCTGGTTGCCCCTAACTGTCCTCCCTTTCATGCCTGCCCTCTCAACTGCCCTCCCCTGCAGGCCTGGTCACCCCTAACTTCCCTTCCTTGCAGGCCTGGTCCCCCACAACTGCCCTCCCCTGCTGGCTTGATCTCTCCCAACTTCCCTCCTCTGCCGGTCCAGTCACCCTAGCTGCCCTCTCTGTTGGCCTGATTGCCCACAACTGCCCTCCCCTGCAGGCCTGGTGGCCCCCAACTGCCCACCCCTACAGGCCTGGGTCCCTTCCCCTCCAACTGTCCTCCCCTGCAGGCCTGGTCCCCCCATAACTGCCCTCCCCTTTAGGCTTGGTCCCCTCCGACTGCCCTCCTCTGCTGGCCTGGTCACTCACAACTGCCCACACTGCCCTCCTCTGCCAGCCATCTTGTGGTGGCCATCTTGTGTCCACATGGGGTAGCCATTTTTGACCATATGGGGGCAGCTATCTTGTGTCTTGGAGTATCAGTCAATTTACATATTACTCATTTATTAGATAGGATCCTGCTTTTTGGAAGGGCTTTAATCTTGCAATGGGTCTATTCTGAAGATACTCACATTCCTTGATCCTATTTTCATTCATTGTTAGAAGCTGGAAGTTACAGTGAAGATGGTTCCATTCAGGGATTCTCATTTTTCCCAAGGGTGAGACTTAGGGGATGATATGTAAGGTAGAAGGTAATAAGATGATAGAGCAGTAGTAATGAGGGTGAAGCTAAACACATACAGTTCTGCACTCCTCCATCTTCTCAGATCAAAGGAGTGATATATTGGAAATCCCTGTGATTTGCAATTCTTCTGCTAACCAGCTCCTAGATTTCAAATGAGGAAATATGGAATCAGAGAAACTCAGAGGTTTACCCAAGACCACAAATCTATTTCATGGCCAGCCAAATTAAGAATCCAGATCTCCTGGATCATAGTTCATAATATTTACTCTTTTTAAAAATTCAATAGTTTCTACTAAGATTTTTGATAGCAGGTGAAGGTGGGCAAAGCAGGGGTGGGGACATCTGTAAAAGTGCCAACTATAGAAATAAAGTAAAAAAAGAAAAAGAAAATACATATTACATGTCAATAAAATCTTTGAATACTCACTTCACAGCTCAGAACAGTAGTACAATGAGTATTGTTATAATAAAAATACTCTTACTAAATGTGAAATACTCTTACTAATCCTTTCATAGAACTTACAGTTTAATAAAACAACAGATGTACAAATAAACATAATAATAGATGTATGCATAGTCTCTAGTCTGCTCATGTTTTAAGTGAGTCTATAGAAGTTTTCTATAACTTCTATTTTTTTTAAAGATTTTATCCTTTACAATATTAGTAATCATATTCTAGAAACTTTTGGAGGAGTTGATTACTTATGAATACTTACTCTTATTTTTATAAAAATAGCTAAAAAGATATTTGAATTGAGTACAATCAGTATTTCTTATCTATAATTTTAAATGCCATATAACATAAGCTGTTTCCAATATGTTTTTTTCCCCTTTCATTTGAATGATTTGAATCACATATTGCTGCAGTTCGGCTTCAGAAATGTGCTTTTTGTGTGGAAGTTAACAATTGCTATAAAAAGTAATGATAATTATTTCATATAATAAGTGACCTTGAGGTCTATGGCTTCAGGGATGGCTCAACAATCACATCACTGATCTAGATTTTCTTTCATTCCTCAGTGTGTTGACTTTTCCTCCTCTGGCACCTTGTGTCATGGTACCACATGCTGATATAGCTTTGGCCTCAGGACTTCACACAGCAGCATCCCCAATAGGGAAGAAGAGAAAGGGAAACCAGGTTTTCTTTATCAAATAGATCTAGTGTTCATCTGCCAAAAATCCTTGATTATTTTGATATTAAATTTTGATTAAATTGACTAAGTACAATGTATTTTGGTTTATATTAAATGGAGTCCATTAGATGTGGACCGTCCAACATTTGTGTGTATGTATGTGAGCTATAAAGCCTTCCTATTCCTCACCACATACCTGGGTGATTTGTGAGAGGAAAAAGAGCCAATATTCATTTAGGTAGTACATGCTGGAGATAATGGGCTGAAAAACCATCATATGCTTTCCTCCAAATACAACCTCTATTTCTAGGACACAGGAGTAAGATAAAACTAGTATTTATACATACCACCTTTGCTCTCACTCATTCACCTTAAATAGATCAATCTGTTGTTGAGTACTAGAGACATTTCTGCCCAAATGTCTTTCTCCTCTTACCATGCCACAATGTCAAGCTGTCACAGTTCCTGCTGGACCATTCCCCAAATCTCTATATGGTCTTTCCAAAGACACCACCTCCACCCCAATTGTTTCTCCACTCTGCCGTCAGAGTGATAGGCTCTAAATGCTTGGTAAAGTTCAGTAGAAGCCATTGCTCCTAGAAGAAATAGAAAAAATCTTGATTGCCATTTGTAAGTCTTGCCATGCACTAGCTCACCCTTATTTCTCCATCTGTACAGGACACCCTATTTATTTTCTCAACCCCCTCAGATGCTCTCAGTTCCTTCCTACCAGGGAATTTCGGCTTATTGCTCGTTCTACCTACAATTTCCTTTGCACATCCCATCTCTCTCTGCTCTGATATGCTATTCTTTGTTCTTTAGATTCAGAGAAAAACCTTTTCTGACCCTGAGGCATGCAGTTTTCTCAACACATCTCCTTTATATCATTTACAGTACACTTTTGTGTATGTGATCAGTATCCATCTTTCCCCACAGATAGATGCTGAGCTTCATTGAAGACTGAGCTATATCTATTTTTTAAAGAATCATCTTTGTCCTGACAATGCTTACCATGAAACATGGCACATAACAAGTGCTCAGTATGTGGTGCTGACTTGTTGTATCAATAAGTGAACAAATAAATCGTATTTATTGTGTTATCGGATCTCTGCATCACTGGTGAATTTCAATTGTTGAGTTTAAGTTGTTGCCATTTGGGACCTCCGCATGAGAAAATCCATTAGAAAATGTTGCCTTCAGAAAAAGCCTCAGATATGTTTCATATACTATACATATGAGGGATTAAGTCAGAGAACTTCTAAATGAAGAGATGAGTTTTCTCAACAAAATCAGAATCAAAGAACTCTGAATTTGGAGTTTAGACCTCAGGTACTATTGAAACAGTGAAAAACTTTAGGCCTTGATATGGGTTTATGTTTGGAGAGATTCAAATGTCATTTATTGAGTGAAGTCTGTTGAATAGCACGATCTTTAAAATAAACAACAACAACAAAAAAAGGTTTAAGTGATATGGCTACAAGGTTCCAGGGATTTCTTCTCCAATATTCCTTTTCAATTGTTCTCTTTTTTCTGAAATACTTATTATCTTTGCTCTTGGCAATTCAATAAAAGTAAGGGACAGTTGTTAAGCCAATACTGTGTGTCCATTTTTTAATTCCGTAAATAGTTATTAATTGCCTCCTACTTGAAAACCATAAAGTTGTATTTTTCTTGTCAGAAATTTGTTTATGGAAATGATATAATTTTTTGATTTCGAGAAAAAAAGAGTGTAGATAAGAAATTTTAAACAGAGCATGATAAATACAAGTACTTTGTTAGATGTAAGCAGGGTGGGTGATGAGAATATATAGTGAATGTCTCTAACTCAATTTCTGTAAAAGCAAGGGAGAAGAGAATTGAGAGAGGGCTTCCAGGAAGAAATAACCTTTGATCTAATTCTGACAGGCCAGTTCAAATAAATGCTTATTAATTACTAGAGGCCTGGTGCTCAGAATTCATGCCCAGGAGGGTGGAGGGGGGGGGTCCCTCAGCCCAACCTGCATGCACCCTCTTGCAGTCCGGGACCCTTCAGAGGACATCCCTCTCACAGTTCCCTGCTCCTTATTGCTGCTGCAGAGGTGGGAGAGGCTCCCGCCACCTCCACTGTGCTTGCCAGCCATGAACCCAGTTTCTGGCTGAGCAGTGCTCCCCCTGTTGGAGAACACTGACCACCAAGGGGCAGCTCCTGTGTTGAGTGTCTGACCTCTGGTGGTCAATGCACATCATAGCGACCAGTTGTACTGGTCATTCCACTGTAATGGTTGCTTAGGCTTTATTATATAGATGATGCCAGTTTTCATATTGAATATAAGTATTTAAGTAGCATTGTTATTTTCTCCCCAATTTTTGTAATTTTTTTCTCTCTTATACACTGGAGCCTTCTTGAGAATGGAAAATATGTTTTATATTTTAGGTATGTAGTGCATTATTAAAGATAGGGCTACGCACATTGGTATTTTTTCTCACTAATATTAAACGGATTACAGCTTTGATATAATTTAATAGAATTTTTATATATTCTTTCCTTTTTGGAATCTCCACTGAAAGCATTGTGAAAGTTTGTGTTATTTTACATGTAACTCTTGAATATAGATAACTACACTTTTTCTGGTCCTAAAATTTGGATATTTGCACAGACTCATAAGATTTTAAAAATATGTTTAATAGAATCTGTTTTCAGAAAGAATGAATGATGGGCATTTTGTAAATGCCCTCAGATAGTGATTGGTCAGTTTTTCCCTTTTTTAACCTTTCTTTAATCTGTCTCTTCTTTTACTTTCAAACCCATTGAGGAACATTTCAAGAATATGAATACATATGAATTATTTTATTTGAGAAGAGTGAGCAATTTTTAACTATTATGAATTAAAGATACACTAGATATCTTGGTTTCTAGGATCATCCTCTGAACCAATAACTGGGCATTTAATTGATCTGAAAAGAGAAAAAGATAAACTCCTTCCATGGTCATTACTAGAGAGGGAAAAAGAGTGATCTTATAGATAGACATACTGTTGCATTAGATATTACTTACTGATACTCATTGTTAAAGATGTTCAATTTATTATTATTATTATTTTTTTACTGATCAGTAGCATCTCTAATTGTGTTCCCTCCACTGTGTTTCTCTTAAAATGGATTATTTTCTATTAAGTTGTTTTCCACCTACACATGTAAGTTTCGAGGAACTAAACAGTATCTGTTCACGTAATCTCTCTGCAGAGTTCACATTGCCAAGGCCCCCATCATTTTTAGAAGCACTTCTTTGTACTCTTCCACACTTTTTCAAAAGGGTGGTGCCTGGGCTCTTTTTTTTAAATCCCAAAGGCAGTTTTCTCTTGCTTGATAAAGCAGCAATATAACCTCTCATTATGGGATATTTCTTTTTATGTTGGTTTAGTGCTGACTTTTTCTTTGTCTTTAAGAATGTTCTGTAGCATAAGAGGCACTTATGCCAAGCGCTTATTTAAAATGAGGAAATATACACATTAAAGAAGAAACACACATACATGCAACTGCTTCCTCATTGTGGAGCCACCTATCTGACAGTCATAACCATTTGAAGTCTCAGTGAATGCTGGAAAAGGCCTCAGGCTTGTATCGGTTGCTTATGACATATTTCTCAGAAAAAGCTGTGGGCTGGGGCTCAGTGGCTGTGCCTAACTAGACCCTCAGGATCTAGTTAGGCCTCTGTACCCCTATTTATGGGTTTTCTGATTTCTTAGCCTCCTGCAGACTGGAAATAGCAAAGTAGAAACCAGAAAGGAAACGAAGAACAGATGTGTTTTGAAATGGAGATGTTGTAAATAATGAACACACTGGAAAATTTACCCTATTTTATGACTTTCCTGGTTATGTTATGAAAGATAAAACCATCTTATTGACCTTTCTGCATACATTTTGCTAAAGAGTCTAAATGGTTTTTGAGAAAGAAAGAATATTTTTAGTTCAGATTCTGGGGTTCTTTTTTAAAAGTAGGGATAAATAAACAGTTTTTAGTTATATAGATATTTCTTCTGATTAGGTAGAATACTTTATAATCAGAAAATGTATGTTATTATATATCAAAGACCTTTCAGATTCAGTTATTAATTAGGCATAAAATACAGAGTATTTATAATCATATTATCTTTCTTAATTCAGTTCCACAGAATTGTATAAACCAAACATCCTTTTCTTATTGTTCACTGTATGACAGATGTGCCCCAAGTTTCCCCCCACCCTCAGCCCCCTCCCACCCCAGACCTTCACCACGCTATTGTCTGTGTCCCTTGGTTGTGCATATATTTATATACGTTCTTTGGTTAATCTCTTACCCTTTCTCCTTTCTGCGATATGTCAGTCTGTTGCATGTCTCTGGACGTATTTTGTTAATCAGTTCATTATGTTTATTAGATTCCACTTATAAGTGAGATCATGTGATGCTTGTCTTTCTCTGACTAGTTTATTTCACGTAGCCTAATAATCTCCAGGTCCCTCTTGCTCTCTCAAAGGGTAAGAGTCCTTTGTTTTTATAGCTGCATAGTATTTCATTATGTAAATGTACCACAGCTTTTTTTATCCACTTATCCACTGATGGGCACTTGGGCTGTTTCCAGATCTTAGCTATCTGTACTAATAAAAGGGCAATATGAAAATGGCCGGGATGCCCTCACACATAATGACCAATCAGCAGGAGGCTGCATGTGCATCAGGCATGGGTGGGCAAAGGCTTGCAGCTTTGGGGACTCCTGTCACACCATCTCAATCCGTCACCAGAAGATCTGGTGCCCAGTAGAGGCTTCTGCGCAGCTTCGCTGGAAGACCTCTGCATGGTCCAGCCTGCGGGAGGGCCTGTCAACACAGAGATGGGACCTGGTGGAGGCCTCTGAGCAGCAAGGCCTAAGGGTCCTATGGCTCTGCACAGCACGGAGGAGGGACGCCTGGTTCTGGTCTAACTCTTTGGGGCAATTCATCGAGGAGCCCCAGATAAGTGGGCAGGGCCTACCTCTTTGGGGCGCTGGATCTCGGCCTCTCACACTATAACAGGGCACAGGTCAGACTGGGGGAACCCCACACGCCCTGAGTTCATGAATTTCATGCACTGGGCCACTAGCTGTAAATAACTGCTATGAACGTTGGAGTGCAAATATTCTTTCTGACTAGTGTTTTGAGTTTCTGAGAATATATTCCCAGAAATGGAGTCACTGGAACAAACAGTAGTTCCATTTTTAATTTTTTGAGTAAGTTCCATACTGTTTTTCATAGAGGGTGCAACAGTTTGCATTCCCATCAGCAGTGAACTAGGGTTCCTTTTTCTCCACATCCTCACCGGCACTTGATACTTGTTAATTTATTGATGATAGCCATTCTGACAGGTGTGACATAATATCTCATTGTGTGTGTGTTTTTTTTTTTAAACATACTTTTATTTATTTCAGAGAGGAAGGGAAAGGGAGAGAGAGATAGAAACACCAAATGAGAATCATTGATTGGTTGCCTCCTGCATGCTCCCTACTGGGGATTGAGCCCACATTCTGGCATGTGCCCTTGACTGGAATTGAAGCTGGGACCCTTCAATCACAGGTCGACACTCTACCACCTGGCTAGGGCTCATTGTGTTTTTAATTTGCATCTCTCTGATGATTAGTGAAATGGAACATTTTTCCATATGTCTAATGGCCATCGTTATGTGCTCTTTGGAGAAGTGCTAGTTCAGGTCCTGTTCCCATTTTCTATTTAGGTTATTTTTCTTCCTAAAACAAACATTCTTAACCAATTCCTCCACTGGATATTTGCAAGAGTGGTAGCAATTGAATTCCTGCCCTGTGGAAATTACATTTATTTTTTTAAAAGCAGATATAATAGTCATTTCATTTCATGCCTGATATGATCATGAAAAATGAGAACATTTTAATTCAATCCTCTGAATAACTTTTTAAATGGTTCTCAAATTCTCAGACTGGAGGTTCTGAGGTGTTACACTGACACTTGTAAATCATAGATACTAGAAACTTGAAGATCAAAAAGACTCCCCCACATGCATTGGTGATAAGGAACATACTATTTGGCCACCAATCATTTCTCTACTCTTTAGTTTCATGTATGGTAGACTTTGCCAACAAGCATTGGGCCAAAGACCATCCATGATGCAAAATTCATACCATTTGGGAAAGCAAATAAACTTTCTCCTAGGCAGTTTTTTTAAATGTTTTCATTGTTAGCAAATTAGAATAACAAGTGACATATGCTTGTACTTTTTGGATTTTGTGCTAGTGACAGCATTCTGCAGTCTAGCTCTCACCGGTCTAGATCTTCCAAGGGCATTGCACATCATCCTCTGAGATGTCACCCATTCCTGCTTCTCCACAGCCCCAGGATGCCCTGTCAAGCATGTCACTGATGCTTTAGCAGCTGAATAAACTGCTAGGATTATTGCTGGTTTAGAAAGTTAGGTCTTCATAGGAGTTGGTGAGAGGAATCTCAGCTAACACAGATGTGGAGTTTAAATATTTTAAAATATAAATATTATTATATTTGGTTGCAGTTATTAGTTCTGTTTTGAGCCTGGTGGCGTTGCTTGTTCCTTTGAGCAATTTAGCAAAGTGAAAACAAACTAGAAACTGTTCCTTTCTTCCCCAATCCCCTTTCCTTCCCTCTTCTCCCCTCTCTTTTTTATTCCCTTTTTTTTTCTTTTTAGGAAGTATGACCGGTGGTATTTTTATTTTGCATGGATGTTCCTCTTCTGACCTCTACCCTCCCCCACCAAGAAAAACCTCAACCCAATAAAGGCAGATGTTTCTTTAGTGTAATGGCAACAAGTAAAATGGAAGAAAAATTTTCTCTGTCCAGTAGTTCCTTTGAAAACTATTCAAGAAACAACCTCATTGTGAAACAGTGTTTTTGAACAGTAACAGCAGTGGTTGAAAATGTGTGCACTCTGCGGTACAGTGTTTTTGAGTTGCCAAGTTCTGAGCCATCACCAATCGATAAACTAACCAGTCATTCTATACACCTGGGCAACATGCTGCTTTCCTGGATGCTGCCCTCAACTCAATTTGGCAGAAGACTAGTGAAGTGTGGGATCGCTGTTAGCGCTGGGTAACGTGTGAGCACTCCTACTGTGTGTTCAAAAATCTAAGTTTTTCTGGAGACAGCCCAAACTCAAAAGTTTTTATTTTCCTTCATCTACCATTGAGTCGAGTTCAAAGAAGTTGTCAATGTCTGTTTGATAGCAGCAGTGTGGTCCTGTCAGGCATGGCTGCATTTTAATCACTTCATGGATATTAAGGGCTTTAGTTCCAGTTTATTCCTGCCTGTCTCTTCCATCCAAAATCCCCCTTAATCTAGCTCTCAATAGGAGGGACTTGCCTTCAGGGGGCAAACAGAAGCAAAAGATAACAGGAAGACCCATGCTATGCCAGGGTGTCTTGAAACATGGAAGGTCACACCCTACATTTCTCTAGAAGTAAAATCTTTCCACAGGGTCGGTAAAACTGCTCTCAACAAAGAAAACCTCCCCTTTTAATTTCATCTTTTCTTTTCTCTCAAAAAAACATACCACTATAGTCTAAATTGACGAACTGTTCACACAGTTTAGTTCAAACATCCCCAGCCCATTTTTAAACCCCTTTAGAGGGATAACTAATAAGGTCTAGCATTGTAATAAGCACAGTGCTACCACAGGCTTTTGGAGTGTGGGCCTATATTAGTACTGTTATAGCACTATTTTTCTCCTTTCCTTCATTTTGCATAAATTGAAATTTCTTCCAAACGTCAGCAGCATGTTATTAAAGTATCTTATCTGTATATATACAAAAAAAAAATTGCAAGTGCTTTCCTTCTGGAGGAAAAGGCTGCTGAGGAGTCTTTGAAGCCAGTGCTTTTGTAGTGAATCCCAGAGCCATTGTTACCTAACAGATTCATACCCGAGGCAGAATTGCTATGGAATCGCTCACATAAAACACTGAGTGTCAGCCTAGTGTGCCTCTCAGAAAGAAACAGGACACTGATGTCCATCAAAAAGGAAAATATATGGTTCTCAGCATTCACTGCTCTCCTACATCACTGGTGGTAAAGCAAATTGCATGCTCTTTAACCCTTCTGTCTGCCCACTGTCAGGGAAAGATGGGAACAAATCCCAAGTCTGCATTGTCCTCCTGCTGAAATGTCTATCTTATCCGACTGACAAGACCATTTTCAAGGACTCCTATAAAATAGTACCCTGGGTTCTGCTCTTCTGAGTGATAGGCATTTGTATCTATCTATCTACCTATCATCTATGTATCTATCATCTATCTATCTATCTATCTATCTATCTATCTATCTATCTATCATCTATCTCTATCTAATCTATCTATCTATACATACATATACGTTCATGTGTGTATTATCTATCATCTATCTTTTATTAACCTCTAGGGAGATAGTGACTCAAAGAAGTTTGAGAAAGAACTCTTTTCAGTTTCAAAGACACCTTGTTGCTTTAATCTGCCCAGGCTACCATATCCTGTGATATGGGGTTCAGTGTGTATGGAGTGGGGTGAAAGAGGGTGCTTTGGAAAATTCTTATTTGTGCGTTTGTGTTTACAAAAACATAGAAAGAAGCATATTAATATTTTTATGTCTTCAGAGAGATTCTACCTCTATGTGATAGCAAAGGTGGGGAAAGTGAGAGGAAGAATTGTCCTGACTGAGAGTCCAGTCTGGACATGGCTTACTGGGATGTGTAGCCAGTTTTGCTGTATGAAAAATACATTAGTATCTTATGATGAAGTATACTTGGGGGGAATATTTTTGGCTTGGTGCTTATTCCTCTCTCAATCAAGAATAAAAGCATGGCTAACCTCCTGTTTTATTGAGATACATTGTAATGAAGGAAAATTTGTATTTCAAAATTTTCATTCATTGGAAAGCAATAAATTCAAGATAGTCAATTACTAAATGTATTTTCTATTTTTGAATTTAGCTCCCTCTAAGTTCCATATTTTAGGAAATTTCAGTGCTAATAAAAAACTTTGTGAGAATTATTTGGAAAACATATAAATGATATAGAAGTTTTCCTGTTCATCTCTTTTATTACAGTCATTATTAGAAAACCATGAAATGAGGAAATAGAGGATTTCACAATGGAGAAATGAGATTATTTATGTCTTACCAGCCAATCAAAGAATAACTATACAATACAAGCAATTCGATTTTAGATAAATTTAGTATATTAATTTCTAAATTTCTTTAGGACTAAAATGATGTACTCAATGACTTGTGTTTTATAACCATTTTTATTATTTTGTATTCTAGTTGAATAAATATCCTTCATGGAATTTTAAATGTTTTATACTAAAGAAATATCCTCCTAATTTCTTTTCCCATGGAGCACTTACCAACTCACTTGAAATGGAATAACTGAGCTGTATTTTTACTTTTGTCTCATGATACAGTATAATTCCCCCTTATTCATAGGGATATGTCCCAAGACCCTGATGGGATGCCTAAAACTGCAGATAGTACTGAATCCTATATACATACACTATTTTTTTTCCTGTGCATATGTACCCTTTCACTTAAAGAAAGCACTTTTATCAATTCTCCTTGCATATCTAAATTGCCGTCATAGCTATTCTTGTGCTTTGGCGCCATTATTAAGTAAAATAAAAGTTATCTGAACACTATGATACTGTAACAGTTGTTTTGATAACCAAGACTGACTATTAAGTGACTAACAGGAAGGAACCATCATATATGGTGGAGATGTCGGACAAAGAGATGATTCACATCCTACGCAGGATGGAGTGGGATAGCACGAGATTTCATCATACTGCTGAAAACCATGCAATTTAAAACTTCTGAATTGTTTATTTCTAGAACTTTCCATTTCATATTTTTGGACCATGGTTGACTGCACATAGCTGAAACCTCAGAGTGAAACTGCAGATAAGGGAGGGAGAAATACTCTACTGAATTTTGCTGATTTTAAGGGCTAACCAGACTCAGAAACACTCAATAAATTACCTGAAGTTTTGAATGTCCCTGTTTCCCAAGTTGTGACCTTTTTAGAAGGCAGGTTTATTGTTTTCAAGAGCTTTTGATGGTATCTTAATTTTGTTAAACTATATGTAATCTCTGAATCTGAAACCTGAAACTATCTTCTCTATTCTTTAATATCTAAAGCAATGTATTTGGGGGTTGAGGGGTCTGAGCCAAACCATTTTTTAGCGACAGTTGGCCATCACTTTCCTTTCCATAAAAGAGATATGCAGTCATAGATAACTTTGGCTTATTTATATATAATAATGTTATTCAAAATTGGCTCAAGGTATTCTTGAAAAGTGATATTTAGTTTGAATCCCAAGTTAATCTTTTAAAAAATATATATTTTATTGATTTTTTTACAGAGAGAAAGAGAGAGGGATAGTTAGAAATATCGATGAGAAAGAAACATAAATCAGCTGCCTCCTGCACACCCCTACTGGTGATGTGTCCACAAACCAAGGTACATACCCTTGACTGGAATCCAACCTGGGACCTTTCAGTCCACAGGCTGACATTCTATTCACTCAGACAAACCAGTTTCGGTTGAATCTCAAGTTAATCTTAACCACAGTAAGCAAAATGATTAGCACACTCATTAATGGAAATAAAATTTTATGTTAAGTAAGAAAATAGTTGAGTGCTTTGGAATAATTAATTCATGCCAGATTTGTTCCAAAGAGTGATTTTTCATTGGATTGTATTGTTTTGTGTTCTATCTAGTTTATTCTACTTTATTCATCAAGTTCATCTTATCTTTTCCAAAAATGTGCTAATCTATCGACTTAACAACCAGAGAGAAATCAGTTTCAAAATTGGTTAGTTTACATCCAAGGATTTGAAAAAGCCTCTCAGGAACCATAAAGTTTCCCCCACTATATTCTCCATACTTAAAATCTACTCTCAAGTCGTTGTGTAATGGAGAACTCTTACTATTACTATCTCTTCACGTGTCTGTAAAGTCTCTGAGGCGCTATATGTTCATATTGATGATTTTAATGTGCTGCATTAATCTGCAGAACAATAGAAATAGTAATAATCAAAAACAGAGGAATTATACATTTGAATAGTGGGATGAAAAAACTGGGAAGTCATATTTCCCTAGAGACTGAATACAACCAAGATTTGCTTTCTATTACTTGCTTTTTAGGAATGTGTCTGACTCAACTAACAAAGATTGCATTGACAGAAAGCCTTTCCAAAGGTTAATTATTTTACAATGAGAGTAATCAGTACTATATTGCTTGTTAACCTTTATTTTCATCTTCAAATCATTTTCCTTGATTATCTGACTGTGTAGTTTCAGAAATGTTTTTGATTTTCAATTTACCTTATCAGTTAAAATATTTTTAAATCTGCATCTTATCTGGAATAGGTTAAATCCACTTCCCTGTCCACTTTATTAAATTTTCATTATAATTTATATTACTGTAATAGAATCAGGACAGGAGGAAATTAAATTGCTTCAAAAATACAGAAGATTCTGTGCCTTACATGGCCTCCTAGTAAAGTCTGAAATCATTTCATGTTCTAAATGGGGAGAGTAGCATTATAAAACTTTCTTTATGAAAACAAATGCCAAAATAACATTTACTTCTTTTCATGCAAATAGCAGCATATTGGAAAAATCACTGGGCTTTCTGGTTAGCAATTTTGATTTCCCTTATATTTTACAGAATAATTTCTATAATCACGCAAAGGTTTTAAGCAGAATACCTATTCCAAAATTTTAACATCAGTTACAGTAGTGCAGGGATTAGACTGTTTTATTTCCCAGTATTTATTCCTTATGAAGAAATCAAATCATTTGTATTGGTTATCAATACAATAAATCAATGCATGCAACTAATATGGACCATTCAAATATAAAAACAATACTCTATTTTATTATCTAATTATTCAAAAAACTTACCTCTTCTTCCTGTTTCATTTTTCATAGCGACTTTTACTTCAAATATATGTGGAAAGGGCATAGATTCAGAGAAATATCAAAAATTGCCACAGGGAAGAAACTACTGGGGAATCTGCAGTCCTATAATCTATTGTAATAAGTCTGGAAACTAAATCAATGGAAACTGGAACTAATTCCACTGTTTAAGAACTGTAGGAACAAGACTATTTGGTGTCATTGTTCGGGAGTGGTAAATTTGAACATAAAAAAATGATAGTTATAGGCAGATTTTTTATTATCCACATGTGTATGAGCCACGCATCATGTTGTTTAGTAGCTTGCTAATTAATGAGCATTTATTAGATACTTACTGTGTATGAAGTAGTAATCAAGGTTCTGTGTGTAATGGTATATGGGTAGGGGTGTAAAGGCATATAAGACAGATTTTATGGTACAGAAGAAAAACAATCATATTTAGGGCTCACCCAAAGGTTTCAAAAAGACATGAGGACAAATATTTAGTAACAAAGCAATAAGTGCATGTATTAAAACATAAATTCATTGGTGTGGGATGGAAGTGGGTATGATTGTTTTCCATTAACCTTTAAGCCAAGAGACTGAATTCTGACTTTAAAGCTAAAGATGTATGTTTTTCAAATGATCACATAGCCTAAGCAGTGAAGACGGAATTCTGTGTTCAGCTATTTGGCTGTTGTTAGCACTGATGCATGTAGCAGAAAGAAAACAGCTTGATTTCCATAAGTTAGGCAAACCCTGGAGAGCTGGAAATGACAGGGAGGCAATTGGCTTGCAAAATAAACTGACCAAACCGGAAGCCAAATTTAAACAGAGTGCATAAGGGGACCCCAGGGATTGCCTTAACAATGTAGTAGTTATGAACTAACTATTGTCCTTATTACCACTGCTAATGAAGAAACCATAGGAGAAAGCAACTAATGCTTCTCCCTTATTACTGTTGGCTTCCGGTTTAACTAGCTAAGACACTCAATGATCCTTTAAAAAATGAATTGATTCAAATGTCTTTCTACCATTAGTGAGGATACCATTAGACATGGTTTAGCTTCAGAAAGTATGAAGACAGTTTGGCTAATGATGACTGAAAATGCTGTATAAAACAACAGTCTTAGACATCATACTTATTTTTTTTACCCATGTTTTGTGACTTGATAACAATTTTAGTTTTGATTATTATTTTTTTAATGAACAAAGGAATTATTAAATGCCGGTGCTCACATAAAAAATATTACTCTATTGCCTTAGATAACTATTTTTGGTACTGGAAGGTTGGGGAAATATTTTACTAATGGTGGCTTTTAAGTATATATATATATATATATATATATATATATATATATTTCAGAGAGAATGGGAGGAGAGTAAGAGAGAGATGGAAACATTAGTGATGAGAGGGAATCATTGATTGACTGCCTCCTGCACACCCCCTACTGGAGATCCAGTCCACAACCTGGACATGTGCCCTTGGAGGGAATTAAACATGAGACCATTCAGTTTCCAAGCTAACGCTCTATCCACTTAGCCAAATCAGCTAGGGCAGTGGTGGCTTTTAAAAGAACAGGAGTCAACTAACATGCAAAATGGTGCCATTATAATATGGTGCCGCTATTATCTCTTTCTATATAATATATATAAAGAGCCAAAGTCCATAATGCCCAAAATGACCAAATGGATGGCAACCCAGCATTGACTGCCACCACTGCAGGTGCAGTGACCTAGCACTAACTGCCAAGGGGGCTGTGGATCAGGCCCAGAGAAAGGCCTGGAGAGAGAAGCAGGGTCTGATCTGCAGCCTCCATGGCAGCTGTTGATCAGCCCTTGCCTCTTTTTCTCTCTGGGCCTCGCCAGCAGCCACATCTCTCTGATCAGGCCTGGAGATATGCCTGGAGATACTGACTGGCATAAAATCCAACTAATCAACTCTGGGTGAACTCTGAAGAGCCAATGACAGTCTAGGAAGCAAAGCTTTTGATGCTGACTGGCATAGAAACTGACCAATCAGAACCTAATCTAGGTGAACTATGAAAGCAGAACCTAAGGTGGGGGCTGAGGAGTAGTTTTAAGGGCAACAGCTGTTTGGTGTAAGATGTAAGAAAGCAGTTCAATTTTTTAATGACTGGTTTGGCAGTATAGTGCATATAGCTGTCTATTAGTCCAGATATAGGGATTATGTATTTTTGTCTGTTAAAAGCATCTCATCCTGCTAAAAAAGACTCCACTTCTCATTTAAGCAATCCTATCCTATATAATCTATTTATACTAATAAAAGGGTAATATGCTAAAAAGACCAGGTCAACTGGTTATCTTCTGGATGTCTGACTTCTTTTTGGACAAAGCTATGGTGGTGGGGATTGAGACAGAGGTAGTTAGGGGAGATCAGGCTGGCAGGGGAGGGCAGTTAGGGGAGATCAGGCTGGCAGGGGAGGACAGTTGGGGGCAAGATCAGGCCAGCAGGGGAGGGCCATTGGGAGTGAGATCAGGATGGCAGGGGAGGGCAGTTGGAGATGAGATCAAGCCTGTAGGGGAGGGCAGTTGCGGGTGATCAGGCCGGCAGGGGAGAGCATTTGGGGAGAAAATCAAAATGGCAGGGGTGGGCAGCTAGGGGCAATCAGGTAGGCAGGGAGAGGGGTAGTTAGGGGAGATCAGGCTGGCAGGGAAGGCGGGTGAGCAGTTAGGAGCCAGTGGTCCCAGATTGCGAGAGGGATGTCCGGCTGCCAGGTTAGTGTGGGATCGGGCCTAAACTGATAGTTGGACATCCCTTAAGGTGTCCCCGATTGGAGAGGGTGCAGGCTGGGCTGAGAGAACTGTCCCTCTGTGCATGAATTTTGTGCACTGGGCCACTAGTTAACTAAAAGATACCACAATTATTTACTGGAAGACAAGTAACATATGGTATTACTCATATGTGCAATCTAATGAACAAAGTGAACTGACAAGCAAAATAGTGAAAGACTCATAGGTAGAGAACAGGCTGACAGATGTTGGGAGTGGGTGGATGGGAGAAGTGGAGGGATTAAAGATAAAAGAAAAAAAAAGAAAAACTCATGGACATTGACAACTGTGTGGTGGTTGCTGGGGACAGGGATGAAGGAAGGTGCAGAGGGGTAAATGGTGATGGATGAAGACTTGACTTGGGGTGGTGAACACACAATACAGTATACAAATGATGTATAGTATAAAAAATTGGTTTTAGGGGTGAATAAAATTAATGATTAATATATCTATGAAAATATTTCTTTATTTAACCCTCCAATGTGAAAAAGCAAGAGGTACTTCTTTGTTTGATTCAACTCTTATATATATTGTCATTCATTTATTCATTCACTTATTTATCCAATTCTCAACAAAAGGTTAGGTCTCTACCACATGTCAAATCAGTTGATTAAAAATTTAAGAGTAATCACTCTGGCCAGTTTTTCTCAGTGTTTGAAACATTTGCCCATTGTGCTCCAAAGAATCATGGGTTTGATTCCTGGTCAAGGGCATGTTCCTTGGTTGCAGACTTGATTCCTTGCCTAGTCAAGGCACATGCTGGAGTGGAGGCAGCCAGTAGTGTCTCCTCACATCAATGTTTATCTATATGTCTATCTATCATCTCTCTATTTATCATCTCTCCATCTTTCTATCTAATCTGTCACCTCTCTCTCTCTCCCTCCCTTTCATGACTCTGTCTAAAAATCAATAAAAAATATCCTAGAATGATGATTAAGGAAAAAAATGTAAAGATAATAAATAACAAGAACATCAATAGGTAAAATTTCTTGGTCTGGGAGACTTGGACTCCAGAGTACTGATTGAAGGTGAGAGAGCAAGTTTCTACCTTTTGAGCTGGAATGTGCCCTCTGTTACCTACCAATTGTCTAGCTCTAAGCAAGTTCCTTATTCCTCAGTTTTCTTATCTGTAAAAATGGCAATACAATAAGAGAAACCATTCCATATGTTATTGTGAAATTAAATAAGATAATATCTGAAAAAGTTATTAAACAGTGCAAGTCTCATGGTCAGTGATCAATAAGTATTAACAATTATTACTTAATGTTTTAGTTATTTAACTTAATTTTTGTATGCATGAGCATATCAATGAAAGACTTAGGTAAGCAATGAAATGAGATGGATTATAATTGCTTCTTTATGAATTCATAATTCTTTATGAATTAGAATGCTGAAATTTCTACAGGATAATGTCTTTCTATTTTAACTTGTGAAATCTATCTGTAAGTCTTCATGCTCTAATATAATAGATAAACAATAATAATAGTTTACATAAGTAATAGTAGGTTTGCATGAATTGTTTTAGTGTAGTGTGATTTTCCATGATTTATAGATGAAAAACTGAGGCAGGAAGAGTTTGTGTAACTTGTCCATTATCAAGTAGCTAATGAGGAAAGAAGCCAGAGCTGAAGTATAGGCATTCCGACCTTTTCCATGTTGCTATGCTGTTTCCTAGCAGAAGCACATACCATAGTTTCCCCCCAATTTAAAGATCACTCAAAAAATCACATATGAAGTCAGGTTTTGTGAGTAATTTACTCAAGGTAACCTAGCCCCAAAGCAGATAACAGCTCAAATCTTCTATGTAAAGCAGCTGTCTCTTTTTATCTAGAATACTTAATTAAAATAGCTCATTCTGATCTATAAAGCTGTAGAAGATCTGAATTCTGATTGCTTTAGAGATTAATTCTCCAAACTATACTATCATGATCATCAAAGTACTTATGCTAATATTTCCCAGATTTGAACTTTGGGAAATCAGATGCACCTCCTTTTATTCTCACATTGTAATTTTTGGGCAACCTTCTTGAAAAAATGGAATTTAGGTCACATCTCTCATATTCAAGCAGGTTCTTTGTATATGGAAAAAGGAAGTGCATTAAGAAGGAAAGAGAAAGACTTCAATTTATTTTAATCTTGTATGGTAAGAGCCTGTGTTATGCTTAATGAAGAACACATATATACCATAACAAATGGATATTGCTCCTTGGCTAGAATCTCAACTCAGTGTGTTATTGCAAACTGTGAATGTAGCTAAGAGTTTCATAGCACCCCTAGAATAATGAAACAAGTATATATTTTATCCTATTTTGTATTTTTTACTTCTTTCTTTTTTTCCTTCATTAAAAGAAAGTCAAACAGAGATCATATTTGCTTTAGGTGGTAAAATAAATAATCTTTACTTTTTAAGTAATTGTCCCCATCAATATCAAACAAATGTTAAGCAGGAAAAAACAACAAAACAAAACAAAACAAAACAAAAAACAAAATCCCAAAACCCTGGTTTTCTCTCACTTAGATGCTATGCCCAGATTCAACATTTTGATTTGATAATGAAGAGCAATGTAATCTGCTGAAGATAATATTAACATAAAAACACACTAGAACTTGTCACAAAATGCATAGCAAACATTATAGCATGTAGTCTAGAGCTTTAATTAACATGTTTGTTAAATGCCAATTCTTTAAAAAAGACACTATCAACAAAGGAAAGACTTTCCCTAACACAGATAATGCAATAGCTTGCCTTCCTTTAGGAGAGATTCTGACGCACTATTGAGCTCTGTAATTGTGTTGGGAACCAGCTCCCACTCTTCTGCCACCCAGGCTTTCAAAATCAGAATGGAGGAGAAGACAGTAGCTTTTATTGCTGCAGAATTTATTCCTAGGCAGGGGTTGTAAATGGATCAGGGAATTTGCATGCTGAATGCCTCCCCTCGGTTTTCCTATGCCTACCCCTGTCATTTAATTTGCATTTATTCACCAACCAAAGTTGTTTTTTCTGGATGCCTCCCTTGCATGAGTGAGTTGCAGAGTAATTATAGGAAAGTAAAGTGATTTTATGAATGAAAATATCATTTACATCAATGAGTGTAGGTATCACCTTCTGTCTCTTGTTTACTATTTAGACCTGTCACCTGCAAGCTGTTGGAAAGGCTCCAGAAGCCACAGTTATACCTTTCACAAATCACAGCAGATTTTACTGCTCTGGAGGACTTTCTTGGGGTTGAGCAGGAAAGTCTTAATAAGAAACCTGAGATACAAAAGCTTGATTCAAGATTACATATAAAGAACAAAAAGTTAGGGAACCGACAAGTAAAATGAAGAGAGCAGGTCAAACAAATTACCTTTTATTTTTGAAGATGATTCAATTTTATTTCAAGTTCTCTCCTTAGAAACTTAGGTTTAACTTTTGAGCACAGAGGAGCAAGTTTAGATAGCATATCTTTGTGAACCATAGAAATAGGACTAATGCCAGATATTCAAGTGACATCAGGTATGCATTTTTGAAAATGTGGCAGAATCCTACTATATCAGGGGATGGCATGACCAAAACAACTAGATGGACAACAAAAAGCAGGCTGTGTGGGGCAACCCAGCCAGCAAGGGGTTTAGTGAGGGACAACCAAATGACTTAGCAGCAGGCTATGTGGGGTGACCAGGCTGACAGTGGTGGTGGGGGGACAGGTAGAGGCAACCAGGCCAGCAAATGGGAGCAGTTGGGAGTGACCAGGCTAGCAGTCAGAGGCAGGGGTGATCAGGCTGGCAGGGGGGATAGTTAGGGGCAATCAGACAGGCAGGCAGGCAGGTGAGCAGTTAGGAGCCAGCGGTCCTAGATTATGAGAGAGATGTCTGACTGCTGGTTTAGGCTTGATACCAGGGACATCTCCCAAGGGGTCCCAGATTGGAGAGGGTTCAGGCTAGCTAAACAACCCCCCCATGCATGGATTTCATACACTGGGCCTCTAGTTTATATATATAAAATCCTAGTATGCAAATAGACTGAATAGCAGGATAACTGAACATACAAACAACTGGTCCCTATGATGTGCACTGACCACCAGGGGGCATTCATGAAACATGGTGGGCATTGAAAGTGGCAGGATGGTGGAGCAGGTGAATGGGGGTGCCAGACTATGGCTGGGCACCAGCTGCTGTCATCAGGGTAAGCCTTTGGTAGTTACTGAAAATTTTTTGCTCCCATGTGCCATGGTCCCATCCGGCACTTGCATCTGCTGCTGGCCCCTCTCATACCTGCTTCCGGAGCTGTTGACCGAACCCACATCCAGCACCAGAACTGCTGCTGACACCCACTGGTGGGACCCAGCGCTAGTCCCAATCGCTCAGTGCCATCAGTGGCTGCTGGCCCTGATCACCCGAGGGCTTCTCCACCTCCCTCTGCTCCTGGAGAAGGGCAATTAGGGCAGCAGCCTCCACTTGCATCTGTTGCTGGCACTGGCCCCAATTGTCCATGCCATCTGTGGGTGTGAGTGGAGCCAGCACCATCAGCACATGGGAGTGGCAGTGGTGGGAGTGGAGCTGCTGGCAGAGAGGGGACCAGGGGCTGTCCCAGGAAAGGCCAGGCAGGGGCATGGAGGATGGGCAGAGACCCACCCCTGTGCCCACTGCAGCCTTATGGCCCACAGTTCCTTTCTAGGTGCATGAATTTGTGCACTGGATCCTTAGTATATTCATAATTTATTTAAAACGATTAGTTAGGAACAGATTTCGATTCCCTAGACATTTGAAAGCCTTTCTCAATGAGCTCACTCTCTCATTCCCTTAAATCATTTTTCCACTGGGGGTTATTTTATCCTCAGGGCACATTTGACAGTGTTTGAAGGCAATTTTAGTTGTCACAACTGGCCCGGGGGTGTGCAACTGGTATGGAGTTTGTAGAGACTAGGGATGCTGCTAAATATTCTACAATGTTTAGGATAGCCCCTTGCAAAAAGGGATTATCTTGACCAAAATGTCAATGGTGCCAAGTCTGAGAAGCTCTGCTTTAAGCCCTCTTTGTAAGCCCATCCCCTTCCCACCATCCCATTACCGCTCTATTTTGGAGATAAATTGATTTTGCCACTTGGCTCATATTTCACAGAAAAAATAAAGTTTATCCCATGACTCCCTCAACTCCTCCCATTTATCCACTAACTTGTTTGCACTTAAAGTTTCTCCCTTTCTAGCTTTTACCCTCATTTCTATAGTTCCTGAAAAAGAGGAACCCCTTTTGATTTCCAAGGCTAATTGATTCATTTGTGTTCTAGGTTTCATTCCTGCCAGGCCTTTCTTCATCACTCATCTCTTTATACTTTTCTTTTATCTCACACCTTTTTATTCTCCATTAGTTCAAGACTCATTGATTAAATATAAACCCTTCCTTTGTAGTTTTTCTCCTTGCTTCACACAGAAGTTTTTCAAAGATACTTTACAGTTGCTATCTCTACTTCTTCAAATCTAGATTCCATTAGTCCCTTACATTCCTATTCAGCAACTATTCTTACTTTAACTGTGTAGTATAACATTAGTTATTGCTAGCCCTAACCTTAACTGTAATCCTAATGTTAGCCTTACTCCTAGTTCAAACCACTCCAGAATTTAGTGGCTTAAAATAATAAGCATTTATTATTGTTCACATAATATGAAATATCTGGATAATTCTTCTAGTCTCAGTTGGCCTCATGAATGTATCTGTTGTCAGTGGTGTGTTTGGTATGTGGGATGCCATAAGAATGAGAGAAAATGGAGGCCTCTTTAGGCCTCAGGTTGGGACTCCACAGTGATGCTTCCAACTGGAATCCCAGACCAACCAAAACAGGGGTAAGGAAACAGACTCCCTGTCTTGATGGGAAGAGGAGATAGTCATGTTACAAAGGGTGCTGATGTAGAGAGAGGCACAGGATCAGAGCCATATTTGCAAGCAATCTTCCAATCATATTAAAATTACTAGCAATCTAATGTTCAAAATCAACCCCAATTTCACTCTTCATTTTCCTTGATTTTGTGATAGCCTTCAATAGAATAATTTCTTTTGGAAATTTCACCCTAATGTCTGCCATAGCACTACTGTCTTTAATTGTCCTCTGGCTCTCTGATCACTCTTGATAACTTTGATTATCCCCACCATCACTGATACAGACTGCTGTAAAGAGTTCCTATCTTTGGCCTTTTTAGTCTATAAACACTTATTTGGCAGTCTTATTTCAACCATGTGTTTAATCTGTCACTTCTATTTGACACTGAAATCTCAATTTCTAGCATAGCACATTTTCTTTCTTTCTTTTCCTTTTTTAACATATTTTTATTGATATTTAGAT
Organism: Lasiurus cinereus; assembly: GCA_011751065.1. Lineage (NCBI taxonomy): Eukaryota > Metazoa > Chordata > Mammalia > Chiroptera > Vespertilionidae > Lasiurus > Lasiurus cinereus. The sequence continues at coordinate 58,818,161 of JAAGEH010002531.1, forward strand.
AAAGGGAGAGGAGGTAGAAACATGGATGAAAGAGAAACATCAATTGGCTATCTTCTGCATGTCTCCTGCTGGGTATCGAGCCCACAACCTGGTCATGTGCCCTGACCAGGAATTGAACCAGTGACCTCTTGGTGCATGGATGATGCTCCATTCACTGATCCATACCAGCTGGGCAAGCATAGCACATTTTCATTAGTTGTAGACTTACATCTCCATTTGCATATTCAAAATCTTTACCAGAAGACTGAATTTATTCTCTTCTTTCATTACCTGATTCTCTTCAAAATATGTAGTTACCTAGCCAGTTATTTTTGACTCTTTCTTCTTTTCTAATTATTTCCAGCCCTGTAAGCACTATATTCCAATGTAGTGATTTATTAAATTCTGTTGATTTATATCAACAACTCAATTAAACAAATATTTATACAGTGTTTACTATGTGCCAATCCTCATGAAGCTTAGATTATGTACTACACACTATGCTAACTGATGATAAGTAATATGGGAAGACATAGATTTGGGAAAGGGGAAGATAGGAAGTGCCAGTGGGTGTTGTAATATTACTTTAGGTTGTTAGGAAGATCCACTGAGGAGATGATAAGTTCTGAATGACCCAAAGATGATGAAAGAATGAAGCTACCTGGGAGAATATTACAGGTCAACAGAAAAGCAAGGGCTAAACCTTGCTCTGCAGGTTGTGGGAATATATGAGGAACAGAAAGAAAGCCAATTTAACTTATAAGTGGGAGAGAGCAGCAGTTATAATCTAATATTTTTACAAAATTACATTTTATTTTTAAACATATTAAATATTTTCTAATATGTAACACTCTTTTTTGTCCTATCAATAGGGCAGTAACTTAGCAACTCTTTTTGTTCTATATTTCCTACCCAAACTCTACCTCCCAAATTGATAGCTTTTTTAATTTAACTTCATATTATTTTTAAATTACTAATATTTTAACTCTTTTGCTATAAAAATACTCTAGTAATTCCTTTTAGAGATTTTTATAGAATTTGCCTTTCTGAATGATAATTTGGCTGGACATAAAATTTCATATTTAGAACATCTACACTAATAAAAGAAACATGCAAATTAACCATCACTCCACTACACCCACCAGCCAATCAGGAGAGAGTATGCAAATTAACCCAACCAAGATGGCCACAGAGTGAGCAGGAGGCTTGGATTTCCAAGGCAATGAAGGAAGCCAAGCTTCTGCAGCCCTGGCCTGCCTTGGCCTTCACTCTACAAAGTTTCAATTATAGAAGATAAATAAATCCCAGATCCCAGGTCTTCACTTGGGTTGCTGGGGGTGTGTGGCCAGCCTGCAAACCACCATAGGCCCCTTGCCCAGGCTGCCCCATACCCCAATGGAACTCCCACCCTGATCCAGAACACCCTTCAGGGCAAACCAGATGGCCCCCACCCATGCACCAGCCTTCTATCCTATGTAATAAAAGAGTAATATGCAGAGTGATCATCACTCCAATATACAAGATGGCTGCCCCCATGTGGTCAAAAGATCCTGCCCCCATGTGGACACAAGATGGCCACCACAGGATGGCCAGCAGGGGAGGGCAGTTGGGAGGGACCAGGCCTGCAAGGGAGGCAGTTGTTGGTGATCAAGCCTACAGGGAAGGGCAGTTAGGCATGACCAGGCTGGCAGAAGAGGGAAGTTGGGGGCAACTGGGCCTGCAGGGAAGGGAAGTTGGGGGCGACCAGGCCAGTTAGGGGTGACCTGGCCTATAGGGAAGGGTAGTTAGAGGAGATCAGACTGGCAGGGGAATGGTTAGGGGGTGATCAGGCTGGCAGGCAGAAGCAGTTAGGGGCAATCAGGAAGGCAGGCAGGTGAGCAGTTGGGAGCTAGCAGTCCTGGATTGTGAGTGAGATGTCCAACTGCCCATTTAGGTCCAATCCTACCAGGCATCCCTCAAGGGATCCCATATTGGAGAGGGTTCAGGCTGGGCTGGGGGCCACACACCCTGTGCACATATTTTGTGCACCAGGTCTCTAGTTAGTAATATAAATTCAGTGTTACCTTGTGGATGAAGAATCTAATTGAGGTTACTGGATTAGTAAATAAATATTATAGGACACCCAGTTAAATGTGAATTTCAGATAAACAACAAATATTTTTTTATAAGTATGTCCCATGCAATATCCAATTGAAAACATATTAAAAATCTATCCATGGTTTATCTGAAGTTTATAGATTAACTGGGCATGCTGTGTTTTATCTGGTATCTCTAAATCCAAAGAAATCTTATTATTCTTCTTCTGTTTCTCTAGAATATTTTGAGAAATGTGTATTTATTCTTGAGGTTCTTAAACTAAATGGTTTTCCCCTATATTTATATGTTGAAGTACTAACCCCAAATACTTAAAATATTTAAAGAGATAACTGAAGGTTAAATGAAGTCATAAAAGTAGAGCCTAATTCAATAGGACTGGTGTCCTTATAAGAAGAGGGAGATACACCAAGGACATGTACATAGGAAAAAGGTCATTTCAGGACACGACTAGAAGGCAGTAATCTGTAAGCCAAGGAGAGAGGCCTCAGGAGGAATCAAACCTGCTGACACCTTGATCTTGGCTTCCAGTTTCCAGATTGTGAGAAAATAAATTCTGTTGTTTTGGTGGTCAGTTATGACTGTCCTAGCAAATAATGCACCTACCTTCAAGCAGTGGTCTTGATGTTTCCCCTTCTATCCATGTTCTTGCATTTCTGGCTTATTAGTGTCACTTTTTTGTTTGCTTGTTTTTATTTATGAATTTATTTAGCATAAGTAATTTTTAAAGTAATTTTATGGGTGTTTAGACAAGAAGTAGACATACTCAATCCATTAACTCTATATAAACTTCCAGATTTGTCCTTTAATAATCCTCTCTAATAAAAGAGTAATATGCAAATTGACCATCACTCCAAGACATAAGATGGCCATCCCTATGTGGTCAAAAATGGCTGCCCCTATTTGGACACAAGATGGCAACCAAAAGATGGCCAGCAGGGGAGGGCACTTATGGGCAGTTAGGGGTGACCAGGCCAGCAGAGGACAGCAGTTGGGGGTAACCAGGCTGGCAGGGGTGGGTATTTGGGGGAGCATGTCTACAAGGGAGGGCAGTTAGGGGGGACAGGCCTTCAGTGGAGGACAGTTGGAGGATACCAAGGCCTGCAGGGGAGAGAAGTTGGGGGGCACCAGGCCTGCAGGGGAGGACAGTTGGGGGGACCCAGGCCTACAGGGAAGGGCAATTTGGGGGACCAGGCCTTCAGGGAAGGGCAGTTGTGTGGGGACCAGGCCTGCAGGGGAAGGCAGTTATTGGCAATAGGGCCAGTCAGGGAGCAGTTAGGTGTTGATCAGGCTGGAAGGGGAGTGGTTAGGAAGTAATAAGGCTGGCAGGTAGAAACAGTTAGGGGCAATCAGGCAGAGGCAGGCAAGCAGTTGGGAGCCAGCTGTCCTGGATTGTGAAGGATGTCTGATGGCCCATTTAGGCCTGATCCCAGATTGGAGAAGGTGCAGGCTGAGTTGAGGGACATTCCCCACAGTCCCCATTCACCCCCCATTCATGAATTTTGTGCACCGGATCTCTAGTGAAATTATATTAGACAATTTCTGATAAACCCTTTGATGGCATCATAATGCCAGTAGGAGAAGGTCCACTGCTTTCTGCATGCATTCTACCATGACTTCACCTATTTCCCCTGTCCCTATTACTATTCATTCTCTCACCCCAACATACTACTTGCAACTATGTTTCAAGCATGTTAAGCTATTGGAAGTTTTATTCTGTATACTGTGATGTTTCATTTTTAAGGAAATGACTCTCCCTACTTTTGCCTACCTTTTGAAATCCTACTTGTCATTTAAGATGTTGACCAACTATGTCCTATTGTGTGGATGCTTTTCTCTTGCCATATTCTCACTGAGATTCTCAGACCCACTCTTTGGTACCATCGATGTGTACTTCTGTATGTCCTTCCTAGCATTTACCTCAGTTATTAAATTATTTTTCTACATTTTTATATCATTAAAGAGTAAATTATTTGAGGATGGAGGGTAATTTTCTTTACACTCCCGTTGTCTGAGACATGACTAATACTCAGAAGAATAGTTGCTTAACACATGGATTAAAAATGAATAAATGAGAGTGTGAAAAAAAGACCATGAACCCTTGATTAATTTTTCAATTTTCAAACAAAGTTAAGGCCAATAAACTGATCTATAATTTCTTTTAAACTTAGTATTTTCATTTTACTGCCATTAACTATAGTAGTGTCTCCTAAATACAATTTGGAAGGGAGAAACTTTAAATCACTTAATCACTCCTTTGTATTTATTAAAAGTGTAAGAAAAAAAATTAAGATTAATTAAAATGTGGATCATGTTTCTTTTTTTCTAATTTATAATACTGCAGGTAATTGCCTTGGGACATCAAACAGGAAAGGAAAGGAATCCCTCTTACCATTTCTTTAGGTCTGTTTAGTTAAGGACACTTCTGAAAAGGGCACATATTCAAAGAGGAGAAACAATTATCTGCAAGTAAAACAGGTAATGAAGTTTTCTATGTGCTATAATTTTAATTTAAAGAGCATGTTTGAAAGTCTAAGAGACCCAGACAGGCAGATATTTCCTTCTTCACAGTTATAAAATCTGTCACATCCTGGAAATACTCCCCCATTGAGTGGCAATCACAATTTTTATTCTAAAGGTTCCACATGGGTGGCATATTATGTAATGGACAGCACTTCAGAATAATCTAATGAAAAAAGAACTCTTTTCCATGCTAATAAACTTCAGATTCTGCTTGTTTCAAGAAAATGAATTCAGGCTTTGAACTGCTGAGGTCCACATAAATTCAGGTTATCCATACAGCCGTGCGGAAAATCTCCAAGATGAGTTCTTTATTAATAGCAAGAATGAATGAGTCAGTCAGTTCGTTTAATGATCTGGCCCATAATTTGAATCCATTGAAAGTTGCCTATTAGCACCTCTGGGAGCCAGGATCAAGCGTGACCTTGACTTGTGATAGCCTGAATTAAATCCTTATATGATTGTTCCCACCAGTTTTGTTTTCATCATGTAGCATGCAAGCAGAATCCTTGAACAGCTTTGCAATTATTACAAACATGAAAATTGTAAGGAAGTGGGAGGAGGGTTATGGTAACATGCAAAATTTATTTTCATAGAAACGAATGGGCAATTCCCCTCCTCTGTGTTTGTAATTGTTTGCTAAAAGTGATAAAGATCATGCAGACGGTTTTGTTAGGCCCCTGCATGGCATTTTATACACATATGTATTCATTAGACTTTGCTGTTTTTAAAAATATCTGTGATACGATTCTAAAAGAGATTTAGCTTTTAAAAAATGTAGTTTCTCTACCTAAAGGTGACCTAAGTCTTAATCTTTTTTTTGGCAACTTGGACTTGTAAAAGCTTTAAAGGTTAAAATCCTTTTCATAATTAGGTAACAATATTTTATAATTTGGATCTGTCTAAGCTTTTAAATATGATAGCTTTGTTTCAAGACTTGTGTATCTTCAGCATCCTATGGTTGTACTTAAATATATAATTAATTTATAATTTACATGATTTTAAGGTGTTGTGACATTCCTCCTTTTTTCCTCCTGAACCCACCTTACCACCTTGTAATAGGGAAATAGTGTAATATGATTTCCTAAAAACACAATTTTTTTAAATAGGAAATCATGACATCAATGATACTAGCTTTGTAATGGAAAGTGTATGAGTTTCTTAGGCCTGCTTTAATAAAGTGCTATAGACTGGGAGTTTAGAACACAGATTTTTATGGTCTGGTGGTTCTGGAGACATACTACAAGTCTGAAATAAGGGGTCAACAGAGCTATGATCCCTCTGACACCTGGAGCGGGAACCTTCCCTGCCTCTTTCTAGCTTCTGGTGGCTTAATAGCAATCATAGGCATTCCTTAACATCACTCCAATCCTGTCTTCATATGATGTTCTCTCTGTGTCCCTAGTCTCTTCTCTGTGGATGTCTGCTTCTGTGCCCAAATTTCTCCTTTTGGTAAGGCCACCAATCGTATTGTATTTTGACCCATCTTAATCATCTCATTTTAATTTGATTACTTCCATACATAAGGTAACATTCTGATATAATCAACATATATTTTTTGGGGGGACATAGTTAAACCATAATAGAAAGATAATTTAAAATATCATATTGGCATGTTTTTATTTTTATTTTTGCACTTAGTATTTCTATTTGCCTTTCAAACTTTTTAAGAGGTATTTATTAAGGTGAAATGATCTTTTGTTTTCCTTAATAATGATTTGCAGGTACATCGTGCCTTTATTCTTTGACTTTTCAATTATTTTTCCATTGCTTTATAGAGCAGAAATGATTTGATTTAATTTAAGTGTTTTTTAGTTTCTTTTATCAATAATTACATCACATCAGAAACTGCAAAAATTCATGGGAATATGCAAGGCAGACTGATTGTACATTTCTTAATTTTAGGTATCTTCAATCTGCTAAATTGAAATTTCCAGCCATTGCGGGCACTGTGAAGCACTTTTATACTTTAATATCCTTCATGGCTTATGGGTTCAATACTTTGAAAAGTTTGTAGTTGTTCCAGTTCTGATTAGTAAATAGCAAAGTAAATTGTTTGGAGGAAACAGGAGTTGGCTGTCAAGCCCAGACATTCCATGACCTTACCAATAATTCTCAGTCAGATGGAGTTCAATACAGCAATTATTTTAAATATGAAAGGAAAAATTGAGTTTATAAAGTTAAGTAAAAATCAAATAAGAGTATTTGTCTTATTTATGACTATTTCTGCCAAGTGGAAGTTGGAAGGAGTCCCTTTGAGGGTAGCACACAGAAGGCTTGTAAAAATCTGGTAGGGGTGAGCCTCATTGTTATCAGATAAAATGTCAAACAAATACCAGTTATTCTTTTTTTATGGATTAGCATAAAAGGATTAGAAACAATCCCCTTTGTAGATTAACACTGGACTATATGAAGTATGCTTTTAGTTGATTTTGGACTCTGTGCCTGAATCTGCTGAAGTATTTAATTTACTGTATAGTTCATTAAGAACTGTGCACAAGGACAGTTGGCTGTTAGATGACATAAATATTGATATTTCTTGAATTAAAAAAACTTCAACCAAGGATATATGTTTTTATTGAGTTTTAGAGAGAGAGGAGGTAGAGAGAGAGAGAGAAAGGAACATTGATCATCTGCCTCTTGTAGGCACCCCAACTGGGGATCAAACCTGAAACCTTTTGGTATACCGGACGATGCTCCAAACAACTAAGCCACCCAGACAGGGCTTAAGTTCTTCAGATACAATTTCATTCAATCATTACTAATCATCCCTTTCTTGTATGGGCAGAACAGTAGTAAACTGAATTTCAGTTTTCATACTTCTTGAATATTCAATGTTCATTAGGAAACAAATTTCAAAACATGGTAACTAACAGTAATCTAGATATGGTTTCCAGATCAGTTTTACCTTGGAATAATTATGGGGTTATAATGCACATAAATCTTTTGCAAAATGTATGTATCATAACATTGTTTCTCCTTTTTTTCAATACACACCAAGCCTATTATGCCTCTGCTGTACTTTTCAATAGATGATGGAAAGGTAGGTAGAAATAGTTTCTCATTTATTACATTGCCAGTTCAATAATTAGTTCATGACTCTGTGCATGTGGTCAATTGCAGCATTTCTAATCTATTCCAGAGCCGGTCAATTTCAAGTAATATTTCCAAATTGAAACCCATTAATTTCTTTGGTCTGACTTCACTAAAATGTATTTATGGAACAGGTTAATTGGAGCCACCACATCCATGGCTGAAACAGTCATTTTGAATGATATAGGTAGCATTAGCTCATGCTAGACCACAGTAAGCTCATTTTCCAGAGCCAATGCCATACCCACATTCTGGACCCATGCTCTGACTGAAGGGGTCCTCTCGACATAGAATTAGTCACACTTCACCACTATTTACAGATGAAAAAAAAAGAGAGAGAAGAAACTTTGGGTAAAATAATAGCAAATTAAGTGGTCCACAAAAAGTCTCTAGGGGACATTTGTTTCTATCTGTATATGTGACACTTTTGGTGGCTAGGCCTGTGGGTCAGTGGTCAAAGTTGTCTTCATTCTATAGATGCAGGAGTCCTCATTGTACTGGTTCTCCCTGTGCCACTTTCAGTTTAGAGTGTTACCATCATGAATGAACAATTTCAGCACTGGGTTGTCTGGATGTACTGTGTGCTGAGATGGCAAAATTATAGATATTTTAATGAAAATTATCCCAAAGCATCATTTTTATTTCTTTATGAACAAACAGTGTTAAAGAAAAAAATACAAGCTTGCATGAAAGCAAGCAATAAGAAGTCAAGAGAAAGCAAGAGAAAAAGTTCCTAAACATTCCAAGGAAGAGGCCACCATATCATCTTAGTTATAAGTACCTAAGATTTTCTTATAGTGCCATAAGTTGACCTCTTTTTCCTTCTTGTCCCTCCCACTCCACCAAGACTTCCAGATGATGGCTGTCATAGTTATCCTCATGGCAGCTTTAGGACTTGGTATATCTTCCATCCCCTCTTCTATGTTTTCCAAGGTGATGAGTTGCTTACCCAACTCATAGGCTAATTTGGATTACCAAGAGCCAGTTCTTCCCTCTCCTCCTCCTCTTGCCGTCATCCATGGATATATGTCTTTTTTGTCATCCCCTGAGGGAATGATACTGAGGATGACATTTTGGTATAAATTTTCTTTTAAAAATCAAAAAGAGTAATAGATGGGGTTTTAGTTCAGGATAAGCCTCACTATCAGGAAAAAAAAAACATGTTTTGTTACTGTTGACTAATAGAAGTAAAAGCTATTGCAATGTCCAAAATTTCCCTCATTAAAGAGTTTGCCTAACAAAGCTGATGAGTATTATTTGTGCAGAGTAAATTGTGTTTGTCAAATTATTCAAACAAATAATAAAAAGTACAGCATGGCAAATATTTTTCAGCAGCCAAAGAGAGAAAATGCAAGCTGTAGTGATCCCCATTCATGCTGAGTTTCTGTGCGGTAATTGTTAGCAATTTAGGAGTTTTTTGCAAACTGTAGCCACCTCAAAATTAAAGAGTACCTTATACTAACCATAATGTGTATCAGTGCTTTACCATTTCCTCTATAACTATGATAGGGAAAGTCACTCCTCATTGTACAGATGCAGAATTTGAAGTCCATGTGTTGTAATACCAAGAAAGGTCCTGGAGCTAGATGGCAAGCTTCAGACAACCAGTCTCGTATCTTTGGAATGTTTGTGTCCTCCTATAACTTATATGTTGAAGCCATAAAGCCTATATGTTGGCATTTTGAGGTGGGATACTTGGGGAGTAATTAGAATTACATGAGGTCTTGAGACCTTACATGGGACCCAATGATCGGAGGAGAGTCCTATGAAAAGAGACATCAGAGAACTGGTTTTCTCTCTGAGCACACCTAAAACGAGGTCACACGAGCACACAGTGAGATGGCAGCAGCCTCGAAGCCAAGAACAGAAGCCTCTCAATTAAATTTACCTTTTGGCGCCTTGATCTTGGACTTCCCAGCCTCCGGAACTATGAAAAATAAATTTCTGTTGTTTAAGCACCCAGGCTATGATATTTTCAGAGCAGCCTAAGACACTCTTTCATCTAGCTAAACCATACAGCTACTGATTGGCTAGGTGCCCATGTGACCTGAAGCACTAAGCAAGATCCAGTATGTTATAATTTCATTGCTCTTTTATACTCTCATGCAAAAAAAAAAAAATCATTCAGTACCTGCTCTGTGCCAAGAAGTGTGTTAGGTGCCAGAGACACAAGAATGAACAAGCCGTATTCAGCCTGCTCACATTTTGATAAAGGGATGACTTACATAAGAAGACAATTACAATATAATTTGATAAATGCTATAATAAAAGTATTAAATAAAGGGCTTTGGAAGCACGAAGGAGCTCATTTAGCTTAGGGGAACTCAGGAAATGCTTCACAATGGATGTAGCATCCACAAGTTTCTAAAGTAATTACAGGTGAGGCTTGGAACCCATCCACCCTGATATACTCACAGAGGAAGTGGCTGCTGGGAGGAAGGAGAGCAGGCATCACCCGGTCAGGGCTGGGTGCCTGGAATCAAGGTAGACAGCAACCTAGCACTTCGACCTACACAGAACTCGTCTACAGAATTTCTGTTACACCCAGACCTGACCTACCACAGCAGAATCTTTGAGTATAGCAATGATATAAACATATTTAATAAGCATTTCAGGTAATTCTAGGACCCACTGCACTATATAGTAGCAATGCGCTGAGCATACAGGAAGAAAAAGCAGGCTTTTCTCTGTATTTCAGCATGGATGGATTCTGATGTCAGATTTTCCACGCTCTTTTACATGTGCCTTTATTATACTTCAGTTTTCTCATTGCAGCAATAAAATTTCTTCTTAGCTCTACTTTCAAAGCATCCATGGAGCTACTACTGGTCTGTCAGTAAAGTGATTTCTCCTTTTCATCTTGAATAATAAGCAGAGTATCATCTATTTTTGTCATGCTGGTAACATTCTATTCTACTTTTACCTGAAAGATCTTAGGGTTGACTAATAAGAAATGAGGCCAGCCAGCACAAGGCCTGGCAAACAGTTGTCACTAAATGTAGGGAGGTCTCTTTCCATAGCATCCTCCTTTTCACTCTTTCAGAATCCCTCCCCAATTTTCAGCCACTGCACAGGCCTCAATTAATGATATTTAATTTCTTCCCAGAATACTGAACATATAATTAAGATTAAGATACTTGTAGGCTTTCCCTAGCTTTGAGGTTGATTCCTCCTTCAGTTTGGAAGTATGTCACTTAACCTTTTTATCTCTTTCTACAAGTGAAGAATGTCTAACTTACTTGCCCTGAAAGACATTTTCTGAAGATTCAGCAGTGATGTTAGTCAACTGTTTAGCACATAAAAAGTGCCAAATAACAGCTATGTGATGTGTTGGCCAAAAGCTCTCTCTGGAACATCTGTGGTACTTGACCCTTTCTGTGATTCTTGTTTCTTGACAAATTATGTCATGTTGCTTCACTGCACATGAGAGAGCAACAAGATGTAATATAAATAATTAAAGACAAAAATTTTAAATCTATTTATGTAAAAGAGAAACAGAGAATAGCAATAATATGCCACCATAGTGTCTGATGCAGTATGAAATCAAGTATCTTAAGCAAAGTGTTTGAAAACCCACCAAATAGGAATATGGGGTAATACTTGGAACTCTGCTTCTTTTCCTTGAAAGAGCTCCCTTCCCTTGACTTGAATTGAACACGGGACCCTTCAGTCTGCAGGCTGACACTCTATCCACTGAGCAAAATAAACTAGGGCTCTTCACTTTTCTTCATACCTAGAACATGAGAATGTAATGGTGACAACACATGACTTTACTCTGGTTAATGAAATAAGTCATGTGGTAGTTAAGATTGTGAGAGCAGTGACACCTTCAAATTACAACTGGTAGTTGTGTCCCTGGATGCCTCACAAGATGACTTATCTTACTTTTAGAAACACAGGAGAGCCGTCTACATTTCCTCTGTCAATGGAGAGAGTCACCAAAACTTCAATGAATGCAGCTCCTGCTACCTTCCTAAAGTGGAACTAGACATACTTTTCCAAGTGTTGGTTCCCCAGGAAGGAGTGGTCAATTCCTCCAAAATTTTAGTTGGTATAAGGTGAATGAGGTACATTGCTCAAAGGAGCCTGCTCTGGGGAGCATAGGTGACTGGCAGCCTGCATGCTGAGGCCATTGTTCACTCAGGCTGCTACTAGCCAGTGGCCTTGCATGGCAGAGGTACTAGAGTGGGGTCATTGCCCTCCAATTCTGAACTCTTCGGATAGACGGACTCTCCTTCAGTCTGTCTGAAACTTTCTCAGTACTGTGCACTTTCCACTCAATCCTTCCTTCTGTCTCTCCTTTCAGAGGTGTTAGAACTACCTGAAAGCACTTCCCACCTATCTCTGCTCTTTCTTTGACTTCATGGGCTATAGGCCCACTAAATCCTTGAGCATATCTAATACATATTGGCATCAATGTATTGACGGACCCGAACTTGCCCGGGTGGTAAGTTCACCATCCCAAGTGGCAGCTATGTCATACACTACTAGAACCAGTGTGCCCCATCTCTGAAGTCAATTTGTAGAGTTTGGGGTAGTAAGGAGAGTAGAATGGCATTGATACACTTAAATTCCTCAATTTGATATAATGAGGATTACATTTTGGGCAGAGCATTTTATTAAGAAAACAGAGTCGTGTATTACCACATCTTAGGAGTATTATTTTCTGTTCAAAACAGGATTTCCAAAGTTGGCATGTGTTTCAGTTTATAGAACAAATAAATCACTCAGAACACCATGCTTGCATATTATGTCAGATAGATGAGTTGTTTCACTTTAATATAAAAAAATTCAGTGTGTTGAGGAATGCATATGTGAATTAAGCTAATCTGTTTCTGTGTTTTTAGATAGATATATGTAGATGTGCAGTAGGAGGTTTGTCATTGACTGGAAGCAAACCCAGAATATGTAAAGTTAACATATCTATTAGTACAATAATCCAGAATTCACCCTTTTCTGGTAAAATCATGGTAGCTGGGTTGTAGCAAGATTTGTACATTCTTTCTGAAAAAAAAATTAAGGAATTCTTGTCTCTGTGATGGGAGACAGGTCACCTTGTGGTCCACCATCTCCCTACCCTCAGTACAGTTCCTCACACATGGTAGATGTTCAGTAAATGTTTGTTGAAAAAAATTATGTTCAGGATAGTTTAATTGTGAATTAAGTATCATTGTATTCTAGTAATTTGACTATATTTGTATGTAGAATAATGAATTAATCATAGTCAGTCACAATTGTGTCAATTTTTCCATGATCTATGTGTCTTTGGCCCTGAATACTTCTTAGGTGATGGATGAATAGGGGATTAATGTTTCGATAATATGAAAGAGGTGTTGATTTACACAGGATTTTTCTCAGGGTGTTACCTTTTCTAAGTAATCAGGGCGAGCTCTTTCATAATTTAAGAAATGCCTTAGCAATGTATACACTCTTTATGAAAAGATCTGAAAGGCTATAGAAGTGCCTTCTTTGATGGTGAGCCATGACTGCCTCCACAGTGTCAGCTGCAGTGAAGTGCAAGTGCAAGGGAAAGGGATCAGCTAACCTTTCCTCCCTCAGTAAAACAGTGGCTTCACAGAGCAGGCTCAGTCTGGGTAACATTTTTTTATTTTGATGAACACGTCTTTATTAGAAGCAAATGCCCTCTAAGAAGTACATCTGAAAGGAAAATGTGTAAGTGCCAGGGTTCAAGTTGCAAAGAGTTGTGACTCTGGATGCCAGTGCAAAGCGTATTTTAGGCGCGTTTGAGTGCATCTCCAACCCAATGTTTCCCGAGGACCAGTGCTCTCTCCACCATGTGATCTGACCGCACGTTTCTCCCTCCCCCCACCCAGAAACATATATGTGGTGTGAGAGCCAGACTGCTTATATTTATAAGAAAAGCTATATAGTAACTTGATTAGGAATTCAGCTTTAAATTCAATGTGTTCTAGATTTAAGTTTCACCTTCGCTATTTCCAAGTTGAATATATTTGGGCATGAACACTCAATAGTCTATGTCTTTGTACTTCAAACAGTAAAATAGGGATAATAATAGTACATATCTGCCTCATTGGCTGTTATGGGTCACATGAGTTGATATATTTAAGAGCTTAGATGAATGCTGGGCACATAGTAGGCAGTCCACTGAACTAATCATTATTCCAAAATAAAGCTTCACTTTCCCCCAACTAAGCCACAGAAGTGATAGTTCACCCTACTACGTGGAGACATGGCATGGTTTCATAACTGGGACTTTAACATAAAATTCTCTTAAGACTTGACTCACAGTTCTTTGTAAGAATTTTAGGAGCCAGTCGTAGTCACTATTTGTATTGAATTCATATTCACTATTGCCACAAGCTGTTTTTTAAATTTCCTCTGGCTGGAGTCATTATACTGTGACTTAAATTAAATTACAATTTTAAAAGTGATTTCCTCCAGTTACTTGGGCTCTGTACAGTACAGTCATCATGCACTTACTGCTCTTATTTGACATTTTCCTCTTACTTAAAAAAATAGATTGTGACCTATTATACCACTTACATTATATGTGAAATTGATACAGTGTAATAGAAACAAGATGTAATATCAATAAAATGATCTATCATAAACACAGCTAAAACTGCAAAACACATGTCCAAAATTAAGTGATATTGAATTAAAGTATACCTTTTTTTCTGTCAAGAAAAAGACTGATGAAACCAAAGATTATGCCAAGGACAAGAGCCTTTTCATACCTCTCACAATGTTTGTGTTCCTTGGAGTCTCTGGGAAAACTGGATAAGGGCTGTGTGGGAGTTTGCTTTAAGAATAGGATCTCTGGCCAACACCGGTTTGACTCAGTGGACAGAGCATTGACTTGTGGACTGAGGGTTCCCAGGTTCGATTCCGGTTGGGGGCATGTACCGCTTGCGGGCACATCTCCACTGTGGGGTGTGCAGGAGGCGGCTGATGGATGTCTCTCTCTCAGCGATGTTTCTGACTTTCTCTCTCCCTTCCTCTCTGTAAAAAATCAATAAAATATATTTTTTAAAAAAGAATAGGATCTCTGGGTTGATATGTCCCTTTTAAAATGATTGGATTTCCAAAGTAGCTATTCATTGTCTGGGGTGAATCTGTGCTCTTTCTCAGCTGAGAACTTAAAAAATCCATTCCAAATTAGTGAGCCAGCTATCACTGGATCAATCCTGATGATCAAGCTGAGTGACAGGTTGGACCAAAATATTTCAGAGGTTTTTCAATTCTATGAAATACTCATTAATGATAATAGAAGAGTTCAACACCTGAAAACAAATTGCTGTATCTGTTTTTTGTTTTCTTCCATTCATGGTGGAAGGAAAGTATTATGAGAAAAAAAAGCACTTTGGCAGAAAAGGAATCTAGGGAGATTATAGTTGCCTGATTTGTAATATGAATACATGTGACTAAAATTATGATAAGGGGAAGAAGTAAATTATGTGTTAAACTCCTATGTCAGGCTTTGAGATTGACATTTACTATTTCATTTACTTCTTGAACCCTCCCCCCTAAAAAAACACCCAATAAACAAAATCCAAACAACTCTATGAATTAGGTATTATTATTCTTATTTTAGAGCTAAGAGGTTAGGATCAGAGCATCTGAGCAATAGAGAAGGTCACTCAAACTCTATTTTCCTTTCACCCCATCAAAACTTATCTCAGGATCTTCTGTCTACTGTTCTATTTCACGCCTCCAGCCTTGTTAACATTACTCCTAGTCTTAGACTTTATGGCTTGCACTCTCTCTTCCTATATGTCCTCTCACCTTCATCCTATACGATTCAGAATTTTAAGGAAGTGCACAGAGATCAGAAGTCACCGGAGCATATTATTTAAAGGACACCTCAAGGTACTTCTACTTTGATAAATTCAATGTACTCATTAATCTAACACTCAATATTTAGGTTCAGAAACCTGGTTTTAGGAAAGAGAATCATTCTTTTTCTCATGATGGTTTCATGTTAACAAAATTCATAGACATTGGAATGTAAATCCATAATATTAATCAATTACATTGATAATAGTAAGTACACTGTTAAGATCCGTAAATCATATCCTATGGTCAATATTTTCATCTTTTGTAGACAAGTGTCTAAAGAAGCTGTATTATAGTCACAAAATTGCTGGTGATTACTGAGTTGTTAGAACAGAAAGAATTCATAATTTTAATGAGGCATCTGGTAAATTAGCATAAAATATCCATATCTGAAATATGTACATGATACACTGATGGATCAAGTCAAATCATTGGGCATGGACAATTTTGGTGGTGAGGGGACAGTGTCAATGTCATTTGTTTTTATTTATTTTTACCTTAGCTTGTAAGTGCTTAGCTTTCTGACAATTCACTTTTCAGTTGTCTCTTTACTCATATTGTGCTGATTGCAGGGAAAACAACTAGAACTTCACATGTGTTTTAACCTATTGTGAATTGATTTTTATTTTTTTTTAGTTATACTTTCAGATGGCAATCATACTTCTCTTATTTGGACATGAATTTTGGGTTGGAATCCCTCTGTACATATAAAGCCATAATAACCAGATTACTTTAAAAAGAAAATGGAATTTATGTCTTTTGAACAGAGATGTGTGAAAGATTGCCTTCTTGGTAATGATATCCAATTAATATTTTGTGAAGTTTTAATAATGGGGCACTATATAGTATATTTTTCTTCAAGAATTTTGTCTATTATGGTAAGAACTCTTAGGTATGGAAATACGTATTTTCAGAGCATGTCTTAAGGGAAGAAAATGCAGTCAATGGCTACCTCCATAATGAGACTTTGTCGGCCTCTTTCTCACCATCTGTCTGTTAGTCAACCTTTGAGTCTTAAAATATTTTTCATTTAAGAAATTTAATCTTAAGATGTAGATGTATCTGAGATACATAATGCATTAGGCCAGTGCTTATCAAATAGATGTCATTAAACAAGATGTAGATATAATTTTAATGTCTGAGAATTCATTAGAATAATTTAATTTTGATAATGCAATGATAATAAATGCATATTCTGGATTATTTTAATAACTACTTTAAAAATGAGTAATCCTTCCCAACTTAAAACTAAATTTCTGTTTCTGTTCCTTTGGTATTAACTATCACTACTTTAATAGTTACTGATTCATTAATAATGGGATCTTTAAAAAATCAAACACTACTATTTCACTTTACAAATCAGGTTTCATAAAAAGTTAAAGTGCAAAAAGAGGTAAAGAATTGAGGTCTAGCAAAGGGTTATGGAAACATATTGTACCTGATTAATTATTTTCTGGATAACTAACTGATTTGAGGCAAATTGATGTTTAAATCCTGCCCATGGGGTGGTCAAATGAAATCAAGCTTCTTTAAATCAATTATTTTCTCAATTTGAATCAAAGATCATTTTTGTCTACTAACTTGTCCCATATTGGAAAATACTGGATGGCTCTGATTCTCAGTAGTGAAAAATAGGATGCACCCCCCCTGTTGCAAGATATTAAAATTATTTAGAGTGATTTTTCATAACAGAGTCATGTAGTAGTTTGCTTTTTCTTTTTAGGAGTTTGTGGATTGATTGGTTACATACAGACTGGGTTTAGAGGATTTTAAGGTATTGATTTAAGAGTCATAAGCTATATAGATATAAGAAATAAATATATATTTTCTCTTTAAATGGCTATATCACACTGAGCATAAACTGGACTCCTGAGCTGAGGATAAGATTTGAATTTCTGGAAGAAAAAATAGCTAAAGGTTCTGAAGATTCTAGTTGTCACCTTCAATAGACCCATTAGTTAATATAATAAATTTGTGAGTAGACACCAGAAAATGCAGTTTGTTTGATGATGGACCCATGTGAATGGACCTAACGTTTAGATTGAAATAGCTCTGGCTGTTACTGTGCTGTGGATAACATCTATGTTTACTATTCTCACTGTGGCTTGGTAGGCAATTTACGGCACAGATTGTGGAGAAATGTTTCCTAAGAAAATTGTGGTAGTTTTCCACTACTTTCTACATAGTGCAACTCTTTTACTTGTCCTTCAAAATTCCTACTTCTTCCTTTGATTTTCTTTCTCTTTTTTATGATTCTAAAATCTTTTGTATTTTTTTCTTATTTTTACCTTAGCTTGTAAGTGCTTAGTTATGTTTGTGTTTTCTGTTTATTTTTGTTATTTTTTAATAGTCTCCCCTTTTTTTCTTCTTATTTCTTCATGCATTGGGAAAGTTAGGAGAAAAGAGGAAGAATTTTCATTGATGCTGGTATTTTACTAGTATGTGTATGACAGTTCATTAATTCACCTACTTTACAAAGCAGGTAAATGGAGTCACTGAGTATACAAATAAGAGCCTAAGACAACTGATAAATGAGAGCATTGATTTTGAATTCATGTTGTTAAGCAGAAGTATTTCATACTTAGAGCATTATTTTTTTTAAGCTATATAGGAATATTACTTATCCATCTGTTTGTATATGTCCATGGTAGCACTAAAAATATATTTTTTACTAGAGGCCCAGTGCACAAAATTCATGCACAGGGTGGGGTGTCCTTTAGTCCAGCCTGCACCTTCTCCAATGTAGGACCCCTTGAGGGATGTCTGATTGCCCGTTTAGGGACTAAACGGGCAATCAGACATCCCTCTCACAATCCAGGACTGCTGGCTCCCAACTGCTCACCTGTCTGCCTTCCCAATTTCCCCTAACTGCTTCTGTCTTCCAGCCTGATCAACCTCTAAACACTCCCCTGCCAGCCTAATTGATGCCTAACTGCTCCCTTGCCAGTCTGTTTTCCCTTAACTGCCCTCCCCTGGATGTCTGATCATCCCTAACTGCCCTTCCCTGCAGGCCCAGTCACCCCCAACTGCCCTTCCCTGCAGGCCCAGTCACCCCCAACTGCCCTTTCCTGCCAGCTTGGTCACCCCTAATTACCCTCCCCTGCAGGTTTGATCACCCCCAACTGCCCTCCCTTGCAGGCCTGGTCCCTCCCAACTGCCACCCTCTGCTGGCCATCTTGTGGTGGTGGTCATCTTGTGTCCACATGGGTGCAGTCATCTTATGTGTTAGAATGATGATAAATCTGCATATTACTCTTTCATTAGATAGGATAGAGGCCTGGTGAATGGGTGAGGTCAGATGGTTTGCCCTGAAGGGTGTGCCAGATCAGGGTGGGGGTTTCCTTGGGATGTGGGGTGGCCTGTGGTAGTTTGTAGGTGGGCTAAAACCTCTGGCAACCCAAGTGGTGGCTCTGGTATCTGGGATTTATTTATGTTCTACAAATGAAATTTTGTAGCTGGAGTGGAGCTAAGCCTTTGCTCTCTCTGTGTGGCAGCCATTTCTGTTGGAATTTATTTATCTTCTATAATTGAAACTTTGTAGCCTTAAGTGAAAGCCTGGGCCGGCCAGGGTGTGTGGAAAGCTTGGCTTCTTCCATTGCCAGGGCAACCCAAACCTCCCTCCTGCTCTCTCTATGGCCCTAGCCATCTTGGTTGGGTTAATTTGCATATTCACTCCTGATTGACTGGTGGGCGTGGTTTGTAGGTGTAGTGGAAGTGTGGTTAATTTGCATATTACTCTTTTATCAGATAGGATTTCTTATTTTTTTTTCAGCACCCCTTTGCCCACCCCCAAGGAAAAGAGAAAGATCTCAGGAAAATATTTGGGCTCCAAGTATTTTTGAATAGAAAACATCTCAAAAGCTCACCATTAGAATATTTTCATTCTATTTTGCTCTTAGGATATAGAGTGTGCAATATTTGTGGCCACAAGATACAATCAAAGCCCCTGAATCTAATTTGCTTTCCTTTTTCCATTAAATGTCCCAAATCTATAGCTTAAAGACATATTGAAATTTGCACATGCTATCAGTACCGAGTCTACAGTGCTTGCCCTCAGAATTCATGTTCTTCAAGAACAGAATTAACATTATCACTTCAGAAAAAAGGGTAATGACAGATATAAAAATTATCTTAGACATAAGAATTACAAACTGAGTGTATTTATCTTTCGAGGTAATCGATCATTGCATGTGCCAGAGATCTGTAAAAGATTGGCCTCGGAACTTACTATAGGGACTTATCGTTTCCTCCACAAATTGCTCAGCTTCACCAAAGCAAAGACACTATTCCCCACTGAGGACTAAATAAATGACAAGCTTGAAGTAGTGAAAAATAAATTCATTTTCTGAGTTACTTGCGTAAAAGGTTGTCTGAACAAAAATCACACATTTCTCTCCATATAATGGAAACTTACCACTTTATACAACACAGTGCTTATTTGAAAATAAGCTTGTGAAATTCATCATAAAGGGAAGGATATCTGGGGTATTAGTTCTACCACACCCACAAATAATAGAGGAGAATATTGGGGATAAGGATTGTATCGCTCTATTCAACCCCCAACCAAACCTCTTTCTATGTTATTACAATCCATATATTGTTCATACATATAAACATTTTTCTGCTAACCAGGGAGCAATTTATTTATGCACTTTATTTTCACTGCATAATCGGTAAGAATGCAAAAATGTAAACATTGATCTACATAATCACATACATATACTGAGACTTCCTGCAACAGTGTGAATCAAATCATTAAAAAGTAGCAAAATTGCCATTAATGGCTTTTGCTGAAAGTGAGTATTTTAATTATTCTGGGTACTTTGAATTCATGAATAACTTATTAGTCACTCATATTCTGTTTCTACCCCTGTTCCTGGTGAATTTCTGATACTTAAATCATAGTCTTCAATGTTTTTTCCTTTGATTTTTTACTAGGGAGGGTTGGGAAATGATATGGCCAGCCAGAGTAGATGGAGTTGTTACAGCTCATCAGGAGATTGTATAATCCATTTATGAAGGGGGAAAAAAGTACCAAGAAATATAATACAGTATAGTAGAGGCTGAAAGATTTTTTCCAATGAAGATGACATGAAAAGATACTGAATTATAGGAAAATTATATATCACAATGTTTTATTTCTAGGCTTTAAATGAGAGAATACTGACTAAGCATCATGGGGGCTGGGCTTAGCTTTTAACTTACACAAACAGGTTTTCCTTGATTACGTTCCTTTGCACTGCTACAGTTCCCTGAACATTGCCACCACCACCTCCCCTCCCCCTACCTCTACCCCACAATATCTCTCTTGCCTACCTACCCCTTGCTTGTTCTCCCAGCCCCAAATGTACCTGGTTTCTTTCATTCCTGGAATATACCAAGATCTTTTCTGCCTCATTTGCTTTTTCACATTATTTTATTTTTTTCAAATTTTATCTAATCATCTCCTAACCATTCTTCTGGTCTTAATTAAGAAATACATTCTTAAATAGACCTTTTCCAAGCCCTCCATCTATGTGGGGTTCCTGTGTAACATTCTCACAGAATTGCACACATTACTGCTAGGATGTATCATGATTTATATATGTAAATTTGTTTTTATGATTGTTTTCTCCTCTGGAGAGGGTAGACTGTATGTTTCATTACAGCAGGGAGTTTGTCTAGTACATTGTAGATGCTCAGTAAATATTTGACTAACATATGAATAAATTAATGTTAAGAGTTGGGGTAGGTAAATGATCTAAAAGATTTCATCCATATCAAACAGTCTTTGACACCAGAGTAAATTCATTGTTTAGTTTCCATTCAAAACCCATTCTGAAGGCAATTTTATCATAAACTGTGCTTTATAAATACAGACAAGAATTCCAAAACATGTTTCCTAAAACACACTGAGTTTTGGACTTTTGTTTAGCTATTCATTTCAAAAAGTTGATCTCTAAAATGTAAATCAGATCCCATACTTTCTTACTAAAACCCTGGCCTGGCTTTTCAGTGTAAATAATATAAAATCCAAACACCTTGGGATGATATGCAAAGCCCTTATGATCTGCCCAGTCTTTCAGTCTACAGCTAAGGCAAGAATCTTGCATTCGGCATTTAAGATCTATGCATAGTGCCCAAAATTCATGGACTTTCTCTTTTTCTTCTTGTGAAATAATGATTTTGTGTATGCATTGTCCACTTTCTAGGAACTCCTCTCCTTTCCCATCTTTTTTAGCTTTGGTTCACTGGGTAAATTCCATTTCAACTTCAAGATTTGGCTGAAATTTTGAAGCTTAGTTTTTTTTTCTTTATCTTTCAGAAAGACCAACATACTTTATGATGTGGATGTCTCTATTCTAACACTTAACAGATTTCTATAATCATTTTCCTGCAGGACTATGTCTTCTTAGTCAACTCTGAAGAACAGGGGTTGCATTCTTACCTCGTGTTTCCTTGTTGTCTGGTACAGTGCCTGGTACATTTTAGGCAATTTGCAAATGTTCAATAAATGAACAATACTTTGTTGAAGACTCAACAAATGTTTTTCAGTGCTTCAGGTATAAGTGAAAGAAATTGGTCTCTAGCCACTCAATTCTACCCCAATATCCCAAAATGTATTAATAATGAATCATTTTATAGACTTGTCTTTATAAAGTTAACAGTTACAAATCAGCATTTGATAATTTTATTTACAAATAATTTTGTATTTTCTCTGAACATTTACATTTTGATTTTTGCATTTTTCTCTAAAATTCATACAAACTACTAGTAGAGTGAATCATCTATGCAGAAATAATGTTTTTTGGATTTGGGTGGTCACAATTCTGAATATATCAGTTTCTTGTAAGGTTCTAAAATCAGATAATTATTTTTCAATGCTTTATTCATCTGTATTCATCAAAACTTTACATATTTATCTTCCATATTTGTTAACTTGTCTTCATGATCCACTGATATTTTGCTATGCATGGTCAATTCTTGGCTGTTTTCAATGAAATATTCATTGCATTTTTTTTAGTAATCATTGCTTCTGTTCCTGTTTTTCAAGGTTTTGGAGATAAAGTTAAACATTTTTATTAAAATGGAAAATAAATTCTGTATCACATCATAACAGGAGGTACCCATTAATATGTTTCTCGTTCTCTGTCTGATTTATCATATCCCAGTACCAAAGCCCAGATCCCCCTCTTAACCCTGCAGGGGGTCATGGAGCACACACCAGCCCATCTCAGGTGTAGGTGCTCAGAATTAGGCATTTTTGTCATGTCTTTTATTCAGTGTTTAACAGCCAACACTCATCTGATGATAGACTGGAAAAATTCAACCAACATTACCTTTTAAATAATGATGATGAAATATCAAAGACCTAGGATAAATGATGCAAAGAACAAAAAACCTTACAGGTTTGTACTTGTTAAAAAAAATGGAAACTCTAAGAAAGAGATTAAAAAGACAGTTTTATAGACAAGTTTTTTTTAATTAGAATCACCTTGCACTAATAAAATACAACTTTAAAAGGAAAAGAATCTTTACCAATAGTTAATAGTCATTTTAATTATTTCTATTAGCTGAAGAGCCAAGTGCTAATGTGCCCTTGCTCCAGTATGGCCTCTAATTTATATCAGAATGAGCGGGGAATTGAGCCTCCCGGAGGCTGTGAAATAGCAGGAGGCCCCTCAGCACAGCCTGGGCATCTTATGAATGGCTCAATTGCTCCTCATTGTCTGACTTTCTGTCTTTCTTGCTGAGAGTCAGACCACCTTGACTGAATGCTCAGGCAGCAAGACTTTTATTATTATTGTTATTATTAATTTGTTAAAATGTTATTGGCTTTATTTTTTTATAATTTTTTTCATGTACTATCAAGGTTGTTTTGGTTATAAATGACACAGATACAAATCAACTAGTTTAAGCCAAAGGTAAAAAAAAGGTAATTTATTGGTTCATATAACTGGGGAGTCCAGCAGTAGTTCTAAGTCTCAGGCAAGGTTAGATACAGAGACACAAAGGTTTTTCTCCCTCCCTTCTCTATCTCCATCCCTCCCTCCCTTTTTTCCTTCCCTCCTTCCTTCGGAAAGCAAACTTTTGTTGATAAAAAGATTGCAAACTGAAAAGAAAAGGTGCATATTTGATAATCACAAAAGTTTGGTCCCTAGTTTCAGGTCTAAGCAACAAGACAGGTGCTGTGAGTTGTGTGGTGTCTTTTTAGAAAAAGCATTTAGAGGGAAGATGTGAAAGACTGTCTAATGTACCATTTTACCTTCAGTGATAACTCACATAATTTTAAAACAAGAAAGGCATAATAGCTCAAGAATATCACTACCCACCCTGGCTGGTGTGGCTCTGATGGTTGGAGCATTGTTCCCATGCACCAAAGGGTCCAGGGTTTCATTCCCTGCTTAGCTCACATATCCAGTTGTGGGTTTAATCCCCAGTCAAGTTATATACAGGAGGCAACCAATTGATGTTTCTCTTATTTTAATATTTCCCTCTTTCTCTCCCTCTCCCTCTCTCTCTCTTCCTCTCTACTTACAATCAATAAAAGTCATATCCTCAAGTGAGAATAAAAATAAATATATCATCACCCACTCCAAATGAAACCAATGTGTGACTACACAAGCATCCACACACAGTGTAAGAGTATAGAAAACTTTTGCAAGAATACTTATACCATTAATTAATATGTTTATAGCAAAAACATCTGAAAGAGAGGAGGAATTGAAGAGAGATCTTGAGAGAAATGAAGATGGATTTTTGCTTTATATGTTTTATATTTTTAAAAATGTCCTGTTACAACAAAAAGGCTATCTCTGTTTTTCAAAAAAAAATATTTTCTGACTACAATGGCCTTTTTCTTGTGGGGAGGGTAAATATTAGCCTTGTGAGCTTTTCTAACCTTAGTAATAATTTCACTTTACCAATTTGCAATTACTAGTATTTTAAAGGTATTAAAATCTTCAGTATACACTTTAATTTTCCTTTTCCATCAGGAGGGCTAGGCCAGTTATTGACCAACTGGAGGAAATCATATTTAGGGGTAGCAGAAGGTCCCCAACAAACCTATCAATGGTCATTGTCATCATCATCATCATTATCATCATCATCAACATCATCAAGCAGCAGTTTTTAAACAGGCCATCTGAGCATGAAATGGCACAGCATTCTACAAGGTTAATGAAACAAGCGTGAAGGATGCCATTTCAATGTTCCCATTCATATAAGAGAATAAATACCAACAAGAACGTACATGTATGTACAAGTATAAACAGCTATACCACTTTTAAAACACTGTCTCCAAAACAATTTTAGAGATAATATTGGTTATTTATAATTGAGGAAACCAAAATTTCCCACAAGATATTCTTTAAAGAATGTTCCTTCTTTAAGCAGGACTTTATCATATAGTTGTTTGAGAAATGTTTTGTAACAGAACGATTCTGTCTTTGATAAACACAACATTCACAGAAGTACTGGCATTATTTTAGAATAGTCACTTGCAACTAACAAAAGTATAATATTTCTTAGTAAACACTTTTTTCCCTGCTGTCCAGGAGAGGACATACTGTTCTTGTTATTTACTCAAATATTTCTCTATTTCTCTTTGTTATCTAAGGATGAATACAATTTTTTTTCCCATAGGATTTTTTTTTTTTTTACTATTCACATGACATGAACTTCAGGAACCTTTAAAAGAATATAAATCTTTATTCTTTTTGTTGATTCAACAATTATCTGTATGTCTAAGTTTAGAAGTTGATCTTATTTCATTTTCATATTTTATAAGAAAAATAAAAAATGAACTTACATCTTTATACAGTAAGACCTTATAAAAAGTGTCATTTTTTGCTATTGTTCATGGGTACCAATAAAATCTTCTTGAAAATTATGTAACTTGATCCTTCTCAAAATCACTATTGTTGCTTCTTTTTATTAAGCTCCTTCTTTTTGAGGATTTATGGAAAAATAACATAAGAAGACACTCTTGCGGAGATTTTTGAAGGCAAGAGAGTCTTCAATACATACAATATAGAGAAAAGGCCTAGAATTTCAGAATCACTTTATTTGATTTTGATTTAACTAAAAAGCTGTTTTAGGTTCACAAAAAAATTGAGAGAAAGGGGGCAGAGATTTCTCATATGCTCCCTATCTCTCATTATCATCATCTGCAACTAGAGTTATTCATTTTTTTACAATTGATGAACTTAACATTGATACATCATAATCACCCAAAGTCCACAGTTAACCTCAGGATTTATTTTTTGGTATTTTGTAGACTATAGGTTTAGAGACATATATGATGACATGTATCCATCATTATAGTATCACATAAAGCATTTTCACTTTCCTAAAAATCCTCTGTTGTGCTTCATCTATTCATCTTCCTCCCCCATTTTACTGTCTCCATAATTTTGCCTTTTCCAGAATGTCATGTAATTGAAATCATATGGTGTATAGCCTTCTCTAATAGGCTTTTCTCACTTAATGATATGCATTTAAGTTTCCTCTATGTATGTTCATGAGTTGATAGTTTATTTACTTTACTTTAGATGTTGAAAAATATTTCACTGCCTGCATATACCAAAGTTTATTTATCCACTTACTTACGGAGGGATATCTTGATTACTTCTACGTTTTGAAAATTATGAATAAAGCTACCAGGTTTTGTGTGAGCACGAGTCTTTGTCTTGAAGGAGGACATACTATCAAAAGGTGTGAACTAAAATTGTGGTGCTCTGTGTGGATAGTTACTGTTCTATTCCTATTAGATGATGCTATTAGCTGTTCATTCTCCACATTTAACCCTTTTCTCATTGCAATAATGTTTTCTTTAGCAGTATGGCTAGTGGGGAATAGGGTTTCATCCTACAAGTAGACCCAAATGACTATGAGAATAAGTACTATTTAAAAAAATTTTTTTTGTTATGGATTATCAATATATTTTTGTTAATGACTATGATGTATTAATTAGTTTTGCAAAAAACACTTTGCCTGGAAATATTATAGAGAGATAGTTTTGGTTGTCATAGGGATACCATGGAGTTTCTAAGGGGACTTCCTGAATTTGTGGCAGACTGTGTTAAATTTGATTGTTTTTACTGATATACTTTTTATTAAAATAAAATGAAATATGTTCAGTAATTCAAATTGATTATATACATATCCTTTAGCTTAGAAAAGGACACAACAAAGAACAAGAACAACTCTACATGTGCTATACTTGAAAACCTTGAAGAATTTCTTGTGACTTAATATAAGCATCATTGAAAAAATCCCGTCAGTCATACAGAAATGCTCCTGCACAAAGACTCACAAGAGATTACAGATCATTTTTCAGACGAGGGACAGTCAAATAGACTTAGGCCTGAAGAAAATGTAGTTATATAGGGAATCTAAAAGCAGTAAAATTTTTCCATTAACTATACAGAAGAGAAAACCATTACTATCCTGCCATTTCAGCAGTATGATATAAAACAATACTCTGATAAAGATAAAAACAAATCTATAAATCCAGCCTATGCTTGAGGAGAACGTATCCACAGTGGCATTAAATGTGACTTCAAATCACACACAGACAACCTGAGGGCCTTGTCAGTGACAGTCAACTGGAATATAATTGTGCAAAACAGAAATTTGGCCTCACAACAAAAGTTGTCCATATCTCCTTGATAGATTTTATTCATTTGACTTATAAATCTCATTTAATATCTAGACAGCAGGAATAGTATTCAGAATTTTGGCTAGTCCATCAGCATTGGTAAAATACAGTGAAGCTGAAACAAAATGTATCTATTTAATATTTATTTTGTGCCCCAGATTATTCGAGGCATTTTGGGACAAACCAAAGCTATAATAAAAAAAGAATAAATTAAATTATTTGAGAAGTGACCTATGTGCATTAACAAAATAGTAAATAACACAAGACAATTCATAGTCAAATTTAAAATTTCCTGAACAGAATGTGGAGTGTTAAATAAATTCATAATAAAGGTACTCCAGTGTGCATTACAGTAACTGGGCTTTATTAATAAATAGGTATTGGGTTATACATTAAAAAGAAACTTTCTTGGAATGGTATTAAGGAGAAAAGTTTTGATTTATCCTGGTTGGGTTAACTATACATATAATATGAATGAAAGTGGGCTGTGTAAACATCAACAAAGAGAGGAAAAAGCACTGTGGTCTGTACATATGTTTATAGTTTTGCCAACTTATATTAGTGCATTCCTGGGACAGAACATAAACAATAAAAATATAACCTAAATATTCATCATTCTATTTATTTAGATTACTATAGGATAGGTTCTTCTCCCCCAGGCTCCTAAAAATGGCTAGATCTCTATGATAAAGTAATCTAATGGGGCATAAATTATTTAGCCATTTCAGCTTTCCATCATCATGACCTATTGTATCCAGGGCTAGCTGTAGACTAAGTTATTTACAAAGATTCTCTAAAATGTATTACTTAACTCTCTCACAGACAATCTACTCACATCAATTAGATACAAAAAGACAGCAGGCAAATATTTAAGTGGACTTGGATTGCACTATAACTAAGGAAGAAAATCTGTTGAAATTCCCCAGCCTCCTTCCCAGGCAACAGTCCTACAATCACAGGGGCAGCCAGATGAATATTGTTGACTCTCCTTTTAAGGGAGACTGTGATGTACAGTTAAAATACAAAGTAAACTTTAGTGCAATTAAGATACCTAATTTTAATAGCCTTTTATAGAAATTTAAAATAAAATTTTTTCAATATTTAAAAAAAACTTAAAATTTAGGCTTGATCTCATTATGAAAATGATGCTCTAATTACTTCAGGTAATAAACACAATTATAGTCACAGTAATTCTTTCAGACATTATACACACACAAAGGCTAAAATGGAGCTTGGAATTCTACCCAAATTAGGGTAGTAATTGGGCCATTTAATATGGTCATTTAAAATTAAAAAAGCAAACTTAATGTAGTAATGCACCAATGCATCTCTGTACATCTTATTTCTGATATCGTTTGATGTGCAGTGTCTTATTGCTGAAATTGAATGACTTGCTAATAAGCCTATACTACTATTTATCTGTCCTTAGAAACTATTTTAAAAATCCACCTCAAATCTCTGTACTAATCTATTGCTTTTAACAAGTTGTAATGCAGAGGCATTATAAAAAAATTAAAAAATGATCTGCTATAAACTGTGCTAAATTACCTTTCCTTGTTTTGATCCTAGGGTGTTTTGTTTTGTTTTTCCAAAACCAAAATCACTCAACTTACTAATCAAATGAGAGTTTGTTACCTGCTCAGTATAAATTACCAAAAGTACTTTTGAGACTATATTTGCCCCTTCAAATTAAAGGTAAATGATAAAAATATATGAGATTTCTTTCCTTTCCTAAAGAGATTGATATCAAGGGAATGCTCAGTCACTCAAGGCATTTAGAATGTACTTTTATCTGAAGATCAAAATTAATTTAGGGAATTATTTTAATATGGCCTACGAAGGGGACTATTGAGTTTGTGTACTAATGCTCTCTTTGTGCATAACACCATGTAGAATACTTAGGGACATACAAAGGCTGTCAGTCTCATACCTATAAGGTTTACTAAAACATCAAAGAGAGTGGTATGGATAATGAACCCTAGTTCCAAGTAGAAAAATCAGCTAGAGACATTAAAGAAGGTTTTGGGCTGAGTTCCAACAGAGTAGAAATTGATTTTAAAACCTATACCTATAATATTTTATTTGTGTGACCTTAGGCAATTTAATTAATTTTCTTAATTGTAGATTGTGCATATGCAAGTGCTGGCAACACATCCACAGAGTTTCATGTGTGGTTAGAGACAATGCTTAATAATAGTTTTTTAAAATGCCATAGTGCTGAATGAATTCTGTTTGCTCCATTTTATTTTTTCATAGAAAAATGAAAGTTTATAATAGAAGTGGGATAGATTTAAGTTAGGTCTCAGAAGACTTAAATGACACACAAGAGACATTCAAACATTATTGTGTAAACAATGGATAGATTTTTTAAGTTTTGAGGTGAGGTAGTGAGTTGGTAAAGAGAATGTATTTTAAACAGATACACCTGACGATAATATGCAAAATTTATTACTAGTGTGTAAGAATGAATCAGAAGGGCTAGATTAAAAATTCATTTAATAATCCAAATTAGGACCCTTATGATTGCTTTCTTTTAGAAGTAATGAAAACAGGAATAAAGAAGATAGTATTGTGCCTCACTGGCATGGCTCAGAAATTGAGCGTCAACTTATGAACCAGAAGGTTTGATTCCCGGTTGAGGGCTCAATCCCCAATGTTAGGGCATACAGGAGGTGGCCTATCAGTGATTTTTTTCATCATTGGTGTTTCTATCTCTCTTTATTTCGCTTGCACTTTCTGAAATAAATAAAAATATATTTAAAAATTATTGTGAAGTTATTATTAGTAATTGATAGGTTCTAATTATTTATAATTATTTATAGGCTCTGATTAATCTCTTATAATAATACCTCCATCAGGAGAGGGTTTATATAAGTCACTCTAAAATTCATGGTATCAGTTGGGGTGCTCAACTACAGCAATAAAAAAACACTCTTACTTTAGAAAGAAATTTAGGAAGGATGTAAGGTAACTCAAACGTTCTGACAGGTTTAGAAAACTAGATGTGGTAGCTTTCTCTCTATAAACAATGCATATATTGCACCATAGACCCTTTCCACCAGAGATACCACTGATGCCATGAGTGGATAATAAATGGGACCCATGGCTCATCTGTCCCCTCTCTCACCCCTCTGTATACCTGTAAAATAACAGATGATTGTGATCATCTGAGAAAGTAGCAGGCAATGGCCATCAAGGTGCATTCCCAGTATTAAGGGTAGAATTGTATTATAAAAAATTATATCACAGAGTAAGTTTGTTTTTTACTGACCCCATTAATTTGATAAAATACTTTACTTTATTCATATCCTTAGCTATAAGTAGACAGGACATATTTCATAGGTTGCTTAAGCTAAAAAATCTTGCTTGGTCCATCCGTTTTGGAAAACCAATTTCCATAAGGAAATCTAAAAGTCTGCAGCTGGACGGGGCTCAAAGATCACCTAATCATACTAGGTCATTTCAGAATTGGGAAAATGGGTCTCTGCAAGAATGAGTGCTTTCCCCCAAATTTATGCCTGCCCAATGGAGAACTTTGAATTGGCATCTCTGGCTTAAAGTGTCCATACCTGGTCAATTACTTAGTAGGAAAGGGATGTGAAAGGCTTTGTATGCTCCCTAATGAGATATATAGTTAAGGCCATACATCTTAGTGGTTGAAAAGATATAACGTTAATAACTCTGCTGTTTTATGTTTAAATCCTGTTTATGAGCTCTATAAAGGTAGTGATCACATATCTTATGGTTATCATAGTATGCCTGGCACCTAGCGTAATGCTACTAAGTCAGGGGTACTTGATTCATTCATTGGAGGAATAAAGGAATGCATGACTAATGTCTATCTCTTAAATTGTTATGCAGTTTCAAAGAGAATCTGAGCACCCCAGGGTTATAAGAAGCTTTAGGTGAATGTTATTATTATTTCTAAAAGCAAGGCTGAGTGTCCTTTTGTTTTATATCCAACATTGCTGGGTATCAAGGATACTTCCAATTATATTCAATAAATTCTTTCATTTAAAAGGCTATCTTTAGAGCCAAAGAATGTCCATGGGGTCTTCAGTAGTAATCCATATGCAAGAAAGACAAAATAATAGATTATGTCCTTGTTGTAGCATAAACATGTAAAGATGATACAAAGGAGGTAAGAACAAGAGCCAGTGTAATGGAGAATTGTGGAAAGAATATCAACAATGAAGTTTCAAAAGTATAGACTCTTTCTGCCATGCTTTACCTATACCCCTCTTTCTTCTCACAATGTGGAGCAGGGGCAATTCTTGTATCAACACCAATATGGGCAACTTGGTTTTCTGCAGTTCCTTGGACATGTCCAGTGAAATCAGAAAAAGTTACATTTAAGCAACTCATTTACTTGCCAGACATGTAGAATTCCTTGTGTGTTTTTTTTTTAAATGTATTTCATTGATGCCCTAATCTATGTAAAGATAGGCTGTCACTATGGAGTGAAAGAAGTATATTTATACTGGCTCTTATTCATATATATACTGGCTCTTATTAATATCTATATATCTATATATCTATATTTAGTATTTATATTACTATAGGGCTAATAAAATTAGTCACAATTTCTCAAAAATGTGTTGATTCTAGTAGACTGTACCATATATATATAAAACCATGAAACAATAAACTACTATTGGTTTCCTTAAGAGTTTGGATCATATATAATTTTAGAAAAATGGTGAGATGATGTCAGTAGTTTACGAATTACTCTATTTCTTATAAGCTAAAATGTCCTTATGGCCATTTAAGAAGCTTTACACACATCTTTGAAATATTGCTCTTGGAAGAGTATTTTCACTTGGGACAATGCACTTTCAAATTCATTGCCTATAAGTGTCCATAGAGAAAATATTTGAGGTCAAGATAACCAAACCCTAGACAACAAGTACATCTGTCAAAATCCAGGGCATCTGGCATCCTTATCCAAGTACCAGGAATGCTTATTGCTACTTGACCCAGTTTTTTCTCTCCCTGTAAAATAATTCACATTTGTTTCAGTGATATGAAAAGGAAGCAGACTACAAAACTTTTATTTTATTTTTGAATGTCTTAACATCATCAAGAAATCCATTTTAAATGTCAAAATTTGTTAGGAATATATAACCCTACAGTAAATCAAATAGTAACTATACATATGGATGACGGCCTCATTAAATTGGATTTTAAATGGCTGAGGACACATGATAGCATCTGACATACAGAATTCCTCATTCAAACAGAATTCATAAAAGCTACATCAGCCATGGCAAAATTCAAATGGGCTGCTCAGCCATTGATTAAAACTTGAAAAATAGTTCCTTTATAATACAAACATTTTTTCCCAGGGCTTATTCATCTATAATGTTTAAATAATGTATGTAAATATATTGTAGTGACACTATTTTTGAAAATTAATATTGATGTCTTAATTTTCATAGGTTACTTGTTAATAAATGAATATTTATTAATGATCTTGCCTTTGAAACTTAAAATACATGTAATTATGTTAAGGGTGCGCATCACTGTTAGGAAGATGTGGCTCTTGGGGCATCGTTTTGGCACTAAGTGGACATACCTCTGATCAAATAATTTAGAGAAAAAATAGTCCAGAGGGTTTACACTAGGATCAGGTAGGCCCAAGCAGGGGAAACACATTAAGCTTGGCTTGTTTCTTCAATGTAACAGAGTTAAAAAGTGGAAGCCAGAAGGAAAGAACTTACTGTATTTGTTTCTTGATACAGTCTCCTCTTCAACTGAGTGATTCATTCTGTGCACACAGAATGAGGTGTTCTCTCTCCCAGCACACTTTCCTGTATTTGCATCACTGTAGAAGCACTGATATCAGAAATCCTGGCCAATAATGTCAGTTTCATATGGACATGGCAGCATAAAGGTGCTCAAGGACTGTCCCTGATCTGCTTGATGTGGTCAGAAAAGAAGGTCAAACCCAAACTCTAGAGCAACTGTCCCTGGAAAGGGCAAATGATGTTGGGAACTACTAGATTGCCCCTTGGTTTGGCTATGGCATGCCCTGAGGAATGACTCACTGCTCCTTGCTCGGTCTGATGCTGTCTGCTTCTTTGAGGAGTTCCCAGAATTACCATCCACATAAAGTTGCTTTAAAAAAGACTAACCTGGTCAATGGAGATATTTCATTTCTTAGTTAAAAGCAAAATGCTTGACATAGTAATGTTGATAATTATCACTGAAGTGCTTACATAGAAACAACACCTGAGGGTTTACAAATATACATTTCTTCAGTTGTATTCATGGAATTAAACATTAAATATCCCATTTTCAAGAGTTGAGGAACTGAGGCAAAAAGGAAAGATACAGGGCAATTTAATAAATTTTAAAAATCTTTTTCAGAAACTTCAATCAGATTTGTCTCAGAGTAGAATATATTATATGCTGTAATTATATGTGCAATGTATGACCCTGTATTTATAGATAAGCATCAGATAAACACTGATGTACCTTTTGCTCTAGTTGGGAAATTCACTGGCAAATTTTCTGTTTTGAGTACACTGAATCAAAGCTGTGATTAGAGTAATTGGCTTAGTAGTAGAGCCACAATTTAACCCATGGTTCCTGGCAGGTATGGGTTTGTTAGATGGTCGGTGGCTAATATATGAGACCCACTACATTGCTCAGTTGAATAAGCCCCTACTTGCCTTCAGGACTGCCATTTCCTGTGAAATGTTGCAGTGTGCATGCTGTGTTAGAGGAAATACACCTAACATCCCTCATTTCTGCAACATCATCCAACATAACCAATTGTTACTACAAATGTCTTTACAAAGAATTACCCAGTAGAGGCCTATTGAAAAGAAAAACCTATATTAATACACATTTCTCCTCTGCTCCTGAGCCTGACATTCTTTGATCTAGCATCTTTTAATCAACCTGGCCACCAATATATGTGAGGCATGCACAGATACATCATGATCCAGGTTGCAAAGGAAATGGTAACAGGGGTTGCATTGATCTTGTAGATATTTTCATTACAGGATCATATGTAGTATAGTGAATATAATTCAAAATTAAAATATTTGTATTTTCGAGTAGAGTCAAAGCCAAAAAGCAAAACTTTCTCAATATGATCATGCAACCTGCACCCTTCCACACTTTCAGCAGAGCAATTCCATCCTGACACTAGCAGGCTACCGGATGGTTTGAGTGAGTCAGCATCCATATACACATGTGCTACACTGTATCAGACTGAAAATATTGGCCATGCCTTTTGCATGTCATTTTTTTTTCTTTAAATATTTACTGAGCGCCAGGATCTGTACAGCAGAGTACAAATCAAAGTGTCTGCCTGCTCGGTGTTTACATACAGCTAGCAAGGGGGATGTGGGACAGGAGAAATAGACACACACAAAAATATTGTGGAGAGGTACGAGTCCTAGGAGTGAATTAGTGGAGGCTATAATAGGGAATCACAGGGGGACTTGCTTCAGATAGAAGAAACTGCAGGGTGTAGGGTGATGGCAGAGAGGCAGTCACTACCCTCAATTTCTGATAGCCCAGGGGGTGGCTGAGATGAGAACCCTGGGAGCCATTACTCACTAATGTACTGTTTCTCAGAGTTCTGCTGACCCCTCATTTTGCAAGAGAGATGTTAATAGGTGTTTTATGAAAACAATGAAAAGTTCTGTTGTTATACTGAATTGCTGCGTAGCAATGTAAACTCCTCTTGGAAATTCTAATGCACAGCAGAATGAGGTATAGGCGCTAAAAAATCTGACAGCAATAAAAAAAATGATACAAATTTGCTTAATCCTATACATGCAAAATGGTTTTAACCTTGGATACTGATTCCAGCTTAATAAGTACCTTATCATACAGTGAATTTGAAGTATATCAAAGGGATAAAGTGCATTTAGCACTACTGATGAACCAGTGTATTTTGTGAATAAAAATAGTAGTTGTGAAGAATTTGGAGGATTATTTGGTGATGGCCATCACTGGCCAGTGATCCTCACAAATGTTTTCCTAGTGAAAATAATTTTGGAATAGAGTGTATTTTGAGTTATTAGAGATTTTAACATATATGATGTCAATTTCATAAAAATAGAAAACGTGGTTTTGCTTTTGCATTGGCTACTCTAGGATTCCTATAAAGATACTGTAGCCCAGGCAGCATGGCTCAGTGGTTGACAGTCGACCTATGAACCAGGAGGTCATGGTTCAATTCCAGATCAAGGCACATGCCTGAGTTGTGGGCTTGATCCCCAGTGGGTGCATGCAGAAAGCAGCAGATCAATGATTCTCATCATTGATAGTTCTATTTCTCTCTCTCTTCCTCTCTGAAATCAATAAAATATGTATTTTAAAAAGATACTGTATATGAGTGATATGTTACAAATAAGTCTAGCCAATATGCTTTTTTCTGATTCTTGGAAACATCATTGAAAGTCTTTATTAGTCAGTTGATAAGCACATATACACTTGATATTTAGAGATAATTTGCAGAAGCATCAGCAGAGTTTAAACCAATAGGAGGAGATTAAAATGCCATTGGAGAATAAGAAAAAGGGTTCTTTCCACTTCTGGTCCTAAACTTAAGTGGGTACCTGTATAGAGAGAACTTCCCTAAATTATAGGAAGCCCCCAACTCATAAATACCTGGCAAAAAGAGAACTGGAGGATGAATATTCTGGCTTATAATTCTTCTACCCTCAAATTGCCCTCCTGTGCCTTTTCATGTCTAAAAAAGAGCTAGAAGAGAAAGGACAAGGGGGCTATGGATGACTTTCTTATAGGTCTGCATTTGAGGTCAGAACAGGAGAAGAAGGGTATCAACTGATTTTAGAAATACAATAGATTATACTCAATACACCTCATTTTTATATTCTCCATGATAGAAAATCCAGACTACATCCTTATTTTACAAGAGAAATGCTCTCAGCCTTATGATAAAAGCAGCCTGACTAAAGTAAATACTGACATGATTGAGCTTTGATAATCTTCATTTTTAAGTTAATGTTTATATCATGAGGAGTCTGTTACAACTTGGTGTTAATTATGAAATCATTATCTTACATTACATTTTCAATATCTATTACTACTGTACTAGTGGGTATTTTTTTTTTTAATAAAGGTACCGACTACCATCTTCTTTCATTGAAAAGCAAACTAAACAAGGTGTTTTGGATAATCACTTGGAATCATTTGCTTCCTATTCAGTTCCTCTTGCTCCTGTTTCTCCGCAGGAGATTCAGTTGGAGTTCTGCTTAGATGCCCTTGGATCCCTTTTACTATTTCTTCCCGTGTACTCCTTGGAGTCTGTTTCTTTTGCTTCTTATGTTCTGTACCTGCAACTCTATTCGGAAGACTGCCTGCCTCCTATGTACCAATTTGTGTGCAGAATTTTCTGAAGCAGCTCAGGCTGCCAAAACAGAACTACCATAGACTGGGTGGTTAAAACAACAAATTTATTTTCTCATAAATCTGAAAGTCCAAGATCAATGTTCTAGCATGATAGGTTTCTGGTGAGAGCTATCTTCCAGGCTTCTAGATCTCTGATTTCTTGCTGTGTCCTTACAAGGTGGTAGTGGTAGTGGTGGTGGTGGTGGTGGTGGTGGTGGGATGTTGGAGGGGGGAGCATTGAAAGGGGGAGAGAACAAACAAGCTCTCTGATCTCTTCTGACAAGAACACTGATTTCATCATGAGATCCACTCTACTTTTATAATTTTTTTATTGATTAATATATTATATATATGTCCTTATCCCCCTATTTCCCTCCCCCGAATACGCTCCCCCTCCCCCCCCTAGTGCTGTGTCCATTAGTGATATAATATGCATGTATACAAGTCCGTTGGTTGATCTCTCCTCCTTACTCCCTCTCACCCACCCCCTCCCTACCCGCTTCCTTCCCTTTCCTCTGAGGTTTGATGGTCTGATCGATGCTTCTCTGTCTCTGGGAGATCCACTCTTAATTGTGGACCAAAGGCCTCATATAAACCTAATTATAGGCCTTCAATATGAAGATGAATTTTGGGGGAACACATTTTAGTTCATAGAAAACACTAAGGTAGAAGTGGCTGGGATTTATATCCCTTTGGAGTAATGTTTAGCCAATCACTGAGTTGACATGTTGGTGTGATAACTTCCTGGAGCTGTAGGATTGATTAATTGATTGATGAATTATAAGCACACTTTTAACATTTACATAATCCTATATAAAAATGCTAAGAATCTGTCAAAATTGCATTTTTATTTTGACTCGGCCCTTTAAATGTGTGCAGTAGATGATGTAGTTCATATCTTTGGCATTTTGTAATCATCAACTCAAGACCTGTCTTTAAAAAACAAACAAACATGTTGGTTCATATTTCCACCATGGGCATTGTAATTGCATCAAAGTCAATTTTGGATTTACACTACACTCACCCAAGACTCTAGTTTGATAAGCTAAATCTTGAAGTAAAATTTCTCTATTTCATTCAAAACCAACATCATCTTCTATTTAGAGTTTTGGACTATAATTTTTGAAAACTGCTAATTGTTCCTATGGCAGATACTCTGCACACTCATCAAACACCTGGCTAACATCTGCTTCAGTAAACTTCATCACCTCTACCAGGCAGCCCAGACTGTAATCACTGTGTATCTTATTTAGCATTGAACCCCCAGCATCTAGCAGTGCTGGGCTCATGGTAGAAACTTTGCAAATACTTGTTGATTGAATGGTGAATTATTCTGTTAATTAAATGGTTCCCCAAGGGATCAAAATTAACTTTTGACCAATCTATTCTTTATAGATTTTCCACTTTACTCTGAAAAAAAAATGTGCTCTATAGACATATGAAGAAAAAAAAACTTTAGTTTTCTATGGCACGTACAACTCACACCTGTCAGTCTTTGCAAGTCTGGTCTCTAGGGTAAAAATTGAAAGCTATATATATTATACTTCTTTTCTTTAGCATTAAAATGAGTAGGTTTCAAACTAGTGGAAAGAGATGTCAATTTAGGGAAATTTCACCTTAGCCATTGATTAAGATAATAGCAGATATATGACTTTACTACTTTGTCTATTAGTTTCCAGGGCATGAAAATAATGATATTTGCTCCTTTTCATAGAGATGAAGTTGAAATGAAAGGAGAAACACTGGTCCTGAATATGATTTCTGAGAAGACAAGCTGCCATAAAGATGTATCTCCCATTGGGGTGCTATTTTAAGCTTGAAATATTTCAGCCCACCCCTCAGCTACCTAAAGCCCTATACATTTTTTAAAAATTACCCTGGTTCTGCCACAAATATAAAGTGCTGACCAAAGCTTTTAGATTTAAAAATGACCAATACCTAGGGAACAGAGAACTTCTATATAACGTAGATAAAGTGCTTTTGGTTTTCTACCTTCAATAGAGGACCATAAATGTCATTGAAAAGAGCCAGAAAACCAACCATCTCACTTTTATGCAGTCAAAGACAGTGCTAGAGCTATTCTTAGTGTTGCTGATGCAGAGTCACTGCCATCGGACACACCTATCTCATGTCAGAAACTGGCTCAGTGGTCTGGTCATTTCCTTTCACATAAAATAGTGCTGGTGCTAAAGTGTAGGTAGAATAAGAATTCTTTATTGGAAGGCAGCAACGGAAACCAGGCATGGCATAAAGGGCATAGTGATACAATATTAGTTATAATATAATGCAAAACTTAGAAATGCAAGAACCTGTCAAGAACTGTGAAGAGTTGGAGACTTTATTCTAATTGAATGGTGAAAAGTTAGTCTACCACAGCTTAATGAATGCTGGCAGAAGACACAGACTCCTCCCTTAAGGACAAAGGACTTTACTACTAACAGCACAGAACGGCAGGTGGCCCAGGCTCCCTGATTACATTGGTTCCTTTGTCCTTCCGTCCCCCAGGGGTGACCTACAGGGATGCCCTGAACACAGTGGGATGTGTCACAGTTGAGCAACCCTGAGTTCAGGAAAACCCTCATATGAAGTGGAATAAGCAAAATTGCCTAACTTTTTCCTCAGGGAGCGAGAGATATTATCTTTATTATTCTTGTCAGGAAACAAATGTGCCCTTCACCCCAGACGGAGATCTTTTTCTGTCTTCCAAGACTATTTGCAATACAAACATCCTTGAAAAGAGAGTCCAGCATAAATCTATCAATGCCCCTGCTCAGAAGACAAGAAGAAATGTGAAAGATCCATGGAAAATTGCCTCCCAATAGTCTCATGAGTATCAAGCTGG
This sequence comes from Lasiurus cinereus, assembly GCA_011751065.1. Taxonomy (NCBI): domain Eukaryota; kingdom Metazoa; phylum Chordata; class Mammalia; order Chiroptera; family Vespertilionidae; genus Lasiurus; species Lasiurus cinereus. The sequence continues at coordinate 58,857,523 of JAAGEH010002531.1, forward strand.
CTCTCCAACATCCTCAGTTGCCAATATTCCAAAATGGAGTAGCACCTTTCCACTGGTTCTGCTTGGATGCACTCCTGGATGCTGGTACAGTGCCCTGGATGATATAAACATTTTAAAATAAATCACTTTAAACAATTAACAGTTCATAAACCTATGTAAGTCACTATTTCCCCCTGAAGAGTTCTGTTCTGCTCAGCCATCAATCACTCAATGGGAAAGTTTGCAACCTTGGCATATCAGATAAATTCATTAGCCAATTTAACCCAATTATGTATATACCAGGAACTTCAGAGGGTTATTTTATTGTATTAGCAGCCAAGAGAAGCAATTTAATAATAAATTACACATCTCATTTCATGTGGATGTCTGTATTTATCTTTTTTTGGGTCACTCTTGTTAGATTATTGACTCCCAAATCTTCTTGTATATTAAAGTCCTTTGAAGACCTTTTAGAATAGTCAGGTTCCCTGGCCACTCCCTCAGAGAGTCAAAGAAGCCAAAGAATATTCTAATCACAACTGTATAATTTGAACTGGGAAAATAATGCATCTTCTGAAAAGACATAGGAATAAATTATTTTACACTTTGAGCATTTTGTGGAACTTTTTTGAGGAAAAGTTTCTGATATAAGAATTGTTAGAACAAATCAAAAGGTGTGAAGAACTGATGATTTCGAAGACTAGAATTACTCTGAGCTTCATTGGAGATAAGCTAAGGGGAGAGGACTGTGATATGGGGGCAATGACAGAGGGGCTGCCATTACAGCATCTCTCTGGCCAGGTGTCTGGAGGTCCTGCTGAGGGTGTTGATGGAAGGGACTATGAAAAAAGAAACAAGAGAAAGAAAATAGAAATTTAGTACTTTGGCAGAGTTTTAAAGAAGAGTTCTAGGTTATAGAGGAATAAAGAGAAGACTTTTTTTAATTCTCAATTTAATTACTTTTAGAAGTATTTGAGTATCCAATTATTATTATTATTATTACTATTATTAATTTTTCACTCTATGTCTCTGGCTATTTGGTTGAAGCTGGAGAGGATGGTTCACTGCCAATTGAGTTTGCAACAAGTTATGGTCCTATTTCCACCTCTCTAACTAGCCTTGTGATCTCTGATAAACATGTTAATCTTTTCTGGTTTTGCTTTCTAATCTAAATCATGAGTTGTTTTCAATTAGATCAGTGGCTTAGAAATATTACTCCATAGCTTAATGCCTGTCTCTAATAAAATTTTCAGTGATCTAAAATAAAACCAAGATATAGAAAGTAATAAAAATGTATAAAATAATGATAAAGGGAAAGTTTAAACTATGATCTTTTATTCTATAATGTATTTTTCTTGCCTTTTTGGTGATAAGATTTTCTTTGTTTTATATGGTGACAGAAGAGTAGAGTTTAATATCTACACTAATAAAAGAGAAAGATGCAAATTGATCATACCTTCATGAAACCCACCAGTCAGGAGTGAGTATGCAAATTAACACAACAAAGATGGCGAATTAATTTGCATACACAGGCACCAAGTGGCTGGGGAAAGACAGAAAAGTGGGAAGATGACTTTATAAAATTTATAAATAAGAATTTTTAAATTGGGTTAGTGTGGTAGGCAGACTACTAAAATGATCTCCAATTATCCCTGCCTCATGCTATTTGTGACATTGTATAATTCCTTCCCCTCGCATATGGGTTGGACCTAGTGACTTGCTTCTAACAGATAGAGTATGGCAAAATTCTGTGATTAGTTTATAAAGACTGACTCCCAATTTGCCAGCAGATTCTCAGTTGACTTGGTTTTTAGACTTTGATAATGCAAGCTGTCATATTGGCAAGTGTGGTGTTTAATTTCATGTGTCAACTTAGCTAGGTGATAGTGTCCAATTATTTGGTCAAAGACCATCTAGATGTTGCTATGAAGGTATTTTGCAGATATGATGAACATTTAAGTCAGGAGACTGATTAAAGCAGACTATCATTCATAATATGAGTGGGCCTCTTCCAGTCAGCTGAAAACTTTAAGAAAAAAAAACTGAGGACCCACGAGAAAGAGAATTATACTAGCTTTTATGCTAGAGCTGTAACATCCACTCTTCCCTGGGTCTCCAGCTTGCCAGCCTGCCCTGCAGATTTTTGACTTGTCAGCCGGCAGCTGGCCCACAATGGCATGAGCCAATGCCTTAAAATAAATGCCTCCCTCTCTATATATTTATTCTGTTTCTCTGAAGAACCCTGCCTAATGTAGAGAAGTCCACACAACAAGGACCCGAGGACAGCCTCTAGCGAGGACTGAATTCCTCAGTTCAACAGACTGAGAGGTACTGAATCTTCCCAACAACCACTGAGTGAGTGAACTTGGGAACAGATCTTGCCCAATTGAATATTAATTGAAACTTCATGGAAGACCCTGAAACAGAAAGAATATTGAATTGTGCCTGGATTTCCCACACAGGGGAACTGTAAGAGGAAAGTGTGCTACTAAGTTTTAGGATAATTTGTTATGCAGTAATAGATAACCAATACAGTTTTAAAAACATTTGCTAGCAAAACATAGGAGAAAAGCTTGACTTTTTTTGGTATATATATATTTTTGTATTTTTCAAAGGATAATTTTACTTATAATTTATGCTTACTTGCCACTAGTCACATACCTCTTTTTCTTCTAGTTTATTGCTTCTAGTCTGCTATAAGATAGGATGTTCATAGCTCGATTTCTTAGTATTAAAATGAACTAGACTATTTGTAGTGAGGGTCTAAAGCACTCTAAGGGAGGAATATGGGTGCATGATTTGGTACATGGACTTTGTGACATTTATCTTGGCACATAGGTGCCATTTTATTTTTTGAAATTTCTTTACTGTGTTTTTAGAAAAGAAATATTTGAGGAAATCATTAACTTGAGGGATTTTTAAATATTGAAATGTAAGGAAGACTAAAAAAGAGAAGTAAAGAATGGGGCTGCTGCATCAATAAGGCAGAAGTACTCCTACCGTGGATTAAGAACACATTACCCCTGCAGTAGTATTTTGAATGAGAAGAGTTTGGGCAACCTTAAATATTTGCAATATTTTTGCATGTGTATCTTCAGCTTCAACATTTTGCTTTCACAAACTTCTCATCTGAGTTCACATGTAGTATTTGAAGAACCAGTGATTCAAAATGAGGGCAGAAATGTCAAGTCCTGTTTTGAGCAGAGCACAGGCAGCAGAAGGTCTTAGGATTTATTTCTGCCTCCACAAGTGACTTGCAATGCGGTGGAGCAGGCTACTGCTAAGTCTCTCTGAAGATCACCAGCCTACAGCACGGGCAGGTTTGCAGAGTTTTGGAGGGGTAATTCATGTCTGTACCTACTCAAAGACCCTTGACCTAAAGATGCTATTGAGGGACAAAGTATTCTATTGAAGTGACCGAACATCTTATACCCATGAACCCCTCAGAGTAAAGTGGTTTGTGTTGTTTACTTTACATTCCAGTGTTTGTTTTTACTGAGTGCTAGACATGAAAGAAATAAAGAATTTCCAAGTAAAGTTGTTTTGTTCTCTTGTTTTAAGGACATAGTGCCAGGAAGCAAATTTCATATTGATTTGATCACTCAAATTATAATCTCAAAGAAATGCCACACTTGTTCAGTGGGAAAAAAGTGGTCAGTGCCCTAGGGGATATGCTTAGAATTACTAATGAACTGTGTAAAGTCACCAGGAGGGTCCCATATCAATCCTACATGTGGCATGTCTTTCCTTTTCCCTTTCATTAAAACATGCTGACAAGAGGGAAGGCGGGGGGAGGGTGGGTGGGTGGGAAGAAATCAACCAAAGAACTTGTATGCATATATGCGTAACTCATGAACACAGACAATAGGATTGTGCAGCCCTGGGGTGGGGGTGGGCCATAAGGGGGCGGGGTCAATGGGCAGGGAAGGCATATATAATACTTTCAACAATAAAGAGTAAGAAAAAAAAAGAAGAAACCTGCTGATGAGAAAGGTGATGCTGAAGGCAGCATCCTCAGTGGTACTACAGTCTCCTGCCTCCTGTTTTCTCTACAGTATTTCTGCTTCAAAGATATCTCATCTCCTCAATTTACAAAATGTGAGAAAGTGTGGCCGAGCGGCTTTCACATAGCAGTGTGGATGGAGGGGGAAGGTGCAGAAACTGTCACGGCTAAGCTGGATCTGGCTTTAGGATGTCTTCCATATGGTGGTGAGGGAGGCGCGTTTCAGCACACACACTTCAGTAGGCATTGACTCACCCGCATAATTACCTTACTCCAAATTGGTCTCATTGCTGGGGGAGAAACTTACTTATTGGCTTTTTAGGATACACCACGAACATATTTTATAATTTTTTTTTCAACCTGTTCCAAGTGCTACAGTTAGTTATTTGCTATATCTCACTGCCATTTGATTAGCCTGTATAAATGCCAGCCTGAGTGAATGGTTTCACTTTCTGTAGCGTCTGGAAGTCTAACTAATGGTACCATTATAAAGTGAGGAAAGGAAACAACGATAAGAATCACAGTCCTTCGTGGAAATTGTCTTGTTCCTTCTGATTTGTGAAATCTACCAACTGTTAAGAGTTCCTTCATTGAGCCTAACAGTCCTTGAACACAGGGAAGGAGTTGCGTTTTAATGCAATTGAGTTGCAAACTGTATAATGTTTTGTAGACCCACATCATTGGCAGGATAGCAAATGAGGACTGGCAAAAAAAAAAAAAATCACACCCATAAAATGTCTCTGAGGCTCATCTACCTCAAATGTTTTTTTCTATCAATGTTAGCATATTTGTACCAGCTCCCCGGACTCAAGTCCTTGTTAGGAATTACAACTCAATTTTTCAATATAGCCTCTAAATCGTATCAGTTTCTACTTTATCTTAATCATGCACATTTTGGCCTCTCTGCTAGTTTCCTGGAGGGTCTCTATTTTTTTTTCTTTTATCTTATCATTTCTTACCATTTCCCCCACAACTTTGCTGGTTCCCCCCGGCCCGGGCCCGGCGGTCAGATCTTCTTCTTCCTCTTATTCCTTAAAAGCTGTTGTTTCCAGAATTTTGCCTTCTTCTTACTGCTCTTAAGTTACCTTCTTTTCCTTAGAAACCCCATCCTAATTCATCATTTTATAATCACTTCAATGCTAATGATTCCCAAATGTATGTATCTTGTTTTGCCTTCTCTGCCGATGTTCAGATTTGGATAGCCTGCTCTCTCTAGCTATTTCATTCTCACAGACACCTCAGATGAACCATGTTCAAACTGAATCCATTGTCTTTCTCCCCCTACAATCAGCCTCTGGAATTCTGAATGAAAATTACTGACGCGCCACCCACTGAGACAGCTGACAGAGACAGAATGTCAGCAATCATCCTAGATATTTCCATCTTCACTTTTCTTACCCAATCAAGTCCACAGTCCTTTCCATTTGATCTCTCAAATATTTCTAGTCTTTATTTTTTCATCACTGTATTGCTGCACAGGTTAAGGTTATTTTTGAATCAGGATTATTATACCAAGGTTCTTTCTTTCCAGTCTCACCTTGAGTTAATTTATGCCTTAGATGGATACTTCTAAAACACAATTCTGACCTTAACACTCTTACAGTGAGAATGGCATTGTTTTTATCTATAAAGCTGTTTCCAAGCCCCGTTATATGACCCCCAAAACTATCTTTGTTTTCTGTATTATATTAAGGTCTTCTTTCTGCAAATCAACTTTCTCCTAGAGCCATTAGTAACTTGAAGTCAACCTTCTAGACTAAGTTCAAGAGAAGCCTACTCAAGAGACCTTCCTTTTCCAACTTAGGCTGGGCTAAGTGCCTCTTCTCTTACCTCCATAGCGATGTCTTCATAACATTCTCGCTGCACTTGTGAAGGTGCAGGCGGATTTTGTTCATCATTCTATGAGGTCCCCAGAGGCAGTATTCCTGTCATCCTTCCATTCTCAGAGCCCAGTGCAGTGCAGTGCCCAGACCACAGTTGGTGCCTAACAAATGTTGAACTGAGCCAGATTATTCATGTCTTACGATCTCAGACAAATGGTGCAATAGTTGCAAAACTGACCTCACTGCCTCCAAAGCATTCTCACTACAATCTGTCTTGCACACAGCTGATAGGTGGATATAAATAAAGCAGTGCTCTTAGGATTTGTTTTCCTACTTAGGATCTATGAAATGCTTTATGAGGATACATGATCAAATTTATCTCTTTTTCCTTGTGTCCTACCTGATCTATTCAAATACATCAACTGCTTTCTCAGCTCCCATATCTTCAACTTGTCCTGCTCTGATTTGCTATTATTACTCCTGGTTTAATAATTCCAAACTATAACTTTATGTAAACTTTTAGCTTTACAAAGGACTTAGAATGAACATCCATTCTTTCTTCTACTAATTTTTGCTCTTCTTTCTTTTTAAAATATATTTTTTATTGATTTCAGAGAGGAAGGGAGAGAGAACAATAGAAACATCAATGATGAGAGAGAATCATCAACTGGCTGCCTCCTACACATCCCTCACTGGGAATCGAGCTCAGAACTTGGGCATATGCCCTGATCAGGAATTCAACTGTGACCTCCTGGTTCATAGGTGCACACTCAACCACTAAGCAACACCAACTGGGCTGCTCTTCTTTCTGCCCAAGTATTTGACCTTCTTTGTATCCTAATTAAAATGATATGTTATTGAATGTTCAAATTATGATGATCACTTCTGTTATATTTATTATATTTCTTCCTGTCTATATTTTTCTAGTGAAGACACATAATTATGCTTTTTATCATACTATTTCTCCCACTCACTATCTTCTCCAAGTTTTATCTAATGTTTAAAACTGCATATTTTATATTTTCAACTAGCTTCACTGTTTCTCAAAGGTAAAAAGTAAAACTTCTGTCTCGATGTATATTTTTATATGGTCTTTAGAACAGAATAGATTGTGTCCGTGGGTGGCATCTACTAAGATTTTGTTTCCTTCTGTGAAATGAATTTATTTTCTTCTCATATTTAAATTCATTCCTGGAAGATAGTTGATATATTCTTCAGTTTCTTTTCTCATTGTATTTCTTATATTTTTTTAAGACTCTTCAAATATTCAAAAATAATTTTTCTATATCTTGATATTGACCCAATATATAAAAATGAGATTTTGCTCAACAGTTGGTGAGACTGCTATCCTATGCACAAATGATAATCTCTCACAGAATACATTGTGTCAATATGACAACAGTCTAATAACCTTGACCTGAAATAAAGAATACGTTGCGTTGTTTTTGTCTTTCAATACAGTTGAATAAGGTTATAGAAATACATTATTTGGAGAAAAGGTATGTTAATTTACAAGTTTACTTACCTTTGATTACCTACCATGGATTTATGTTATTTTCACACAAATAAGCAGTATTATGTAGAAGTAATGAATACCTATATCATGGAGGCTAGGGTTTTAAATAAAAAAAATTAAAGCAATTTTTAAAGCAATGTTGGGGAAAACAGTACTACAAAGATATAGTAGGATGTTCTGTTTAAGGAGATTTTCTGTTTAGTTAACAGCCACCTTTTTACATGTTATAATTGGGTAGTATTTATGTATCAGGTTAGAGCTTCATAAGCAAGCAGATTCTACAGATTTTCGAAATGTAACTTTAAGGCCCCCACCAGGACGTTCAACATTATTTACAAAGTCAATTGGGCTGTGACAATGGTCCTTTTTTTCCCTCCAAGATAGCTCAAACTCCATTTTCCAGCTTTTCCTCAGAGCCCTGCAACCTATACCTTATACATAGATCAGGCACGCTAAAGTTTGCTCTTCCCATCAGGGGATGTGCACAATAGACTTGCTGCCATGGTGAGAAAATGAGCAAATTGGTATGGGGCAAAAGGTCAATCTGAATTCATGGTGTGTTAATGTCTTTGTAGATGAAAAAGTTATAATAACCCTCCTACATATACCGCACTGTATGCATAGCCTTTGCTTTTCTTTAAGTACAACACATGCAAATTCTTTGAAGATATTTTAAATGAAATTGAACCAGAAATTTTATCCTGGTTACTACTTACTAGTACTTATTGTCTTCTGCCTCCAATTTGAGAGACACTTTCATGAGAAAGCATGTTGTCCTGGAACTGTCCACTCAGGCAGGACTCTCCTTGCATGGAGATATCCAGCTCCCTTCGCCCCTTTCATATATTAATCCCATATCTAATGGGTGATACAAAGAGCTGTCCACTATTCTTTAACTTTTAATGAGCACAGCATCTCTGAATTTTAAGACATTAAGTCCTAGTGTGTTTTTTTTCCTACATGCCATATCCTGCTGTAATGAGCTATGTTTCTGATGAAATCAATTAATTAACAGTCAATCATGAGTTGGAATGTTGAGGCAACCTGCACCTTATAAACATGATTAATAAAAGAACAACCAGGAGTAAAAGAGGTAAATTGCTGCATCATGACATTGAAAATTGGACTGTGGCATGTCAACAACTTTAATTGAGTTAAGTGTTCCATGAAAAGAATATAAAAAGTCAAAATGAGAAAAACAGGTCTTTCATTATTTCCAAATTTGTTGATGCAGGTTTTTTTTTTTTCAAGTGAGGGAATGAATTTGCATCCCTAAAAGAAATATCAAAATGTCGGTTGATCTCTCTGAAAAAGAATTTTAAACACCTCAATCAATAGAAGGACTAAAACTTGCTGTGATATTTATTGGATCATCAGTAATTATTACTTTTTTAATTTTAAAAAGATAGTAAAATTAACAAGAAGATGTCAGAAGATATAATTATTTACAAATTCTAAAGAGAAATTTTTACAAGTATGGGCCATTTTGACTTTTAGCAGTCTATCCCAAACATTCTTTTTTTAGGTTACTGATAACATAACTTAATATTACTTAAAAATTTTATGAATAATTTATATAGGAAAAAGTATATAGATCTTAAGTTTGACAACTGCATTTATACTGTTTAAAATATAGAGAATATTTCACCATCTCAGGAAGTTTCCTCATGACCTTTCTATCAATCACCCCACTAGCACTAGATACAACCATTTATTTCTATCACCATAGATTAGTTTTAGCTGATTTAGAACTTTATACAAATCTAAACTTAGAGTATAGATCTTTTTTATTTCATTTTTTCTTTATCGATTAAGATATTATATATGTGTCCTTATTGCCCCATTGCTCCTCTACCCCCTCACTCATACCCTCACCCCCTTGTTGTCTGTGTCCATTGGTTAGGCTTATATGCATGCATATAAGTCCTTTGTTAGATTTCTGCCCCTTATCCCCACCCTCCCTTACCTTACCTCTAAGGTTTGATGGTCTGATTGATGCTTCTCTGTCTCTGGATATGTTTTTGTTCATCAGTTTATGTTGTTCAATATATTCTATAAATGAGTAAGATCATGTGATATTTATCTTTCTTTGGCTATTTTGCTTAGCATAATGTTCTCCAATTCCATCTATGCTATTGCAAATGGTAAGAATTTCTTCTTTTTTACCACAACATAGTATTCTATTGTGTAGATGTACCATATGACCCAGTGATCTCACTAATAGAAATATATCCTAAGAAACTAGAAATAACAATCAAAAAGAATATATGCACCCCTATGTTCATAGTGGCACGATTAGCCTTAGCAAAGATTTGGAAACAGCCTAAGTGCCCATGAGCAGATGAGTAGATTACAGTATAGATCTTGAGATTCATCAATGTAGCAGTAGAAATATGGGCTGTAGTTTGTTCCTTTTTATTGCTGATTCTTATTCCACTATGTATGTATAACACATTTTTTTTTGTGTGTGTGGTTTTTAATATGTATTTATTGATTTCTGAGAGGAAGGGAGAGGGAAAGGAGAGAGAGATAGAAAAACCAATGATGAGAGAGAATCATTAAATGGATGCCCAACTCTGGGGATTGAGCCCACAAACTAGGCATGTGCCATGACTAGAAATCACACCTTGACCTCCTTGTTCATAGGTCAACACTCAACCACTGAGCCATGCCAGCCAGGCTGTTTTTCAGTTTTTGTGTTGTTGGACATATGGGTTATTTCCATTTTTCTTACACTTTTAGAAATTGTGCTTTTAAATTTCACTTTATGCAAAAGCACAACCTCTTTACTCCACTGTTTTCTCACCTGGACAGCAAAAGCTGTTTCTTTACTGTTTTGAAAAAGATGGATAATTTTAAAAGAGTGTTGAAAAAATATGTTTATAATTGGTGAAGAAATTAACAATGGCTGCCAATGCCTTAGAACAGTTGTACTTTCCTAAAAAGAAACATAATTCATCTAAATTCTTATTTAGAACATAAATACATTTATATTTTAAAAGTTATAAAGATATTGTAGTTTGTATAAATGATAGATATTTGAATAATACTTTAAAATACTTATTCCATGTAATAAAATGTCTATTTTCTACTTAATAACATTTAAATTTTTTCCATTTATTAACATGCTTTATTAATATCTTTGTTCTGAAGCTTAAATAAATCCTGGTATGAAAAGACACAGATTTGTATACATATATTTTTAGCTATCAAGAAAAGGCATGTTCTAAATGCCATAATTGTGAATAGAGAAATACCTCTCTTCAAAAGACTATAATTATTTAGACCACAGTGGGCATACTGTTAGCATAATTTACTTCATTGTTCAAAATAGTCATAGGAATGGTCCTACTTTAGATGACTGACAACTGCTTAGAAAGTCTTAAAGGATGGGCCCAAATATCAAACTTAAGGCAAGTTACAAAATCATTTTTAGCTTCTCATTTTGCTGCATCTAATTTTACAATATGATTCTGATATGAAATTAAATGTCCCATAATAAATGATTTTTCTTTTTCTCCATCCAAACTGTTATCTTCTTGTGAAAAGGGTCTGTTTTTTGTTTACTTCTGTGTCTTTGAATCCTAATGTTCTCTTCAATCTCCAGAACAAAGTAGGATATAAACATTAGTGATATGATTGAATGCCTATGTATACGCTTTTAAGGTTGGTTGACATATGTCTTATTTTTTACTATATCAGATACCATACCAGTCCAAATGATCAAAGCAACAACATCTTTTTCTTGATTTTTGGTAATTTATTTTAAACAAGATTCCTTATGCAATTTTTCCCTCATAGAAACCGAATTGGTGTTTTTTTTTGCTATTTGGCTAACATCCTCCATTTTTCTAGCATGAAACAACTTTTGCATTTGTTTTAGGAAAAATGTTTTTCTAGATCCCCGAGGCTGTGGAGAAGTCTACACCAGGGGCACTGACAGTTGTCTCAGCTGAAAGGATTGTCCACACTTTTTGTCTCTACTTCCTTGGTTCCCACTCAGTCTCTGCCTCTGTAATCTGCTTTGGACCACAACATTCCACAAAATGTGGCCAAGTCCAATAGACACTTCTGTTCATATTGCTCAAACTGGCATGATATCGACACAGTAAGTTACTTCCTATTTCCTTAAACATGTTCCTTTCCTGGCACATTCAGGCTTCTTACCTGTTAGCTCTTGCCTTACTCATCATCTGCCTCAAAGAGGCCTTTTAATACCACAGCTGAAACTAGCCTTCCTTATAATTTTCTACATACTTATGGTTTCTTTATTCATGTCCATTATAGGACTTACCACAAAGCATGTAAGTATGGAGACATAATTTACTTTGTTGCTAAAATTCAAGCTTCTGAAACACAAAAATCATGTGGCTAACAGTGCCTGGTGCATAGTAGATGCATAATAAGTATTTTTTGAGTGACTAAAGTCTACTTCCCAGCCACAATGACAGTCTATCACATATATTTGTCACCTTTTTTTGGTGATGCATTCAACATGAAGGTAGATATGATAAAGGAGAGAAATTCTTTAAGCATCCCAAAACTGAGAGAAACTGCGCTTAGAGAGCCCTCTTGATTTTTTTTCTAGTGACAATGGATACACCTTGATATTTATGTCAATAGAATGAGGAAGTTATTCTACATCTACATAAACTTATATAACTTTTATCTAGCTTCATAACTCCACTGTATAAAATACTACCCTGAGGATATTTTTCCATTGATTTTTAGAGAGAGGGAGAGAGAGAGATATTGATGTGAGAGAAACACATCTATTGGTTGCCTCCTGCACACACTGAGAATTGAACCCGGACCCTTTGGTCTGCAGGCTGACACTCCATCCACTGAACCAAACCAGTTAGGGCAAGTACATAGTTTTATTAGATAATTAGTTCTCTGCTTCATTAGAGATAATGATCTGCTCTTAAATTAAAAAATTTAATTAAAACATTTTCTAAATTTACTGATTATTCAATGAGAACAGTTGTATATGGAGTAATTGAACTTAATCACATGAAGAAAGTCCATTTCCAAAGACTCCCTCCCACAAAACTGCTACCCCCCTTTTTCTTAACAGATGCTCTAGTTTTAGTTCAAAGTGCCTAGGACAAGAGAAAATGGTTTTCTAATTCAGTAATTTTCTGTAGTGGCTGATAATTGACTCTCATTTTTTATGAATAAAATAAAAAATGATAGCCAGCCACATATCTATAATAATAAAAACATAATATGCTAATTATAACAGATAGCTGAAGACCTTCCTGATGTCATTCTGGACATCCTTCCAGACAAAGCCATGGTGGTGGGGGCAAGGCAAAAGTGGTTAGGGATGATCAGGCAGGCAGACAAATAGTTAGGGGCAATCAGGCAGGCAGGAAAAGGGAGGGGGTAGGGACAATCAGGCAGGCAAGTAGCGTGGTTAGGGGTGATGAGTCAAGCAGGCAGAATGGTTAGGGGTGATGAGGCAGGCAGGCAGGCTAGTGGGTAGAATACAGTAGTCCTAGATTGTGAGAGGGATATCTGACTGCCAGTTTAGGCATGATCCCATAAGGATCCCTGCATCATGGAGCCTAAACCAGCAGTTGGGCATCCCCTGAGGCTTCCCGGATTGCAACAGGGTGCAGGGGACCACGCCCCATGTATGAATTTTGTGCATTGGGCCTCTAGTTTATCGTATTAATACAGATATTTAAGTATGCTTCTTTAAAATAAATTCTTACATGCAAGTATAATACACATAGAGTAATTTTATTTTTTTATTTATTTTTTAAATTTTTTAATTAATTTTTATTAATTTTTATACATATCTCCCCATTGCCCCCCCTCCCTCCCAGGCATACCCCAACCCCCCAGTGTCTGTGATCATTGGTTATGCTTATATGCATGCATACAAGTCCTTTGATTGATCACTTATCTACCTCACCTAACTTTAATCTTTCTGCTGTAATGTCACAGACTGTTTGATGCTTTATGATTTTTGTCCTCCTGAGAATTATCAGTCTACTCCATTTCTGTGCTCCTGATTCTATTATATACACCAGTTTATTCTGTTGATCAAATTTTTAATTCACTTAATTTTTAGATTCACTTGTTGATAGATATGTATTTGTTGTTCATAATTTGTCTTTTACCTTTTTCTTCTTCTTCTTCTAAAAGAGTACCTTTCAGCATTTCATATAATACTGGTTTGGAGTTGATGAACTCCTTTAGCTTTCTCTTCTCTGTGAAGCTCTTTATCTGCCCTTCAATTCTGAATGATAGCTTTGCTGGATAGATTATTCTTAGTTGTAGGTTCTTGCTATTTATCACGTTGAATATTTCTTGCCACTCCCGTCGGGCCTGCATCGTTTCTGTTGAGAAATCAGCCGACAGTCATATGGGTGCTCCCTTGTAGGTAATGAACTGTTTTTCTCTTGCTGCTTTTAATATTCTCTCTTTGTCTTTTGCTCTTGGTATTTTAATTATGATGTGTCTTGGTGTGGTCCTCTTTGGATTCCTTTTATTTGGGGTTCTGTGTGCTTTCTGGACTTGTAAGTCTATTTCTTTTATCAGATGTGGGAAGTTTTCAGTCATTATTTCTTTAAATAGGTTTTCAGTATCTTGTTCTCTCTCTTCTTCGGGCACCCCCACAATTCTGATGTTGGTACGCTTGAAGCTGTCCCAGAGGCTCCTTACATTATCTTCACATTTTTGGATTCTTTTCTCTTCTTGCTTTTCCAGTTGAATGTTTTCTGCTTCTTTATATTTCAAATTTTTGACTTGATTCTTGCCTTTCTCTAGCTTGCTGTTAGGACTCTGTATAATAGTTTTTATTTCAGTCAGTGTATGTTTAATTTCTAGTTGGTCCTTTTTCATCTCCTCTTGGGTCTCATTAAATTTATCCAACTTTTCTAGCATATTCTTGAAAAACCTTATAAGCGTGGTTTTGAACTCTATATCCAGTCGTTTTTTTTCCTCCATTTCTTTTGTTTGTGATCCCTTCCCTTGTCTCGGCATTTTCACTATGCCGGGGAAACTTCTGTGTTGAATTCAGCCTTATGATACCAGATGTGCAAATCCACTGAAGCCTCTGCTGAGCTTGGGAGGGGTGGAGTCTCAGGGCTTAAGGGACCGCCTTGCCTTCCAGTCGGCCCCGCCCTCCACAGCCCCTGAGTCTCACGTGACTGGGTAATGGCCGGAGCGGTCCTTGTGCGCTGCCTGCAGTGCCTCTAACTGCTGCCTTTCCAGCTCCCCTGCGCACCAGGACCACACGAGTCTAGGTCCCCAGGGTTTCGCCCGAAACAGGGGCCCAGTGGAGTCAGAAGTGGCACAGTTGGGAGGGTCTGTCTCCCGCCCACTCGCAAAAGCCAGCGGCACAATCAGCAATCTGTCCTGTGCGCAGTGCCGTGTGCACCACCAGGCTTTTGATCTTTTGCGACTCCCCTAAATTTCCATGCACCTCTCCCTTTTCACAGTCCAAACTCCCCCCGTATGAGTTTTGGCTGGATCTGGGGTTTAGTGTCATAAGATAAGGGGTTCAATGCCTTTGAGAGTCTCCGTTTCCCTCCCACCAGAGAAAGCCAGCCCGGTACTCGGGCACCCGCTCTCTCAGCTCGCGCGTCTCCGTACCTCGGCTTTTTGCAGCTCCTCTGGGTTTCTGTGAGCCCCTCTCTTTCCTTCTAGCTGTAGAACTTCCACTCAGCCAGCTTTAATGTGGTTCTGGATGATGTCTGTTCTGTCTTTTAGTTGTAGTTTTGAAATTGTTGTGCGAGGCAGCAGTGTAGGTGTTTACCTATGCCGCCATCTTGGATTCCCCTCACATAGAGTAATTTTAAATGCACCTCTTGGTAAAGTTTCACAAGTGAATATATCCATGTAATTATCACTCAGATTAATAACTAGAATATTAAAGGCACTGTGATTGCAACTCTCTCGTCCCCTCCCAGTAATACCATCCCCTCTTCCCTGTAGGTATACATAATCCTGAATTCTCATATCAGAGATAAGTTTTCTCTACTTTTGAATTTTAAATAAATAGAACCATATCCTGTATGTCTGGCTTCTTTTGCTTAATATTTTATCATATGATTAATCCATGCTATTGAATGTAGCTGTAGTTATTTCTTTCAAATTAAGACATGTTTTCATTTCATAGATATTTTATTGATTAGCGATTACTTTACAGATTTTACAGATATAACAATTTATTTTACTATTAATGAGAATTTTCTTTCTGGTTTTTTACTACAAGCACCCCTGTTCATATCTTCTAGGTAACATAGGTACTCTTTTCTGGGTGTATACCAAAAAAAGAAATGTCAGATCATATTTGTATATGTGTCAGATCATATTTGTATATGTGTCTTTAGAAGTCATTGCCTAGGATATTTTCAGTCATACCAATTTTCATCTGTATCAACAATATTGGAATGTAAATTTGTTGGGAGATCTTAACCAATGCTCAGGATTGTCAGTGTTTTTTTTGTTTTTAGTTTTACCCATTGAAGTGGGAGTGTATTGGAATCTCATGGTGATTTTAGTGAAACATCTTCCTCGTGACCTCAGAGGCTGAGTGACACTTCATATATTGATTGATCATTTGGATATACTCTTCTGTGAAGTGCTTCTTCAAGTCTTTTGTTCAGTTTCTAATGGGATTTTTGTCTTTTTCTTGTTGACTTTTAAGAAATTCTTTATGTATTCTTCATACAAATCCTTTGTGAGCCAATTGAAATATATATATATATATATATATATATATATATGAATATGAAAAAACAATTTTTAGTACACTGATATGTGGTATCCATTTTTTCATAAACCAAATGTTTATATACTTCCAATAATGTCAGGAACATATTTTGAACAGACAGTATCTATCATTGACATTGTCAGGCATATTTAGTACTCTAGTAACAAGGATATTTTAACAGTAATTTTTAAAACAGTTAAACACTAATAACATATTTTTTAAAACTTTCTAGTATCAAAGTGACTATCTGATGAAAGGTTTAAATCCTATTCAAAGGAAAATGCTCATTATGCAAAAACTTTTGAATATAATTTTAAAGTTGTGTGTGAACACTTTACACTCTATGCATTTTGATTTATGAACCCCTGGTTTATAATATCCCATGAATAAGTAATGTTACTTGACAGTACAGCTTGAAAATTAAAATGGAATCTTTAGAGAGAAAAAGAATGAATAGTGACAATAAATAATTTTTTGAGTGTGCATTTGTATTTTTTTCACAAAAATGTTTAACTGTGGGATAAGTGTGTTCTACACATTCACTTTTTTCACAAATACATATTTACTATGTACTGTATAAATAAAATAAAGAATGAGACACCAAAGTTCAATCTTCACTCTTGTGAGACAGCACACTTCAATCAAACAATAATTTATCTTTTGTAATAAAAGTACATGTTTAAGAGCATGTCATGTGTAACTTAAACCAATTTGAGGATATTGAGGTCCATTGTCCAGTTTTTGATTGGTTGTTTATCTTCCTTTTGTTAAGTTGATGAGTTCCCTATAAATGTTGGAGATTAAATCGTTATTGGAGATAACATTAGCAAATATGTTCTCCCATGGAGTAGGCTTTCTTGTCATTTTGTTGATGGTTTCTCTTGCTGTGCAGAAGCTTATTTATTTTTATGTAGTCCCATTTGTTTATTTTCTTTTTAGTTTCCATTGCCGAAGGAGCTATTTTGGTGAAGATATTGCTTTGGCATATGTCTGAGATTTTGCTGCTTGTGGATTCCTCTAAGATTTTTATGGTTTCCCATCTTATGTTTAAGTTGGTTATCCATTTTGAGTTTATTTTTGTGTATGGTGTAAGTTGGTGGTCTAGTTTCATTTTTTTTGCATGTATCTGTCCAATTTTCGCAGCACCCTTTATTGAAGACACTGTCTTGACCCCATTGTATGCTCTTTGCCTCTTTTGTCAAATATTAATTGAGCATAGTGGTTTGGCTCAATTTCTCGGTTCTATATTCTATTCCTTTGGTCTATATGTCTGTTCTTATGTCAGAACCATGCAGTTTTGAGAACAATGGCTTTGTAATATAGCTTGATATCTGGTATTGAGATTCCTCCTACTTTGTCTTTCTCAGGATTGCTGCAGCTATTCGGGATCTTTTTTTATTTCAGATGAGTTTTTGGAGAGTTCATTCTAGGTCTGTGAAATATGCTGTTTGTATCTTAATGGGAAGTGCTAGCCAGAGAAATTAGACAAGAAGAAGAAATAAAAAGTATTCAAACTGGAAAAGAAGAAATAAAAAAACACCTGTCATATGCAGATGCAGAATAGTATACATAGAAAACACTGAAGACTCCATCAAAAATAATTAGACTTAATAAATATATTTGCCAATGTAGCAGGATACAAAATTAATGCCCAGAAATCTATGGCAATAGTAAATTTACAGAAAGAGAGATTAAAAAACAATCCCATTTATCATCACACCAAAAAAATTAAGATACCTAGGAATAAACTTAACTAAGGAGGTAAAAGACTATATTCAGAAAACTACAGGACACAGAAAAAAGAAATAGAGGAAGATATAAACAGATAGAGGAACATACCGTGTTCATGGATTGGTAACGTCATTAAAATGTCCATACTACCCAAAGAAAGGGACATTTTAACTGAAGTCTGAATTATGAATATGAATTGTGAAAATGATGGGCAGAGAACATTTCAAGGAAAAGCAACACCAGGTACAATATCCACATGGCAGCAAAAGCATGATCAATTTGAGAAAAAAAAGCCAAGGTTAGAAAAGTAGATGGGAAGGTGGCCTTTCTCTAAGAGCACTGGGAAGCAGAGTGGGCTGGGGCTATCAAAACAATCAAGAAATGATGGTAAGTGCCTTTGCTTAGTATCAACTGAAACAATGAGAACTGCTAGGATATGAAAAGATTTTGTCAAGAAGGGAATTTTTAGGATACGGTGAGAAAGATTTCTTATATGGGGAGAGCCCCCAGAGCTATTTCTAGATTTTTGGTTTATACAACTTATTAAGCAGATACAATTCAGTGAGATGACACAACTGTAAGACATGAACAGGAGCTTTTTTCCCTTTTGGATGGTCAGGAATACAGTGAGAAATTTTGCATTTAGTTTTGAATTCATCGAGTTAGCGCTGACTTTAAGACATCTACAGGATGGGGTTGAATTGACAATATGTAGATTGTTCTGGAGATCAGGGAAACGGTCTGGCCAGATGGTATACATTTGTAAGTTAGAGGAATTTAAATGGCATTTGAGGCTAAGTGTGGAGGAGATTGTCAAGGGAGGACTGGCAGGATATGTACTGAGAGAATGATCTTTATTTTTCCTAGTTCAAGTTGGTTCTGTTTGAAATCAGCTAATTAAATATACTCACACTTGAGAGCAAATATATAACAGCTCTTTTGGTCATTGAAAATTTATCAGGGTTGTTTAGTAGGCTAAGAGGTCTAAGCAGAGTTGTTGGAGTTTTAATTAAGAATTAAGAAATAGCAACTTTGGGAATATATTGTATCCAAACTATTAGCAAGGAGAAATATCTTCTTTCCCTAAAATCAGAAAATCAGAATTTAACATCCTCAAAGGATTATGGTAACTATGGATTACTTGTGTAGAAATATGTGGTGTGTGTGTGTGTGTGTGTGTGTGTGTGAATTAAACAGGATATTAAACATCTGAAAATATGTGTACACTACTTTATCTTTAGCCTTTTTCCATCAAAATATCACAATTTTATAAATATTGTTTAATGTAATAATACAGAACTATTTATAAGGTTAGACTTTTTAGGTATCTATAGAACTAAGAAAATGAGTCTTGAGAAAATAGGCCATACAAATAAAATATATTATTATTTGGGTTACTGTGGAAGAAAATATTCAGAACAAAAAACTGTGTTTTTGTGGGACGAGGTTACCCTAATGAACCTGAAGCCACTAAGAAATAAACAGGACACTGTTTTGTAGTTTTGTCTATGGTTAATCTTGCATCTTCCAATGCCTAGCACAAAGTATTTCATGCACTGGGTCAGCAATATTGCAAGGTTTCTAAACTTCAACACCATTGACATTCGGCTGAATGATTCTTTGTTATATGCTGTCCTGTGCATTGTAGTATGTTTAGCAGCATTGCTAACAAACATCCCCCTAGAGACTAGATGCACCTATACTCTAGTTATGACAACATAAAATGTCTCCAGATATTGCTAAATATCCTCTTTAATGTATATTTTGTGTGTGTGTGGGTGCATTGGGAGGAGATAAAAATGCCCTAGTTGAGAATCAGTGATTTGTTGAATGAGCAAACATTTCCTTTTTGATAGATATTGACTATTCTGAGCCCTTTTTGTCCTGCCCACCTCTACCCAGGAGGGTGAAAGGGTCTTTCTTAATCTCTGGACAATATGAGATTGGTCACCCTGGTCAGAGGCAGAGGTCACAGGTCAAGTCAGGTGCTGACAGGCACATTTAGTGAGGAGTGGTGAGACAGAAGCTGAGGCTGTGGCTTGTCTCTCAGCCATGCGGAGTTCATCCAGGGTACACACACATGCCTATTTTACGTCTTCTAGGCCTCATGAAAGAAGGTTTTCACAAATGACAGTGGAACCCTTGTGAGATATCTTAGCAGATAGGTCAGAGATCAGCTCTAGAGGTTAATAGTTACCATTTAATCGACTCCTTTCTGTTTAGGTCAGATTCCTTACAAAGAGTAGTCTGAAACACAAGGGATTAAAATTGCCATTTCATGAACATGAAGTTTCCTCTGAACACATAAAATTTAATGACCAAATAAGAAGTAGTTATGAACCTTCAGTTTGAATTTTTCTTATGTGTGTGACTAGTAATATTATCTGACATATTTCTATTCTAGCTACACTTGCATACCAAATATGTCAGCAGACATCTGCTGTACAACTTTAAGGGTTAGACAATACTTGATTGAGGCTGCAAGTCTTCATAGTGCCTCTGCTTTATACATCCATTCTTACTGTAAGGCTTACAGTGAAGGAGACAGTATATATGCCTGTGGGTTAATAGCAATTTCTTAGATCAGCTCTGTCTGGAGGAAGAAAACAATGCATTTTTTTTTACCATATTTCTCCAGGTGTCTTTGACCATAGCTAGTATCCAACTTCTTTGCATAGTTGCAGAAAACACAGCAAGACTGTCTCCTAGCATGATTCGCTGCAGGATAGTGAAGTGGAAATGTGTATTGTTATGACAATAGAGGAATATAAAATCATGCTGGCTGCCAGCAGGAGTGGAGAACCAGTGACCCAAATGAACTCAACCAGAAATCCATTAAATGATTTAATTTGGGGCTATTCAGCTATTGATTATATTTATAGAGCTGGAGTTTCAGCAGTAGCAATATTAAAACCAGCAGTGAGATCCTGAGTAGAATTATTAAGAGGAATTAACTAGTCTCTAAAATGAGCATAAAGGAGTTAGAACAACTAGAACAATAATTTTTTGACAAGGCTGACTTATTTCTTGTTCAATGAAAAAAAAATAGGTTTTACAGATTGTGCATGTCAAAACATCAGAATAGAATACCTGTCTCAACAATTGAATGTACTGTAATGTTCAACATTTTTTTCCTTTTATGTAAAACTAAAACAAATGAACAATAAGTTCATGTATAGTAGGTCATGAGATTGTCATGCTGGGAGGCTGGATAGGGTATAAATACTGTAAGCTTTAGGAATGACAGTATGTACCTGCTGCAAGGCTCATAGTCATAAAAAGAGTATTAAATGTTCAGGGTACACTCAGCTGTACCCTATTATTTAGATTGTACCAGAGCAATATGTCTCTGTTTTCTTCCCCCCTCAGTGTTTTAACTTCAGCTTTAAAACAAAATCTGTAACTCTGGATTTAAAACAAAATCCTTAAGCAAACAAAGTTCAAGCCTTTTATTTCAGGAAATGGAAAAAATACGATTATGAAAGATTCACACCATAATTGAGAGTAGACAAACATGGTTAGAAGTCCATAAAAATCCTTTTCCAGGTTTATGGAAGAAGCCTTAAAATATTCATGGAACTTACAATTTTTACTTTTCTTTTACTTTCGCTGAGAATAAAACACAGAGAGAATTCAACCGTTTGGGTGTTATGGGACCATACTCTTGTTAGTATTGTAGAAAAAGAAAGATGGGAAAAGGCTTGTATTTTATTTCCAATGACTTTAGGGAGAATTTTATCTTTGACTTTCACTAGCTTTAGCTGGAGAGAAAGCAGAAAGAAGCAATCTACAAGCCACTGAACTATGACAGAAGTCATCTTTGTGTGTGTAAGGTTAAGGCTTATCAACCTTTGATCAAAATATAGAAGAGAAGATTTTTATAATCAACTATTTAACTCTCTTTCCATTTCTGTATGAATATCATTAGCCATTAAGGATAAAGTGAGATTCTGAGATTCAGCTCAATTTTCTTGGTTTCCATAACCACTTGTCTTAGTTTTGGAGGCAGATATAAATGTGACCTCTAGTAATACATTCTGGTTCAGATCTTTCTATTGGTCTTGGTTGTATTCTAATAGTGTAAGTAGCAATAGCAACAGTTATAGTTATAGTTATAGCCACAGTTACAGCCATAGTCATGGTCACAGACATAGTAATAGTCATAGTCATAATGAGAATCCCTTCCTTTACTGAAACTATAATTTTCTTACAAAGTCAAGACATTTATACAAATAATGATATTAAATGTTTTTAATTTGGGAAGGAAGGAGTATAACCAGCTATGTAAAGTGATTAAGAATTATAGTATTTGAACTAGAAGAGACAGACTTTCTGGATTCCAATCATGACTTTTTATTTACAAGTTCTAAGATCAAGGGAAGCATATTTTCCCTTTATTTCTCCTTAGTGTCTTCATCTGAAAAATGAAGTTAATAAATTCACCCAATTTTTATTGTGAGGATTAAATACATTTTTTCCCTGACACACAGTAAGTGCTCAATAGGTACTATTATTATTTGCCATTATTTTATCTTATGTCATTTGGTCCCAAACAGATTGTTTGAAGTGGGCTAGATTTGAAATTCCTGGATGGAAGCATAATAGAAAGTTGTGATTTCTCCTCACTCTTCAACCAAAGCATAAATACAAAAGAAAATTAAGATATGTTGATGATTTGCTATTACCAGACATTTTGACATGAATTATGTCAGTCAATCCTGATAGAAAGGCTCTGAGGAACATTTTATCACCATGTTTAGAAGAGAATACCCAGAGTGATAAGAAGTTAAGTATTAAAATTCACACATAGTAGCAGATTTGAACCCAAATACACAGCATAGTTTTTCCCACTCATGACCAGTACACACTTTCAACTCCTCCTGGCTCCACAATTCACCTGTAGTCTCGGGACATCAATTCTCTGCAGAAGTGCTCCTCAGGTCACAGAGCTGTTCCCTCAGGCCTAGAACCAGGCTGCATAATCCAAACACACCTGACGAGTCAACTTGATAGATGTGGCATAAATGAAGGTGCTTCTCTTCCTAACCACTTGTCAGGTCTGACACCCCATCTAAAATCTTGACAAACTAAAGTCAACCCAGACTTTACAGCTCAAGGAATAGTGTATCCAAAATCTCATTATGTATCTTAAAGTTCTTACCTCTAAGTAAATCTAACAAGGCTCTGAAGTATGTCTTTCAAAATGTAGCAGGAAAAATGTGGTTGGCACCATACCAGATGGGACTGGGGTGTAGGTTCCGTGTGAAATCAAGTCTGATTGCTTTGAGATAGCTACAAGCAGTGCCATATTGAAAAAAGTTCTGAGGCCTCAGTCATCAATTAGCAAAGTCTGCTAGGGCTCTGGGAAGATCTTTTGGAGGTGCCCAGAAGGGGCCCAGCTGTGAAGCAATGCAAGCTATGTAGGTCCTTGGGCCTTCTTTTGGATGTTCTGGGTCTCTCTGACTCAGCTGCAGTTTGTTAGGTAATTTTAGATTTCAAAGGACCAGGCCATTCATATGCAAAAGCCTTTGTGCACAGCATGGGTGGGGCAAGTAGCAAACAGCAATGGCTTCCCACCAGCCCTGCCCTAAGAAACTCTGGATCTCAGTGCCCCTTGGTAATTGCTGCAAGCACCTCTAAGAGAAAGCCTCCCTGGAGTTCCACCCACTGCCAGACAGTCCAGTTTCTCTCCATATGAGTCTGGGTCCCCAGAGTCTCAGGAGCTTGTGTCTCCCTGCAGATTGGAAAAGCCAGCCTCGCACTCAGTTGCCAGCCCTCTCTGCACGCACGCCTCCGGATCTCTGCCCTTTATTTCCACAGCTCTTATGAGTCTCAGTATGCCTTTCCCTTCCCTTTTAGTTGTAGAATTTCCACTTAGCCAGCCTTCCTGTGGTTCTGGGTGATGTCTGTTTTGTCTTTTAGTTGTAGTTTTGAAGTGCTTGTGCATGCAGCAAGTTCAAGTGTTTACCTATGCCGCCATCTTGGTTTTTTTCAAATGCTCTATATTATAGTTCTAATTAATCCTTGATTTTAAGATACAATTCCAAGTTAGAGAAATTAATATGTGAAGAAAGAGTGCTTCTTCTAGTCAGTAAAATGTGGTAAGAATAACATATGTAAAAGTCGTAGGAGAATACATAACACCATTGAAAAATATCTACCTATCTATATAAAGGCTTAGGCGACTGGTCTGTATCACAGGCACTGACCACCAGAGGGCAGATGCTAAACACAGTAGCTGCCCCCTGGTGGTCAATGCTCTCCCACAGCCACAGCGAGAGCACTGCTGCTGAGCTGACCCTCACATACCAGATGCCAGGCTCACGGCTGGTGAGCACAGCTGTGGCAGCATGAGCCTCTCCCACAGACACTCTCCCTGCATGCCCCTTCCCCATCCAGGCTGAGCAGTGGAGGTGGCAGACACAGTGGGGCCAGTCTGAGCAGTGGCAGTGGGGTACCCGGACTAGGTTCAGGCTCCTCCCTGGCTGCCTGTCTCTTGGCACACCGCTGTATCCCTCAGAGGATGTCAGCCTGCTGGTTTCAGCCGGATCCCTGTAGGCCATTGGGAATTGGCCAAAACCAGCAGTCAGTTATCCTCTGAAGGGTCCCAGATTGTGAGAGGGTGCAGGCCAGGCTGAGGGACGGCACTTGTACATGAACCCATGCACTGGGCCTCTAGTTATGTTATAAAAAAAAAAACAGGAAAAGAAAAATGCAGATTTATTATTACAGTGGTACCTTGAGATACAAGTGCCCTAACATACGAGATTTTTGAGATACGAGCCCTCGAGCAAGCGATTTTTGCTTTGAAATACGAGCAACAGTTGAGATACGAGTAATCATGCGGATCGGCCGGCTGCACACAACCCACCAGTTTACCGAGACTCGAGCGTCTCATAGTTTCCCACGCCTCAAGGTTATGGAACGAATTAAACTTGTATCTCGAGCTACCACTGTATTTATTATAATAGAAAGAAAATAGTTACTCCAAAAGAGCACCATGAGTATGCATAAACTTTAATAACAATAATAATCAATTCATCAAATATACTACCCTTTCTAAATACCAAACAAAGTAAACATACTGTTTACCATAACATGCAACACAAAATGGAAAATGAATCTAGTAACAAAAGTTTGTTTTTCACTCATGTAATAGAACAAGGTAGATGCTACTGATCATTGAGGGTTCTCCTAAATGCAGAAATTCATGCTCCCAGGTTCCTTTGATCTTGTGGTCTCTCATCTCCTCGGGTTTTATCATCAGCTACTACCAGCCAAAAATTAGAACTACAGAGAAGAGGCAAACTCTTCCTAAACGCCAGTCCCAGAGAAAGGTCACATCAATTTCCCTCATATCCCATTGGCTAGAAAACACTCCCTTGGCCAGGCCTAACTGTAGGGAGACCCGGGAGTGCAAAGTAAAAGTAGGTGTTCAGGTGAGCATTTTATAGTTCTGCCATAGCCTTCAACTCAGAAGGTAAGAAAGAGGATAGCAAAATAATATGATGAAAACATAAAAAGAAAGAATAAAGAAAGATAAAAATGAGCAATTGATGAATTTGGAAAGAGAAAAATTATAGAAACAATAACTTACTGAAAGCAAGTAAAATCTGCATTTTAAGTTAAAAAAAAAAGTGAACCCAGCTGGCTTGAGTATCATCCCATGCACTAAGAGGTTGCCGGTTCAATTTCTGGTCAGGGCATGTGCCTGGGTTTTGGATGTGATCCCCAGTAGGGGCCATGCAGGAGGCAGCCAGTCGATGTTTCTCTATCATCAATGTTTTTATCTTTGTTCCTCTCCTATCCTCTCTCTCTAAAAAATCAATAAAAATATATTTTAAAAAGTGAATAATTAAGAAAATATCTTTCAATTGCTTATATAGGCATAAAATGATGCAGGAGGAATATATACAAAACTAAAGACTGGAGTCACTGTGCATAGGGAAGGAATGGGGATTGCATGGGAGGTCAGGTGGGAGGGAAATCTTATTGAACATATTAAAGGCCCAGTGCATAAAATTCATGCATGAGGTGGGGGGAGGATCCCCTCAGTCCAGCCTGCACCCTCTCCAATCTGGGACATTCTTCTTACAATCCTGGACTTCTGGCTCCTAACTGCTCACCTGACTGCCATCCTTATTGCCCCCAACTCCTCCTCCCACTCCCCTGTGGTCCTGGTCACCGTGCGCAGCCTGCTGCTCAGTTGTTTGGTCAACCTCACTAACCCTCTGCTGGCCTTGTCACCCCATGCATCCTGCTGCTCGGTTATTTGGTTGCCCTTCACTAACCCCCCTGCCGGCCTGGTCACTCTACGGAGCCTGTTTGGTTGCAATGGTCACTTAGGCTTTATATAGATAGCTGAATTATGTTAACGTTCTACTTATTTAAAAGGTAAAATAAATATAAACTAAGAGGAAAGAGGACATAAAGAAAAATTATTGGGTAAGCAAAACTGAATTTGAAAGTTCCATGGTTACTTTCTAGAGCAGATTTTTGAGGAGAAAATATATTTTTTACCCTAGTAAAATCCTTCCAACAATCAGCTAATGATGCACTATTGTTATAAATAGCATGGATATTGTAGCTGTCAGACAACTGGCACAAAAATGCGTAAGCATAGGTGATTTTTACAGAATGAAATGATGGTAGCTGATAATATTTGGCACAGCAAATGGTGACTGTGCTTCCACAGTCTGGCCTTTGATGGATTGTCTCCCTGGGGCAATGTTGAGAACGATTAGACTCTTACTTTCCTATCTAGCTAACATATTGTATGATGGGATTTTCCTGCTTCGGAGCAGTGAAAGTCCAGAAAATAGAAACCCCTGATCTTGATATTTGTTCCTTGAAGTGATTCTATTAAACTTCTTTGATGATATAAAGTCTGCCTAATTTATTCTTATTTCTCCTGTTAGTGAAGAATCTGAGGTTCTGAATAGCACTAATTTAGCATTAAACCACTGTAGTAAAATGTAGGTGTCCTGTAGGCAATAATTTAACCACAAGGTAAAGCTGGCAGAGTGAGTCTTTGGGAAGCAAAGGGAAATCCTAATGACTTATGAGGCACCTTACTTCTATGTTGCTCTGGAAATAAAGGAGGAAAATATCTCATAGTCAATATTAGCGCTCTTTGTATCAGCTTGAGTTGCCTTATTATCAGGAGGGAGTGATTGACTGAAGACTGAAGACAAATATCAAAGAGGAAGTCAATGGGTAAAAAAAAGAGAGAAGTAGCAAGAAGCAGTCTCAAAGTACAATCTAAATTGCTTCTTTTTTTAAAGAATGTACTCATCTTTGACCCCACTTTGTCCTTTAAATATCTCAAGATACTGAAGGAAGAAAAGGCACAGATACTTCAAAAAATCCATTTTTAGGTTGGGGTTTGTTTTGTTCCCTCCCCTTTGTTTTCTTTCTTATATAAGCAACACGATTTTATTTTTAACTTGAACACCTTCCACAAAACGACCCAGCTGAGAGGGGTCAGAGTGACAAATGAAAAAAAAAATTTTTGTGAAGCCAGTGAGTAGCTCAGACTCAATACTCCACAGCAGGCTAAGCCAAAGCATCCCTCCACAGCATGTCTTATATGACCTGCTCAGATGTGTCCGCTCCTGTAAGGTTAATTTCTCCAGTCTACCTCATGTTGATTCACAAGAGTGGCTGAGGAGAGACAATCAAAATATATCCAAGCTTGTGGTCATGATTCTTATTGGGGGAAATAGTACAGAGACAGACACTACCGAAAATTCATGCTGTTTGAGGCCAACACAAGAGAAAGTCTTTGCTTCATCCTAGGCTTCTCATGGCGATGTGTTGAGAATGAAGCTCCCTTTGATTTTAAAGATGCTTCTGAGT
Organism: Lasiurus cinereus; assembly: GCA_011751065.1. Taxonomy (NCBI): domain Eukaryota; kingdom Metazoa; phylum Chordata; class Mammalia; order Chiroptera; family Vespertilionidae; genus Lasiurus; species Lasiurus cinereus. Next base: position 58,885,164 of record JAAGEH010002531.1, read on the forward strand.
TTCTCATAATGCTCAAATGTATGATAATTACAGGATTAATTAGGGTAACTGTGTGTTCTGATTTGACTGGGAGAGTGTGGGATTATGTCTATCCTTGAAGCAAAATATAAATAGTATTTTCTTTTATTTTCAAAAGTGTTCTGGTTTGGATGATAAATTATATGATCTCCAAAGAAATGACCAATTTTTAGATTTTAGAAATTCCATTTATAAGACTAGCAACCAGTATATGCAAGTCCCCTTTTTAAAAAATCAGAGGAAAGATTGGGTTCCAAAAAATGATTGGGAGGAAGATTCCCAGCATGTATTTATCTATATATAAAAGGCTAAGTGACTGACCATATGTACATCTGATTGTCTGACCACTTCATATGACCCACACTGGTGATTTAAAAATAAACAGTGACTCACGCATGCATGATACATATAAAGCTCTCAGTAGCACCAATTGCATGCGTTTGTTTTGATCTGTCATTGTCGATTGTGAATTTGGTTGACACTTCTATTAGAGAGAAAGGGCAAATAGCCATATTAAAAAAATTCTTCAGACTAATTTCCTTCCAATGTGTATGAATCTGTGCACTGGGCCTCTCGTATTTATATAAGAACATGGAGCAAAAAGAAATCAAGCATTACAAGCCCACATTTTCTAGGGAGTTTAGCTACAGTATCAAACATAAAACAAACCAAGTCATTTAGGAGTGTATGTTTAGGAGTGAGCCAATTTCTATAATTCATATGAAATCTTTTTTTTTTTTAAGCAGAAGACTCAAGATGGTGCTATAAAGTGATTCCTTCTTTCTGAGCTTCTGAAGTAGGGTGAGGCAAAAGAAGTGGGAAGGGTACAAAATTGAAGGCACTCCCTCTCAGATTCATGCAAGTGCCAGTTATGCACTTACGTTTGTTGAAAAATGTTGGTATGTGCTTCAAGACAAGTAGGCTTCCTGAACTCATGGTCTCTCTCTATCCCCAACTCAAACAGGGTTATTGCCCCTCCTGTATCCTCTGTTCGCATCTTGTGTAAATAAACTACCATTGTTCTGTATTGTGAAGTATATAAATGTCAAAACTGTATGTTGTATATCTGAAACTAATATAATATGTCAATAAAAAATTTAAAAAGCACTTTACAATGAAAAAATGGTATGGGTGTGTTGTTGTTTCCTGAGGGTGAGGGACCACATATTACTCATTTTCACCTATCGAAATCACCTATTACTGGGCTTATCTAATGCATGTCAGGTACTCAAGATTTGTTGGACCATTACAAGAACATGAATTGTAAAGAAATAATTGACTCAATTAGATAAAATTATTCTAAAATTTTTATTATGGCGTCAAAGAATCTATTTCATTAACAATAATAAGACAAACTAACATTTTCTGATCTTAGTAATTAAATAGTTCACATCCGGGTTTGAAGTATTTAATACTTACATACAAAAGAAAGCCTGAAGAAATAATAAAGTGTGCAGTGTTATCATGAAATCTATAGAGACAGATTCTCAACGGGATATCTTCTGAACATTCCTTTCTTTCCAGTGAGCAATAGCATAAAGTAGTCTTTATGATGGAGTGTTTACTTCTGACTCATCCAAAATGAATACGACACTTTTATTTCTCATTTGCTGTGCTTCTACTTTTCCTGAGGAGAAATGCTAAGATATTTTGGGGGAAAATTTTAAGAACATGAAAAAAATATGTTAAAGGCTAATGTATAAGGCTAATAAATCATTTCTAAATTCAGTTTTTGAGGGATCTGTAATGTTTATTGAACTAAATATCTTTTTCATTTTTATATTCGATATATGACCAATTCAATGCATCATAGAAATGTAAAATCAATCTGGGTTATTTGGTAGAAAGACTAGTTTAGTTCAATTTTAAGTCCTTAATTAACATTTGAGCTTCTTCCTTAATGTAGACAAAGATAAAACAGTGTGAAACTATAATCTCAGAAAAAACAATCATAAAAGAAGGTAACTTTCAGGATCTCGATAATCATCTTATATTAATACTAGTATAATCCCACATTCTTAATGCACATTTAGCAATGATTTCATGACTAAGAGTTAAAGCAGCAAGTTGCATAATTATATATTGCTTTGGATGAGCTCAGGACAGTTCAAGTGGAAGTGGATCACAAAGCCTCAATTATCCAGAATGACTCTCTTGATGAAGACCAATTCACTGGATAATTGTGCAGTTTCTCCATCCTGTTGGCCTGATAAACTCTCATTGATTTAGGGTACTGAGAGCCAAATTAAACTTTTTTTGAAGGCTTTTTGTCCCCTAGAATCATATTTAAATATGAACAGCTGGCTTCAACTAGTGCTTTTCTGGACTTACAAGATGATGGGAAACTATTGGGTTTTCTTACCAGGTGGATTTTCTGAGTCTCATCCATTTCTGATTGAGATGGTCTTCATGGGTCTGTTGCCAACTGGACCCCTGCATTTTGTATGATCCCTGATTATACTTGTATGAGAAAGCTGTGCATCCACTACTGATTTCCCATTTGTGCTCAGTTTATAATTTTCTGAGCATATTAATACTCAAGTGTCATTTTTTTGTGTGATGAAAAGGTATGCATAACATGTAATATACTTGTGCATAATGTTTAAATATTTAAAGTAGTAAAATGTATAGGGTTGTTTGGAAATATTTCTTTCTTGAAGAATATTTTCTCAGTAATGTGAACCTTTTATAACATTGATTTAGTATTTTTTAAAAATATATTTTATTGATTTTTTTGTAGAGAGGAAGGGAGAGGAATAGTGAGTTAGAAACATTGATGAGAAACATCAATGAGCTGCCTCCTGCACACTCCTTACTGGGTATGTGCCCACAACAAAGGTACATCCCCTTGGCCGGAATCAAACCTGAGACCCTTGAGTCTGCAGGCTGATGCTCTATCCACTGACCCAAATTGGTTAGGACTGATTAAGTATCTTGAGGCTAACTGCAAAACTGGGACTTAAGAGAATAAGACCTTATCTATAATAATAAAAGTGTAATATGTTAATTAGACCGGACAGCCAAATGATCTTCTGACATCATTACAGACGACTTTCTGGATGAAGCTGGGGTGGCAGCTATAAAGGCTGGGCCTTTTGCAGGAATTTTGTATGTTGGGCCTCTAGCACTAAATATTTATTGTTCAAAAATAAGTATTTTCATTAGTTTTGCTGTTTGAAACATTAATTATATTGGGGAAAGATTAGTTTTCATTCTTGTATATCACCAACTTCAGAAGACAAAACCTTTATTGATTTATATTAGTAACATCAAGCATCCTTGTATCTCACTAATAAAGGCATAAACCTATCAAAGTAGGCCATGAGAGATATTTACACAGTTCTCCACACATAGACAGTGCTATGTGTGTTAGGGAAGAGAGAACTACAGACAAGGATTTGAGAAATGGCTTTTGGTTCCAATTCTGCTATTGAATCAGCTGTGCTAACATAGTTATTTAATTATACTCATTTATAACATGGTGATTCTTCTGCCCTTCCCATCTCAAAGGCTTTTGTGATAATCAAATAAAGTTTGTGAAGATGACCTGAGAACTATATAACATTATATAAATGTAGCTTTCATTATTTTATTAGGTTTTGTACTATGCAGTTGAGTCTAATCAATTATGGAATCATAATTTTCCAGGTATCTATTGAGAAAGTCAGGAATGAAAAAAGACAATTGCATCTATTTTCATTGATAATTTCAAGATTAAGACACTGGAGAAAGCTTAGAAAACAAATTTTAAAAGTCATTGCCTCAAGAGTGTACACATTGTAAAGAAAAAAAAAGGGTTGTTTCTTGAAAGCTAGTTTAGTAAGTTAAGAGGATAACTATGCTAGTCAGCTAACGAAAGCATATACACTAGATTGTAACAATTCTATGGGTTTCCAAAAATATAAGCTTAATGAGTGTTTAGCTGAAGGGAAGAAACAAATTCAGTGAGTACTATCATAGCTATGAGTTTCAGCACAGGGGAAGAGAAAAAAAAGTTCTAATTATCTTTTAGTCCATATAGATTTAAGTGCAAAATTGAAAATCAAAGATCAGTTGATGATGAAATAGAAAAAGAAGCATCTCTCCATATATATTTTTCCTCTCTATTATGAAATCAATTATATTCCATCTAGAAATATTCTCCATCTTTACCAATATATGAGGTTTTAGTATTTTTAAATGTGGATTTAAAACATGTTTTTTTCTTAAGATAGTTTATCACCCTGGATTGCTGAAATATTACCTAAATCTAATTATTAACACAAATAGATTAAGGCTGTGGGTGTACTTTTAATAAATCTGACTTAATAACTGGATTTCCATGAAATTGTCATCTTAGACAATATATATTTTTTTTCATCTAGAGTCCATTTTTTATTATCACAGGTATCAAAATATATTCTTGACTGTTCTCTTTCCACTATCCTGTTGTTCTTGGTATTTCACAAAACCCAAAAGTATAATAATAGAAAACATGACAAAATGATTTAGAAATGGAAGAACCCACCCTACACTTTCCCGTGTGTGTGTGTGTGTGTGTGTATAATTTATATACATTAATATATTTTTATTGATTTCAGAGAGGAAGGAAGAAGGAGAGAGAGAGAGAGAAACATCAATAATGAGAAAGAATCATGCATAGGCTGCCTCTTGCATGTCCCCCCTGGGGATTAACCCCACAAACCATGCATGTGCCCTTAACTGAAATCAAACCTGGAACCTTTTAGTTCGTAGGCTAATGCTCTATCCACTGAGAAAAACCAGCTGAGGCCCCATGTTATATTTTGGTGCAGTGATCAGTGTACCAGATTTCATTGCTAACACTTCAGAATCTATACTAATTAAAGGGTAATATGCTAATTAGGCTGGGAGACCTTCTGGACAAAGCCATGTTGGTGTGGCCGAGGCAGAGGTAGTTAGGGGTAATCAAGCCAAGAGGGGAGGGCAGTTGGGGATGAGAAGGCAGGTAGAATGGTTAGGGGCAATCAGGCAGCCAGGCAGGGGAGTGGTTAGGAGCCAGTGGTCCCAGATTCCAAGAGGGATGTCCAACTGCCAGTAATCGGGCTTACACAGGCAATCAGACATCCCCTGAGGGATCCCAGATAGGCCAGGCTGAGGGACAACCTCTCCCCCTGTGCATGAATTTCATGCACCAGGCCACTAGACTATACTAATAAAAGGTTAATATACTAATTAGAGGTGATCAGGCTGGCAGAGGGGCAGTTTGGGAAGGTTAGACTGGCAAGCAGAGGTGGTTAGGGGCAATCAGGCAGGCAAGCAGGCAGGCGAGCTATTAGGAGCCAGTGGCCCCAGATTGCGAGAGGGATGTCTGACAGGGTCCCAGATTGAAGAGGGTGCAGGCCTGGCTGAAGGACCCCCATGCATAAGTTTCATGCACCCGGCTTCTAGTAGTGAATATAAATTCAGAACAACAGTAAACATTTTGGACATTATTTAAATCTGGAAAATTTATTCTTGACTGGTGCTATTTAACTTTGATTGGTTTGAGTAGTAATACTTCACAGGAAAGTCTTGTAAATAATGCTGGAGGAAGAGTGTCATTTTAACAAATAGAAGTGCTATATTACAAATCATCAGGGTATCAGTGTTCTAGAGAATATATGTCTTACTTCCACATAGGTGATATTTGCAAGAGCTTTTTGGTTTAGTGAGCTTTCATTTTATCTTTTCAGCTAGAATCCATCTTTTATTATTACAGGTATCAATCTGTTCTCTTCCCACTATCCTGTTGTTCTTGGTATTTTACAAAACCCAAGAGTATAATAATGGAAAACATGACAGAATGATTTAGAAATGGAAGAACCCACCCTACACTTTCCCTTTGACAAGTACTATCAAGGAGTGAGCATTTCTATCAGGCTACTTATTGTAGCTGAACCTTCTATAGTAGATACTGAGGAGAATGTAAAAAAGATATAAGTCCTCTCCTTTATAAACTCAGAATTATAATGGGTAAAGAACTACTCTTGATTACAAGGATAATGACTTTTTAAAATATTTAGTGTGTGCAATTTGAAGTCATCTTTTAAAATTTCATAGATACCTTATTTTTTAGATTTTCATGTGTTTATTAGCTGTTTGGATAGCCTCTTATATTTTTAAATTAAATTTATTGGGGTGACATTGGTTAACAAGTACATAGGTTTCAAGTGTATTATAAACACCTTATTAAAAGGAGAATGCTTTTTTTAATCTACTGCTTTATGTCCTCACTCAGTTCAACATGTGTTGGTCCTTGTCTAATTCTTCCACTTTTTGCTTTGTGGTGCCTTGATACATTATTCAGTTAATTTCTGGGTCTCTACTGTGTGTCCTAGAAAATGTACAAAACTCATTTTATGAAAAAAAATTAACAAGTTATTTATAATTTAGTTTGAAAATGTAGCATACAATGTGTATTTTTATGTAGAGCAGTTTACTTTTTTTAATAGGCCATGCTTGAAGATTATTCATAGAAATTTATACTTTCGAGTAAAAATTGCCAACTCTAAGAGGAGCAGGCACATCATATTTGAAGTCATTGTGGTAGAACCAATGTTTAGGTAGCCTCAACGATGTCAGAGGGAAAGCAAGAAGGAGCTGGAACAGCTTGGAATGTGGGAGAATTAATTTAGTTAGTCGACATTTAATTTTTTCTCCCTGAATGTCTTAAATCTTACTTTAAACACGTTCAATTTGAAGCTCTAATTATAGTTTATATAATTCATGTTTTCCAAAGAACACTGTTTCTTTTTACACAGAAACATTTGAATGTTACTTTCAGATGTTTAAATATTTCAGTATTGTTAATAGGGAAAACATTCTTATAATAGTTTATAATAGCCTTGTTGAATGGAATAGAAACCACATATTAGGAGTTAAAAAAAACAAACACCTAATTTTGAAATTTGACTGCATCATTTTTAGTGGGTTTTCATAAATGTAAAAAGTATGTTTAAGCAAAAAGATGTAATAGTTTCAGGCAGAAAAACAATAGTAGTCACTGCTACATTGTATTAAATTCAGAAATCAGTGACTGGATATAACCTGAAAATTGCTATTTGCTTATAGTTTTATAATTTTCAAGAAGAAAAGTTGCTAATCTATTCCTTGGCACTTTGCAAAGAGAGATTTTATTCTTCAGTGTCAAGTTATTGTGAATTTTTCTTTTTTACACCATTTGCTTTAGAATTACTATGCTATCAAAAGAGCAGAGGAGCTTCTGGAAATCATAAGAATGGCAACGGAGAATGGACATAAAATATGTGTTTCATAATCCATGGGGTGACCAAAGATATGCCTTTTGTCCTTTAGAAGGAATTATGGTTTCTTTACAAGTTTGTCTGTCAAGTGGGAAAGATATTAGGTGACTTGTACAAATCATTTGGATGTTTCAGGGAAAAATAAATAGGCTAACCTAATTATTCATGTATAGACTATTTTGCCTGCATACAGTAATAAGAACTAATTAAAACCACTGGTAATTTATAAACTGTCTTTAATTTCATTGATACTATTTTCAATATCATAATGGCCAGTGAGCAGTTCTTGATGCCTTATATGTGTAAAGAATGTATATGTGTGTATCATGTGCATATGCATGTGGAGATAAACACATATAGAATGGCCATAAAACCTTGTCACTGAAAAACTTACATACACAATCCTTATCTCAAGAAGCCATAGACATAGAGTTAATTTTTTTGTCTATTTACATGAAGTGTAGTCTACAAAGCAAGTTCAGCATAATCTGAGAAACAGCTAAGAATGGTAGGTAGTAGTTCAAGGCACTGCCTTAATTCAAATCTCAGCTCACGCTCTTTCTAGCTGTGGGTCTTTGAACAAGATATTTAAGCTTTTTGTGACTTATTTTTATCTGCAAAATGGGTATTGTAATAATATTTACGTTGTAAGGTCGTTAAGAAGATTAAATCAGTTAATATTTGAAATACTCCTAGTGCCTGGCACAGAGAAAATACTATGTAAATGCTAAATAAATCAAGTGCTCAACCAAGATTTTAAAATAGGATTATAGTTTTCAGTAGATCACTTGGATATAGTTTCAGCATCAAATGATATATGAAGGAGATAAAATGAGTTACAATTGAAAGGCAGGAGAGTGTTCAAAAGATAGAAAAGGAATGCCCACCAGAGTTGCTCAGTGTTTGAGCATCAACCTATGAATCTGGAGGTCATGGTTTGATTCCCCATCAGGGCACATGCACAGGTTGCAGGTTTGGCACTCAGTAGGGGTCATGCAGAAGACAACTGATCAATGATTCTCACCCTTGATGTTTCTATCTCTTTTTCCTCCCCCTTTCCTCTCTGAAAACCATAAAAATATATATTTTAAAAAAGATCAAGGAGTAATTTTCTGATGGATAGAGTGGAGTGTGTTGTCCTACTGGAGTAGAATGGGTCCCTAAGCAAATGGGTTTTCAGCAACAAACATATAAAGAAGAGAAGGCTTCTGGGATCAAGGCTGCACAAACTGGCCTAGCAACAGAATTCATGTCTGAGTGACCAAACTAAAATGGTTAAGGGGTGAGGCATGGTGAACAGGGACATACAGCATGTCTCCCCCCAAAAAATGTATACACAATTTAACAATGGATAGCTCAATTTTGAAAATGAAATGTATTTTAATAAACACTGCCTTTATAATTATTCAAAGTGTGTGTATACAATTTTGGGGGAACAGCCTGTATTTAGAGTTGAGTTTTGACATCTAAAGGGAAAAGGTAACTTGGCTTTTCAGGCAGTAGCGATGTTCACTGATCTCAGGTGTCAGCTTTTTGTTTCTGGATGATGAATCCATCTGGCAGCTGATCACCTTGCATGTTCAGCTGAATTACCAACAGCCGTGAAGCTGGCACCCACCAACAGAAAAAATAGACACACCAGCCCTAATAAGGGCCAGGGTCTTGTTTCTTCTTGCTCTGTTTCTTCATATGACCTCTTAGTTCATTTCTTGGTACTTAAGTAGCTCTCAGATTTTGTTTGTCATTTTGGGCTCTATTTATCACCAGCTTCACTGCTTCCCTCTCCACCCTTAGCACTCTATTTGGCATGACTTATATTTATTCATTCCAGGTAACAACTCTGCCCAGCTGAGCACTGGTCTTTAGGTCCCCATCACATAGGCTACTATCAGGCCCCTTTAGATAGAGTCCAAAAGCAATTGCCAGGGGTGAGAAAATGGGGGCCCAGAAACCCAACATCTTCCACCAGATGGAAGCTGGCAAGAACCAGGCAGAGGATCAGAGCCCCAGCCAACTGTGGTGGAAGATCTGCCATCCTATCTAACAAAAGGCCAATATGCAAATTAACCATCACTTTGTCACAAAGATGGCGGCACCCGGTCTTTTCAGCTCTGCTGGAGTCCCCCAGTCACCCTATGGGCCTCTGGCCAGGCTGGGGTGCAGAATGCCTGAGTCGTCATCCCAGCAACAAGGCAAGTGTTCTGTGCCTGACTGGAGATGGGACTCTGGACCGTGGAGAGCCTCTGAGCAGCGGATATGGAGCAGTGAGGCCCCTCAGAGACCTATTGGTGCACGGATTCATGCACAGGGCTACTAGCTGGAGTATAATGGCAAAGGACCCAGGAAAGTTGTAATTTGGGATCTTCCATAGAGTTTCATTTTATAAGGAGAAATTTTATTCCAATAAACACATTATGTAAGATATTTATCCATTTTCTTTCAGACATTAGGACAGACTGAGCCTCTAAACTGAGGTAATTTTTTATACAAGTGTAAAAGTCTTAGAAAAACAGAGTCTGAGGACAGGGAGTTCTAAACAAAAATGTGAAGGTGTATTCCTGTCTGTGTGCTTCTGAAAAATAAACAGAGAATCACAGAGTAGGGTAGACTTGACCAGTACTGCAACATAAGTTTAGGGCGAAGGATAACAGGTGTTTAATGACAAGTTTGGGTTTGTATTGCTTTTGGGGCAGGGGAATTACTGAGTATTTTGAGCACTGATGTCTGTGAAGAGTAGCTGGCAGTTGTGAGCTGAAATACAGCAGGAGAGCAAGAGGTGAGCTCAATTAGGAGACTCTTTATTCTCAGAGACAACACTCTGAGATGTAGCTTTTCAGTCCCTGACATTAAGTAGGTGCTTCATAAATATTTATGCAATGAAAGAATAAAGTAATTAATTATAGACTCCTTGAGTTAGTAGATAAGTTCAACTAATCTAATCATTTATTTGTTGTATTACCTGGTCTGACAGGTTGTCTGACTATTTCTTGTCATATGAAAAATCAGCATATATTGAAGCAGCATATTTATTTTGGTATGGTGGCATTTTTTAACACCAGGAGGATTTCTGTTCATAATGAGTTGAAAGAGAAGTTAAAAATCATTGTCTTTTTTTCCCTTGCATATAATGACCACACATTGGTCATAGGCCTCTGAAATCATATAAAATAAACATCACTACTTCAGAGAGGTCTTCCTTACCCCCACAGGCTATGCCAGTGCTCCTTTTATATACTCCATTAGCACCTGTAACTCTATGTTTGAAGTACTCACTGCATGGGCAATTACTTATTAGCATCTATAATAAGTTATATGCCTCATTCACTGCTAAATCCCCAGGGTTTAGCACAGAGTGGGTGCTCTGTAAATATGTATTCACTTCACAATTTTCTATTGATTGTCTGCAGTATAAAAATCACTATTCTAGACATTGATGTGATAGCAATAAAATAAAATAAAAGAGATGAAGACTCTTCTCATGGAGTTTCCATGGCAGGGGAAGAGACATAACCAATATACACATGGACAAAGAATATGAAATATGTTGGTGGTTACCAAAACAATGTCAAAAACTAAAACTGGGCCTTAGCCAGTTATGCTCAGTGAATAGTGCAGGCCTGCGGACTGAAGGGTTCTTAGTTGGATTCCAATCAAGGGCACATGCCCAGGTTACAGGTTCTATCCCTAATAGGGAGTGTGCAAGGAGGCAGTCGATCAATGATTCTCTCTCATCATCGATGTTTCTATTTCTTTCTCCTTCTCCCTTCCCTCTGAAATCAATCAAAAACAACAATCAACAACAACAACAAACCAAAAATGGGGAAAGGGGACAAGGTTGAAGGATGCTACTCTAGATAAGTGTTTATGATTGACTCTCCATAAAAATCATTTGAACAAAGAATAGCATAAAGTGATGGAGCAAGAAATTCCAGAACAACAGTGAGCAACTCTTGAATTGAGTTGAATTCTTTGTTCTTAAGAAGATCATGATATTTATTAGCGATCACAATCTTTTTAAACATTACTAAAAGAATGGATAAAAAAGGATCAAGGGGTCACTTTGTTATGTGGTTAAGATCATGTTTTCTTTGAAATTAAAAATGAAATAAAATTTTCATAGAATTTGATATACAGTACTTGTGTATTCAGAACTGGGTTTTGTAAAACTTAAAGCTTACACAGTTTCAGATGCCTTATATAGGAAGATATATGCACAAATATTCTATTTTTATAAATTTTATAGAACATATGATCAAATGAATGTTGCCAGTGTCTTGGAAAGTCAGAGATCCACTTTATTAGTTTCATAGCACATTCACCTGTAGACATGATAAACTTCCAAGAGGGAAAAAAAACACTACTCTGTTGTCTCTTCTATTTATGTCCTAATGAGAAAATGGCAGTTTGAGGTTAACATACTGGTTTTTCTAGGCAAGCGCCTAATTAATAACTGTATAATTCCTTTCCCATCTGAGGAAACCAGGACATTTTGGTGCTGAGGATAAAGCACTTGGGTGAAATTCAAGGGCTCTAATTTTAGTTCTGTCATTTGCTAGCTGTGGGAACAAAGGACAAGCCAACCAACCAATCCGACATGGTTCCTTTTTCATAGAGGGGGTTGCATTACTGTAGCACTTTATAAACCAACTTTCAGGTATTTGCCATATGATAACACCTCTGTACTGTGTTTTATGTTTTGTGGTTTATAAAATCATTCACAATTTGCTTATTTATAGTGAATATATTATGTCAATGTTAATACAATAAATAAATATTGGTACAGTTGATCCTTGAACAACATGTGTTTGAACTACACAGGTCCATCTATACTAGTATATGGATATTTTCAATAAATACTGTAAGTGTATTTTCTCTTTCTTATGATTTTCTTAACATTTTCTTCTCTCTAATTTATTGTAAGAATATAGCAGAGAGTACACATAACATACAAAATAGGTGCTAATTTACTATGTTATTAGTACAACTTTTAGTCAACAGAAGGTTATTGGTATTTAGGTTTTGGGGGAGTCAAATTATAAGTGGACTTTTGACTATGTGAGGGTCAGTACACTTAACCTCCATATGTTCAGTGGTCAATTGTAGTGGAAACCCACCAAATAGCTTTGATAAAAACCCAATAATATTATTAGACTCTGGCTATGTTTCTAGCTTGAAGAAATGTTTGAAGCTCAACACTTTTTATGCACATTATAAAGGATCAGGTTGTTGCCAAACTCATACCTGCACCAAACTGAGCCTTTTTAAATGATGTAGTCAATAAATTGATAATAACACTTAAATAATACTGGTAAATAAATATACCACTTTGCTATTTAAAGTTATTTAATGCCATATCTTTGTGCCATTTAAGATAAATTTTGATACCACTAGAATTATATATTCATAATCTGGGATAACTAAATTATATAATCTAGTTTGGGATTCATCATTTTTTCTCTGAAATGTCCATTAAAGCAGAGGTCAGGAAATTATAGACTAAAGATCAAGTGTGACCAGCTGCTTGTTTTTGTAAATAGTGTTTTATTGAAATACAATCTTAGTCATTCACATATGTATTACCAATGGTTGTGTTTGCACCATGTCCTATATTTGAAGCACCTCCAATTGCATGACTTAATCTAAGATATTTTAATATCTAATTTTCAAGTAATTCTAAAAAATACCAACCAAAGGTTTTCAATATTTATTCAGGTTTTTCAACTGATATAAACGAAAGCAATCCTTAAGCATGAAAAGCTAAACTTTATATAATAGGATTAGATATTATTATTAAATATAAGCATATTATTTGCTTCCTAAGTGCTAATATTTTTTAAGTGAATCTCTTATTTTTTTCTTAAATGTATTTATAACTAGTAATGGCATTAAATGTAATATTTGACTGTCTTTCTCTTTGTAATTAGTAAAGTCTCATGTAACTTTAACCTTATCTCAGAAATTTGTCTTTACATTCTGGACTTAAAAGAAACTAGGCTGTCCTCTGAGAAAATTGCTCCCTCAGCTTCCACCCCTAGTGGAAGCTGCATTTTTTCTCCTATTTCACTCACCTTACAGTTATAAGGTAGAAGATATATCTTCCAGATCCCCATTTTTCTTTTTTATAAAATTCATTCACCATTGAGTCTTCTGCCATTGCTCTATCCCCTATTCACTTCTTTCATCTCCAAACATTCTAGAAATCCCCATTATTCCTTGAAGATTTTAGGCTTTGGGACTCATTTTCTACTTCAATAAACAGTTATAATCATTTTTGTTAGCCCCTAACTCCCTGTGTATCACTAGTCTAAATCCTGGCCTCCAAATTCATGATTTCTTCCTCTCTTGTGACTATTCTCTTAATTGTATCTTACCCATCCATCTCTGTATCCTCAAACCTGACCTCTAAAATATCAAATTCACACATCACAACTTGATGGCCATAATATTCTGTCATATTTTTTTGCTCAATAATCTTCCTACAACAATTTCTCAATAACATCTTGATCTTGAATCCAGTGATCCCACAAGTTTCTCATTAGTCCATAATTATTTATCATTCTTCCTTCTTTGGCACAGCTTATGTTTGAAAATTCATCATTACAATTTTTATTACCTTCTCACTATTCATGATTTTACTTCCAATTCTGAGCCCATGGTCCATTATCCTGTCACTTTTTGAAACATATCCCAATAATCTCACATCTTTCTCTGTCTTTCTAAAAAGTATCAACCAGGAGTGGACTCAGTCATTGATCTTAGAGCCTGCACTTAAGCACCTGAATGAAATTCAGGAGGAATTACCTCATCAGAACATCACCCTTCACTTGAAATTCATCATTCCAAACATTTGATTTGGCTCACCACTTCCTAATCTTAAAACACTTCTCCTTCTTGAATTTAAGACACCATATTTTCCTATTTTTCCTCTTATCTAAATGACCATCTGTAATAATAAAAGCATAATATGCTAATTAGACCAGGCATCCTTCCAGATGTCCTTCTGGATGACCTTCCAGATGAAGCTGGGGCTGCAAGGGAAGCTCAGGTCCTGGGTGCCAAAGGGAAGCCAGTGCTGGCAGCTGGAGAAAGGAAGGCCTACTCTTGCACAAATTCCATGCATTGGGCCTCTAGTTTTTTTATACTCATAATCGTTGTCTACTTCTATTTTACAATATGTCAAAAAAATTAGTATTTTTTCAGGCTCTGTTTCAGCTTTTCTTTTCATTGTGCTGTGCACCCTAAATTTATACAGTGCTGCATGCCAGTCCTGTTCATTTGACTTCCTATACATATCCTTGAAGATATTATCTCAGCTCTCATACCTTTTTGCTTGAATGACTTGGCAGCTTCTGATTTGCATTCTTTCTTTTATTGCTCATCTCCAACCAAAGCAATATTTTTTTAGCATATACCTGATAATGCCCCTTTCCTATATTAAAGCATCTCCAATCGCATGTGAGCATAGAATTACTGAAACTGATGAGCTCATGCTAATACCAACACCTTCATCTTCTCCTGTTTCCCCCTTTTAACTTCACTGGCTTTGCTTCTATTCTAACACACAAAGGTCTATATGGCTTTAGAGATTTTGCAAAAATAATTTTCCTGTAGGGTTTTTGCATAATCCTGTATGTAGGGTCTTTGCATATACAATCTACCCTTCCCTTTTTAAAGTTATGCCCTATTCCATCATACCTGACTAAGTATCTCCTCCTAAAATATGTCTTACTATCACATCTTAGGCAGTACTGCCTTTGCTTCCAAACCAGTATTTGTTTTCTTTTTATCAGGAAATTCTGCTCGTTGTTTCCTAACATCCAAATTTTAAATAACTTCTTTAAAAATATATTTTATTGAATTTTTACAGAGAGGAAGGGAGAAGGATAGAGAGTTAGAAACATTGATTAGTTGCCTCCTGCACGCCCCCTTCTCCCCCTACTGGGGATGTACCCACAACCAAGGTACATGCTCTTGACCAGGGTCAAACCTGGGACCCTTCAGTCCACAGGCCGACACTTTATCTGCTGAGGCAAACCAGTTTTGGCTTAAATAACTTTTTGTTGATTATGTTTTTTTCTTATTTATTGAACAATATTTGAGAAGGCATGATCATGTATTTTACTAACCACTGAAGACATCATTTAACATATTTTAAAAATCCATAGGAAAGTGATCATTGGATAATTGTATGTAAGTGGTAAGACTCAGATGACTATTACTAGGCTTCAAAGATTCAATATAAAGCACTACCTTTTATTTAATATCACTTACTTTAAATTTTATATATCCTTTTTACAATAAATTGATCCTTCTGGTATTGGCTTAAATTTTTAAATAAAAGAAAACTGAGAGTAAAGATTATAGATGCAAATTCCCTCTTCTGTGTAACTCAGAATTGTAATATTGTAATATCCTCTACCCTCTGAGAACTTTTTGACCATCTTTGCCTACACTCATCTCTCCTCCTTTCAACTCACACTTTTATTCTTTGTAATACTTATTTATGGCTTGTATTCTGTTTTGAATCTTCACTCATATTTTGATACCCTTATGCCTTGATTCTATTTTCAAATATCACAAGTATTTTAGCACACAATAATTACTGACTGTTAATAGAAAATTTTATCACCCATCATTTCATTTATACTATTTATAAATGCCATTTGAGATCACAGTTATCAAGCTGAGTCCATGGTAAGTAACTTCATACACATATAAATTCACATAATCAGGATAAGGATATGATTCAGGATAAGGATATTATGGTGCAATATCCTTTACAAGCCTCTAGATAGTACTTTCCTCATTAGATATCTCTCTGTCTGTAGCTGGGCTTTGCATGAATAATAAACGTTGTTTCACACTCAATAATTATCAATTGGTTATTGTGTTTTGGGTAGGTGTGGTTTGGGAGGTCCAGTGGGAGTCCTTGCTTTGTGTTGCAAGTTGTTAATTCCAGCACAGATTCTGGCCTATAGAAGATCTTCAACTGATCTTTGCTGAAAAAATAAACATTTACTATTATGTGATTATGATAAGATGCTTAATAGCACCTCTACAGCCACTGCTGTTACCACCAATAGCAGCAACAAAAGCAGCACAAATCCAATGTTAGACATCATTTAAAATCACTTGTACTGTTCCTGTCTGCTCTAGTCTGTCAGAGAATAACATCAGAGAAAACAGTGTGCATATTTCTTTATCATTTGATCACAACCTCAATAATATTCGCCTGAGTCTCTCTGTTAATAGTGATATGCCTCCACTTTGCTTCACCTGTGAAGAGCCTGTCTTAGAATTGATGGATCTGGACGGGAGGGTAGCCAATTAGGTAATGGCCTCCAGCAAGAGTGAACTCTGTAGACGATTCGCTTTTGAACTGTGTGAAGTTGAACTAAAGGGCGCAGCTGTTATATAAATCAGAGAGAAAAGAACAAGGTTACACCTGTAAGTTGACTCAATAGCTATATTTTCTCAGTTCAAATAGTAAAGTAGTATAATCTTAGCTAATACAAATGCAGATTAATTAAATAATCTTGATTTCAATTATTTAGATAACTGAAGAGAATGGGGAATTATTTTCAAAATTAAAATGTTAATTTCAGAAATGGAGACATTGTCTTAAAGGGTTTCTATAAAAAACATACCCCATGGGGAATCTGTTCATAATAGGCTTACCAGTTTAATGGCAAATAACATTATCAGAAAGACCAGTAGTTATAAATTTAAAGCCAGGATCTAATATCAACTTTATAAAGTAGAGACAGATAACATGTTGCAAGTATATTGATGACTTTCTGTGAGAAATTGTTTTTTAACTACTTGTTTTAATCTAAACTTGCTTCTGACTTGATAAAAGCAGCAGATGAAAGTCTTTGCCCAACTGGTCCTCATACATTATTTTAAAATTTTTGTCATAACAAAGGTAATTCTCACTTTATAATTTGTACAAAGATAGTGCTGAAACTAGAAATGCTCTATGGGTAGAATGTCTTGCTGTTCCCAAGGGTGTGTACATTTATCATCAGGCATCTCAGAATCTAATTATTTTTCTTTCACTATGTGCTTTTTTTGGTCTTTAGAAACACTAAAAATTGAAATAAATGCAGTAGTGTTATGATATTAATGAGAAATAAAATGTGAAAAGTCAAGTTTTCATTATGCAATTATATATTTTTTCTTAATATTTAAACACAGTGGAAGTGACTTGCGGCTGATTCTCAGGGTCCAAGGAAATAATTTTAAAGGTAATAATTAATCAGGATATCAGCTATACCATAATTTTATCATTTTAATCTCTCTATGAATATTTAAAATGGGTCTTTAGACACTTAATTCAATCATCTAAAATATACAAAAGTTCAAAGTATGAAGTTCTTTCATCAGTCCTATTAACTTTTAAATTTAAGATGCCCACTTTTATTATGCTCATTTGTGCTAGAAAGTAAATCATCATGTATTTACATTTTATAATAATATGTAAAATTTGTATGCTTCATATGTGACATCATACTTAGTAAGAACGATCCTACACTGAATACACTAAGGGAAGTAAATGCATAAAATGAGCCCTTATTTTTGAATGAATTAATAGGGATTACTTTTGTACATCTTGGGTATGTTGTATCTTAGATAGTGATAATTTACACAATTATGATGCTTTCCAGTTATAGAGTACTTCCATACATATTTTCTTATTTGATCTTCAGTAAGCCCTCTGGAGATGGCTCAGCAAGTATTTTTATTATTTAAAAAAAATGGAGTCTCAGAAAGGTTATTTGATCACTTCACACAGTTAATATTTAGCAGAACCAGGATTTGATGGAACACAGAAATCACTATATAAATACTGTTACATTCATTTTCCCCAAACATCCAACAATACTGCCTACTCTTATTGATTGGCTATTTTAGAAAGGAATGCAATTCTTATATTTCATCAAATTTTACTAGATAACTTGGTAGATATTTCCTGAGATAATTTGTGCAGTAACTTGTTTTTCTCTAAACTGTACCCTTAAGATTTATCCCTTGATATTTAACTAGATGTATTGTTTCAAGGATTGTGTCCTCTGGCTTCCATCAGAGGTAAGTGGCAGCTGTCTGCGCCTTAATGAAGCGCAAAGGCTGTTTTCCATCAGAGGGAGAAACAGATCATTGCTTTTCACCCTCATCCTTTGAACTATTTAATTTTCCAGCCAAGTCAACTTTTATTCTTTTAGCATGTGTTCTAGAATTTTAAAAGGAGAGAAGGCAGGAGAGTTCAGCACCTACGTAGACAGCTTTTATCAAATGTTACTCCTACATTGTTTTACCAGGTTCCTTTTGTTCTGCGGTAAATGGCAGTGTCTTTCACTGAAAAAGCAATTTATAAATATCTTTTTGGTTTAGATTTTTCTGTTCCTTCAGTTTGGTTCAGAGTATATTTTTTCCTTTTTGAGAAAGAGGGGTAGAACATTGTATTCTCTGATATTAGTTCAACGTGTTGCTATTAAGTAGCTGGTAGAAATGGTGGAAAATGGACATGTGAAAATCATTCTTCAGGGTTCTTTCCATTTTCAGGAAATAGTATGCTGGAAGGAAGATGGTCCTCTGAGGTCTTACTGGAAAAGACAAAAGGGGCAGCCCCTGACATTGAGAATCCCTCATGACTCGCAAGTTAAGGTTTTTTTTTTTTCTCCAACTAGACACAATAATCTCACAGAATACCAATCTCAAACAAGGTACTTTGAAATCATGGTAAAAGAAAATAAAGAAGACCACTTTGTAATTCTGACCTAAGTGCAGGCAAAACAAGGTCACTATGCCCCCCACAAAATATTGAGGACGCCCTCATTCAAAATGCATGATTGCTGCTACTTTATCAGTTACAGCTTTATCTTCATTTTTGCCTCCCCTTCCTGTCAATAAAGTTTACTTAGATACCCACTCATAGAAGTTCCATGCTTTTCCACAGAATACAATCTCGAGTAAACCCCTCTTCCCCAGATCTTCCCCCAAATTACCAAATTAAAATCAAAATCTTATAATAGGTTATTTTTTGTCTCCTGCTGAGACATCCCATGATTCCTAGTGCAAAAGGTATTAAACCAAACCTGCCTCAACTAGAGATGTGCTCCTGGTGGTCTTTGGCTACAGGACACAGATATACTTTTTTAAAAAATCAATTCTCAGCCTCTTATTGGGTATGTGAAAGGGAGTTGTTTAAGCACTCTGGTATTTATTTTTTCTTATAACATTGATATCTTTTTTTATCTGCCATAAGGTGGTTAAGATATTGCTTGAAAAAAGCAATATAAAGCACCCTAATACACAGGAAGTATTCAAATGTTATTTTTCCCATTTCATATTATTTTTTATATCTTTTTCTGATTTCTTCAAAATTCAATCAAAACAATCTTTTCAATTATTTTTAACTTGTATGATTTTTAAAAATCTACAAATGAAACATTTCTTTTAAATGTTTACTTGGGAATCGGAATTTTGACATGTAATTGGGCAGCTTTATAGCAACTGTCCTGACTTTGCTTTACTATGATTGTACTCTGATAAAACAACCCCCAGCAACTATTTACTGACAACTCTATGTTCCAGGGAGTAAGTTTCACAATGTGGACACAGAAATCAGTGTCCTACCATCAAATAACACATATTCACCTACAGTAATTTGGGAAGCATCAACCATAATAATAGTTCTCAAACATGTTACTAACTCAATATATCTGGGGTTTATGACACAGCTCTACAGTCAGAGTGCTACAGCAAGCATCTCTTTTGGTGAGATGAAATTCACTAACAATAGGATCATAAATTCAGAGCATAATCAAATCAAAACAACCTCAAAATTCTTAATTAGATATCTGACAGATATAAAAGAAGAAATTGAAAAACCTGTACTTGTTGGAAAATATAATGGAAATTTATAGATCAAGGAGGCAAAAATATTGAGAAAACATAGAGGCTTTGAATAACACCAGAAACTATCTTCATCACATTTTTTTGTGTGTGAATGTGCATGTGCAGTAGCTTCATCCAATAAACAGAGCAGTCTCATAGTTCTTAGACATGTGGAACATATACAAAATTTGATCCCATCCCATTCCACAAAGAAGGTCTTAAGAAATACCAAAGGATTAGTAGTATATGGACAGACCTCTAGCCAAAAATGCAATGAAATAAAAAATAAGCAATATATTTGAATACTTTCATATTCTCTTTTCAACTCCAAAAAATCTTTGACACTGTATTAGTCAGGGTCCTAGCAGGAAACCAATGATACAATCAATTGGGTGACTGAGCAAAGTTTAATAAAAGGACTACTTCCAAAGTCAAGGACAAGATTTAGTGAGACAAATAAGGGTATGCTGAAACCCCCTGGAACTAGTGCATGTGCAGTTTTGAATATCATTTACCTCAAGCCTTGACAGCCACTAGGAGGGAGTGGTTCCTGAATATAGAGATATGGAGAGGGTCACCTCCCAGGAACTGTAGACATTGGTGATAAGTTGTTAGGGAGAGAGCATGGAAAATAAGTACCCAAACTTTACTCCTCTTGCACCCCTATCTCCTCTATTGCCTCCCACTGACCAAGTTGTAAATAAACTCCATTGTTAGGAACCCTGTTGACACAAACTGGTCAGCTTTACACACAAGACATAGAGGTCAATGGGAAAGGATTGAAATTAGATTTGGGAAAAGAACAGAACATAGGCAGTATATGGACTCAGATGGATAATTTATGCCTTTACTCAGAAAATGTTTATTGAACATCTATTATATGCTATGTACTGTGCTAGGCACTGGGGATGCAAATATGAACAGAACATAAGTCTCAAAAATGGAGACAACCTGGGGTTTTTCTTTTTCTTTTCTTTCCTTAGAACTCACAGGGGGAAAAAAAGGAACCAAGGAAAACAAAAATAGGAAAAATTTCATTATAAAAGATAAGTCATTCTAAACTATAAAATATCCTATCTAATAAAAGAGTAATATGCAAATTAACCATCATGCTGATATACCATAAGCCACACCCACCAGCCAATCAGGAGCAAGTATGTAAATTAACCCAACCAAGATGGCTATGACCATGGAGTGAGAAGAAGGCTTGGGTTTTCCCAGCGATGGTGGAAGCCAAGTTCCTGGCCTGCCCTGGCCTCCACTGAAGGCTACTAAGCTTCAATTATAGAAGAAAAATGAATCCCAGATACCAGGGCCCCTGCTCTGGTTGCCAGGGTTCATGGCTGGCATGTAAACCACCACAGGCCCCTCGCCCAGGCTGTCCCACATCCCAAAGGAATCCCCACTCTGATCCAGGACACCCTTCAGGGCAAACCAGTGGGCTCCCACCCATTCACCAGACCTCTATCCTATCTAATAAAAGAGTAATATGCAAATTGACCATTACTCCAATATACAAGATGGCTGCCACTATTTGGTCAAAGATGGCTGCCCCCATGTGGACACAAGATGACTGCAACAAGATGACCAGCAGGGAAGGGACCAGGCCTGCAAGGGTGGGTAATTGAGGGCAATCAAGCCTGCAAGGGAGGGCAGTTAGGGGGAACACAGGCCTGCAGGGGATGGTATTAAGGGAAAACAGGCTGGCAGGGGAGCAGTTAGGCATCAATCAGGCTGGCAGGGAGTGGTTAGGGAGTGATCAGGCTGGCAGGCAGAAGTGGTTAGGAGTGATCAGGAAGGCAGACAGGTGAGCAGTCGGAAGCCAGCAGTCCTGGTAGGATTGGGTCTAAACAGGCAGTCAGACATCCCTTGAGGGGGTCCCAGATTGGAGAGGGTGCAGGCTGGGCTGAGGGACATCCCCCCTTTCCCTGTGCATGAATTTCATGCACAGGGCCTATAGTTCACTTATATAAAAAATGGAATAGGAAGCTTCCCCTATCTTAGTCTCTATCTTTCCTGAAAGATAAAGGCTTATAAAACTTATTCTGGACCTAAAAACTCCTATAAATGAATAGTAGGCCTATGTTATATGAGGGGACACAGGGAATTGATTCATGCATAATAAACCTTTCAATTAATAAAACCTTGTTTCTAGGTCATTCCCTCATCTAGTGAGCTCTCAGTATTTTATAGCTCTTGTTCAAGAAGCCTTATAATACATCTGTGTTAGAGAGAATGGAATGAGTGTGTTAATGGGGTGGGTCTTTTTTCTTCCTCCTCCACCTTGGATCCTTTAAAAATGAATCAGTCCTTTGCATCTCTATCTCTAGTGGAAAATTCTCCTTCCAATTTTACCCAGTGACTAAGGGGTAGCTTTTCTCTGGCCACACTTAGCTTTTATTTTGTACTTGGTGAAATGTTCTGTGATGCCTATTGAGACTGAATGTGACATAGATGATGGTGACAAAAAGGACCCACTTAATAATTGATTGTTTTCTTATTCTCAGTTGCTTATAAAAAGACCTGGTTGCTTATGTACATATTGTATTTGTTGGAATTGATTGGTACAAGAAGACATAGTGAGTTTCTTTCAGGCTGTTGCCAACCTGGCCTCTGTTGGAATTGTCTTTCAGACTGGTGGTAGAAGCAGGAGGATGCCCTCCCAGCCAGTCAAGACACCTTAACATTTTGTCCTCCTGAAACTGACAGATGGATGCAAATTCCCAGATAACATAGATGCCAGCTGGGATTTCCTGATCCCTTGAGACTTTCTTGGACATCTGTTCATGCCTAATGGAAGCTAAAGGAGTGCTTAGAGCCTCTGTATGGTGAGGGGAGTGTGGTGCCTATGTTTGCCCGGTCTCTTCTGCCTCTCCTTTTCTTCTTTTAGTATATGCAATCATTTCAATTGCATTTTTTTTTGCAGAAGTGACACAGTCTCTTGCCCAACATCTCCCAAATATGTACCCTTCACCAAAAAAGCATCTTTAAGAATTATAGAATTAGGGAGGCATGGGAAGATATAAAGGATATTTATAAAGAAATAATTAAAACTCAATCCTAGCATCTTAAAATATTCTTTTTGTCTCTCTTTTTCTAAAAAAATTTCAGGCCAAGACCGGTTTGGCTCAGTGGATAGAGTGTTGGCCTGCGGACTGAAGGGTCCCAGGTTCGATTCCAGTCAAGGGCATGTACCTTGCTTGTGGGCACATCTCCAGTGTGGGGCGTGCAGGAGGCAGCTGATCGATGTCTCTCTCTCATCGATGTTTCTGACTTTCTGTCCCTCTCCCTTCCTCTCTGTAAAAATCAATAAAATGTATTTAAAATTTTTTTTTCAGGACCTTTCGCATCCAAGGACTTATCTCAGCTTTTGTCTTGCCCCCATAATTGGCTTCTGTCTTTCAGCATTCTCCTCTGTGTTCTCCTCTCCTTGCTCAAGCAGGCTTGTTCAACCTTCTGCTTTGTTGTAGCATCTCTTGCTGACACCCATGTTCTCAGGGTCTTACATTCCATACCAAGTGTCTTATCAAAGTTCTTTCCCAAAGAAAGACCCATTCTATCTCTGAAGAGTAAATGGATAATTATTAAGGTAATAGCATTTTCTACTTTGCTGTGGTGGGATGTAAATATTCTGCTAAGATAACGTGGTATTGCCTTTTATTCTCCCTGTAATCTTGAAAGACAAAGAACAAATTTAACTTACATAATGAAGTAATAAAAAATTTGGCAGCTGTGTATCATTGACAATACGAATGCAGTGTTTCATAGTATGCTGAAAATGTCATTTGAAACCCTGAGCATGTATGAGGTTCTGTGACAGGTGAGTTAAGAAGCATTTTACGCATATATGGGAAAATAGAGGATGTGCTAGGTTTAAGCTATGTGTTTTCAGATTGTTTTCATTTGGCCTATGAACCTTGGGGAGTGCCAAACAGCAGGATAGGCAATATGATTTTTCAAGACCTGAAAAAATCACCTCTGATTTCCTACATTATTTACAAAACAGTTTTTGATACATAAAATCTCTTCCTGCCCAAGTATACTTTTCTGAGAATAAGAAACACTTAATGGAGTCCATAGGAAAAACACATTGAGCACCTGAAAGGTAGGGGGAATGGGTGAGAAAAGCAAGAACTAAAGCCACCTAGGCTAAGTCTCAGCTCCTGGTGTGCTCTAAAGCTGCACTGGAAAAGCTGCAGAAGGGGGGCTGGGATGCAATTAATGCCTTGAAGGGGACTTTGTGGTTATATCTTGTGGCCTTTGCTATTCAAAGTATGTATAAAATTGAGAAGCTCTCTGGTTAGCAGCAGAGCTGAAGTCACATAATTTTTTATATCATAGAATAGAAGAGAGTATGGACCAGGGCTCAAGTTCATATCTATTTTGGGGTTATAAGTGAAAAAATAAAAGAAGACATCAAGGAATGTAGAGGATTTAGCAGAGTCTAAGACAATGTAAATAGAAATTGGAGAATATATTCTTCATATTTATGTTCTGATTCTCTTTCAATTTGATTTAGACCTAAGTAATTTACTTCATGGACAAAAATGCTCTGATAGCTGAAATTCTAAGATGTGCTCCATATTATAACTGTTGAGATTGGATTACTCAAGCTTCACAGAAGCAAATGAAAAGATAGTAAGGTAGTCCCTACAAAGCAGAACAATAAATAGTCTGGGCTCAAGAAGTCTTTACTTACCAACTTTACTACTGCTTAGAGGAGTTTTCAGCAAGTATTTTAAATAGATTTAGCAGCCAGGGCCTCTCACACTGTGATTCTCATAGTAAAGCATAGCAAGCTCTATTTAAAAAGATCTGTACGGACACTTTGACCAACCACGTTCATCATGTAGTTTACATACAGATCAATAAAGATTGAATTCCAATAGAGTCTGAGTCCTGGCTTCTAATTGTTTCCTCTAAATTACAAGTGATCACTGTTGCATCCTCCTAACTGAGTCAAGGATTTTAACTGAGTTTTAGAGACTGAGACTGAACAGCTCAGACGTTCACCTAACTGAAAGCCTGGTAGACCACTTAGCAGAACGCATTTCCTTTCTACTTCTTACTTATACAAATCCAATAAGGCTCTGCTGCCCCAGCTATCATGGGTTGCTCTGAGCTTTAAAGGTTGTCTCCCTCTCTTTGATAACATCTGCTCCCCGTGCTAGTCATATGGCAGCCCTTAGGTTCTAAGGCAGAAGCATAATTCATGATTCCTATGATTTACAAACAAGAATTTCCAGTTCTTTCAGGGTGATTCATGCAAAAGAAGATTCAATTTGCATGTCAATGAAAACCTGTTGCCTTAGAAAACCATGCTAAACTATATAATCTTTGTACATGGGAAAGGATTTATTTGCTTTATTCCCAGTCCTCAGGAAACAGATTCACACAACCATAGTATCAGAGATATCGAAAACATTTATGAATATGGCACCTTGAGATGTTAGGTTTAGTAAGTAACATGAGGAGAGAAAATAATCTGGTCCTCAGAAAGTCCTTTTACTTTACTATGATAGCAGCATTGTTTTTTCCTCTCCTCCCTTACCTCCCTCTTCTCTTTCTCTTCTCCTGCCTTGCCTTCTACAATATTATAGTTGCTCTTAGAAATATTTATGATCAGTGCTTGCGTGTATTGAAACTCTCATTTCACTAACTTTCATGGTAGAATCTTTCATTTTCACAATGTGCATTTACTAGCTACAAAATGCTTTATTTTAAAGTTCTTTCACATTTAAACTAACCACTACAATGATAATTGAATTTCTAATTTTTAAATATTAAACTATCTTTTAAATGTTGGCCTTTGTCTAATAAGGAGATGCAGTAGAAAACAACAACAACCTAAATGATACTTGTAAGAATAAATAAGAGGTTCTTCATTCTTTGGGTCTCTGTAGAGTTGGGTTGGTATTGGTGTCTTTCCTTCCACCAAAATAAGTGTAGGCATGTGATTCAGACTAGCAAGACTGAAAGTTCTCTCATCCCTTGATCACAAAGATTGGTTCTGGAATGTGTACCAGGTAGAGTTTATCTTGGGATTTGTGCTGGAGTTTTCAGGGTAGGCATGGCAATAAAGCATGTAGGACTGGATTCACAGCAGTTATCTTGCTGGTCTCACAAGAGTGTCTGAGAGAGCAAAGTTAAACAGAGGCAGGTGGAGTTGGATAAGAACAAGAAAAGAGACTGAGAGAGCAATGCCATTGACTGCATTCCCGGAGGTTTGCAGATAGAAGGTATTTTTCAGAGGTATATGAAATATGTGGTGAAAAGGATAACTTTACAGGAAATAGAGAAAAAAATTAGGGAGAAAAAATGGAGTGTGACACATCTGGGACTTTAAGGAATTTGTAATGATGGGGGGTTCAGCTGCTTAGTGGCAAAGATGAGTTGAGAGGAAGATCAGGGACTAATCACTAGAAGAACCTTAGTTACCAAGTTTAGAAGTTTAAATTCAGTCTTGAAAACCATGGGTAGCCACTAAAAACATTAAAGCAGGCGTCTGACCTGGTCAGATTTGCCTAAGGCTGACCAGTGTCCAAGAAGTGTTCAATGCTGGCATGATTTTTAAACATTGTCATTGCTATTTCCATTCAGAAGCATCTAACCAATAATAGGAAAATCTGAAGGTCTAAATCAAACACTTAAAAAGCAATTTTTGTAAGTCTGTAAGTTTGTCTTGTCATTTATGATATTATAAAACAGCATGAAGACATTGTTATGAATATATTGATTTGATCTTACACATTCCAGTTATATTAAAAAAGCTAAGTTAGCAAATAAAAAACACTACAACTGCCGAAAACTGAATCAGGAGAAATAAGTAAAGTTAGAAAATAGAAGAAGAGTTAACTTTACAGTGAAGAACTACAATGGGAACTGAATTGATTCTGTTGGTTCAGAATAGAAGTCCATATTCAGAAATCAAGTATATGGTAAATGTTATTCTGTACATCTATAGTCAACTTTTTTTTCTGACTCAAAATTCTCAAAATGGCTATTTTATAGGGATAGTGTTTTTTCTTATTTAAGAGAAAGCAATCTATAATATCTGCATATCAGGGTGCTCAAATTTAAATACTTTTTTTACATTAATATGTAATGCTTTTCAATGTTCTTTTCTATCTGTTTGCTAGTCCCAACATCCCTGTGATACAGACTTCACAGCTTATTTTGCAGGTGATAAAGCTGAAATTTGAAGACAATAAAAAATAATTTGCTCCAGGGCACACAGAGAAGTTGGCCAAAGTGCTTGAGATTTGCATATGAATCTGAAACTAAAGTCCAGGATTTTAGTTTGTTTTTTGCTTTGAATACTGTATCACTCTGCTTTTCAAGGCAACAGAACAGCTGACCCAGGGCAGCCTGCTAGCTGAGTCAGGAATTTGGCATCTGGCCTGTACTATTGGCTCCCGGGGTGAATCTGGCACAGGCAGTCTAGTGGAACCATTGCCTTGTGATAACCTTCTGCAGGTGAGCCTTGTCACTGGGCTTATTTTTTAAAAGAAATCTTTATTGTTGAGATTATTACAGATGTCCCTCTTTTTTTCCCACCATAGCTTCCCTCTACCCATTTCCCACTCTACCCCAGGCCCTCACCACCCTATAGTCTGTGTCCATAGGTAATGCATCCATGCATATAAGATCTTTGTCTTTTGATAGCATTCGTTCTGGTATTTCAGTTCCCCAAGGAGAATAATTTTGCCCTTGATTCTTTCCCCTTTTGCTCTTGCCTTTTTTATCTCTTTTACCTCTCCTTACCAGCCAAGGTAAAAGTTGACTCTCTCTCAGGATTAATGAGATTAAACACAGTTCAGAGGAGCCACTACACTCAGCAACATCTTGCATGCAGAATCTATATTTTCATCTCTCTGCTCCAGTGCCACTCGGGGGGGGGGATAGAGCCAATGCAAGCCTGTTCAACTACGGATTGTCTGACTGAAAATAATGAAACTTTGAAAAAATGGAAATACAAATCCTAAAATGTATGTGTACATGCATAAACCTTTTTTATGAATGACTTGTATTTTTGGTCTGACTGTAAAGTTATTGAAAAGCTTCTAAGTGGAAGTATACTAGAAAACACTACCTATTCAGTAAAAGAAGGTAAAAAACACACTAATATTTATTAAGGATCATGTCCTAGGATTTATTAAAATAGGCTTATGTATATATTATTACATTTAATTTCTTTATAGAAATTCTATATATGAATGTATTTGTGGATGAACAAGTAGTTGTTAAAGAAGTTGTGTTAGTTTCAGAAAACCTAACATTTGTAAGTAGCAAAAATGGAACAGAAACCCAGGAGAGAAAGGGCTCCAAAGTCTAATAGATTTAAAATTCAACACTCAGTCCACCATTAATAAGTCTCCCCACGACTTTGATTTGTGATATGCACAGCTCTGTGTATGGCCATACCTGTGTGTGTGAACAGTGGATCTGAGAATGCCTGATCCCAGATAAGTTGCGAGGATAAATGAGCTAATATACATAAAGTGCATAGCAAGATTCCAGGTAGCAATAGCCTGGATGAGGCAGAGTCTTGCTCTCATAGCCCAATAATTACTGAGTCTAATTGACTGTGCTTCCATTAGAATGAGCAAAACAAGGCTATATTTTGAATATCAGTGAGCAGTTTCATTCATAGCTAGCTGCAAAGTCAGGAGAAGAGCATCTTCAAATCATTCCTGAGGCATTTACTGGTTAGATGGTCCTTGAGGAGTGACAGCAGACGTAGGCAGATTGAGAAACAGGGTCCTGTCTGTAGGGTTCCAGAGTAGATTCTCATCCATTGCGGCATGACATGTGGGCCTCTGACTGCATAGGGATCATGTGAGGCTTGTTTTTATTGTGGTCTTTGCATGTTGGCAATCATTTTAGATATTGAGAGTCCTCTGAACCATTCCATGCACCAGTAGGTGGTCTCTCATCCTGTTTGTTTGGGGCTGCCATTGCAATAGGTCTTGGGGACAGTGCTTTTTATTTTTGGACATTAAGGGCCAAGCCCCAAGCTTGGGTTTTTCTCTTCTGTTTCTTTAGTTCCTCTCACCTACAAAGCATCAGCTGTGTAACTCAGTGAAGTATTCCACAAAAGAGAAAAGGGGAAAAGATGCCTCCTTAATGAATAAGACATGGAACTACTGCCTACATGTGGATAAAGTTAAAATATGTGACAAGGTAATCTTGTTTTTTATTTATTTTGTAAATTGGAAAAGATTCATTAGAGAGAGTTAAGGGAGATAAATATATTTCTCTGTCTATAGTGTCTGTCCAGGCGCTGTGCTGTGAATGCTACGGTGACTGTCTAAAGCGTGCTTCTGTGCTTCTCAAGGAAAAAGATGCTCCCAGGGCCAAGGGGAGCTGCACTCCACAGTTCCTCATAATGCAGTCAGTGTGAGCCCTCTGAATAAAAACGCCTCAAAGGATATGGAATGGAATGAGAATCAGACTCACCCAAAATGATAAAAACCATACAGATTAAGTAAAAGGAATTCTACCTCAGAGCATTGACAAGGATTGTCACGGCTCCTTGGGGAGCTCAGCCCTGTGTCGGCAGCATTCATGGTAGAATTTCCTTTCTGAAATTTGGCTCTTTAAAAGCTACCATAACTTGAATTGTAGGGTCTTGTGATAAAGAAAGTTGGCATTTAAAAAAATACCCCCAAACTTTCAGCGTTACTTGGGAAGCCCTTCAAGTGAAATGATCTTTGGGTCATGGAAAACAATGTTTTGCTTGTGAAATAAAATTCATGCATTTCATATGAGCCTAAAGTATAATATTTTATTCATTAACTAGGTAAGTATGGTTTAGAAATTAGTTAGAAAGAACTAAAACAATTCAAAGCTATTTCTTAAATAACTTAATATCTTATTTCATTGTAGAACAATCTCTCACGGCTCTCATTGAAGATTTGGCTCTGTTAGTAATGATTCCTTATTCTTACCTACAGATTCTATGATTCATTTCTCTTATAACATTCTCTGTTTTATGAAAAGATTTTTTTCTCTTTTAAATCCAATCTTACCTGTGATTAGTCCTGCCCTACTTTCCTATGTCACCTTCAAAAAAAAGGATAAAGCCTGAGTTTTTTCCCCCCAAAAATAGACATTGTTTGAGTCTCCTTGTTCTGTAGCTGTGGTGTCATTAGGGACTTCTGTGGCAGTGCAAATACTAAGAAGAAATATGTCATTCGGTGCTGAGGTCAGCCTAGTCTAGGGAGGAGAGAGTAATGTGGTGGTGAAACACTCCACAAAATAATATCTCTGATTCCACACACAGAAAACTCACTGGAATTAAAAGACACCACTACCATTTTTTTTCCCTTGCTGACCAAAGTTGTATCTATCTGACCTGGATTATCAGACCATGAAAAGTAGACACGAGTCCTCTACAAAGTACAATCATCAAGTCTTGGGACTAACATGAAGCATAACAACTTTCTGTTGCAACACTTCTGATTCTCCAATCTTTCTTCAGTGGCTTCTCTAGGTGATTCTCTGGTGTTGTGAGGTCCATTTCCAAACACAAAACCAATGCTCATGAGAATGTAAACTTATTAAAACCTCACTAAACAATTGTTGAACAAATTAAAGAACCACTCTGAACTATTTTAACATAACTGCCTAGTAATTGTGGCATAAAAAAACAACACATGACCTACTTTTTTTTTTTACCCCTTCTCTCTGCATCCCTCTCTTCTTCCTCCTCCTCCTGTCATACTGTGGCAAGAAGAGAACTCGCCCACACTGGAAATGAGAATCTAACACTTAACTGTACACAAAATGGAACTGCTTTTCTGTTTTCATTAATGTGTTTAAAGAATGCCAAATTTAATGTAATTAATAATTTAGTAGGTAACCATTTTGCTTAAATTTTATGTCTCAACTTTTTCCATCTATATAATGGAGATAATAATTACATCTACCTGTAATTAATAATTATGTGAAAACCTAATGCTACATTATATTTAAAGTCTTTTATAACAGTATCTGACACAAAATAGGCACTCAATTAACATTAAAATAATGATGCCCTATGAAACATCATTTTTTAGATGAATTGATCTTTGACTATCTGATTATCTATTGCTGTAGAACATATCATTGCCTTTCACTTTTCTGTACCTTGACTAAAGTCAGATAACTAGCTCTCACTTGGGTGCCTCGGGTGTCTCAGTAGGGGACCCAGAGACATTTGAATTCTTGCCTGAGTTGGATGTCTAAGAAGACACACACCTTGGCTGGCAGTTGAAGCTAGCTATTGACTGGGTGCTCAGCTGAGACTTGCAGCTAGAGTGTCTAATCTACATTTTGCTTCTCCATGTGTTTTGAGTTCCTCATAGCACAGTGGCTGGGTTACAAGAGGGAATATCCCAACAGTGAGCATTACAGCAGACACAGCTAGAAGCAACAACTCTTATTATGTCCTTGCTTTAGAAGTTATTTGGCGCAACTTCTGCCATATCCTATTGATGCAAGCAGTCACAGACTTTGCCTCCACTCAATGGGGGTGGATAAATAGATTCCATCCCTGGAGTGCAGAGTGGCAAGATTACATTACCAAAGAGTATGTGGGAGAGGAGAGATTGTTGCCTCCATCTTTGGAAAGTTTCATCAGCCACATTGACTATCATATTTTTTCTTTATATTTGAGATTAAATTAATTTCTTTATTATTATTTTTTAAATACTTAAGATCATGTAGAAAAATTTAAACCTCAAACTCTTTTTTCCTATGGTAGGCTTTCAAAACTCTAAAATCGTTAACTTCCCTTCCTTCCTTCCTTCCTTCCTTCCTTCCTTCCTTCCTTCCTTCCTTCCTTCCTTCTTTCCTTTCTTCCTCCCTTCCTTTCTTCCTTTGTACTTCTACCTATCATGAACACTGAAAGGTCTAAATTATACTAAGGAAGAGATAGGCTGAGAGGAGTTTGGTGGGTATTGTTAAGATTTTATTGGTAGCATTTCATTTTCAGAAAAGGAAACCTATGAAAACAAAATAATGAGAATGATAAAGCACTGAACCTGGAAATACTCAAATTGATTAACAAGTTATAGAAATACTATTTACATTTTTCCATCTTTTAAAAGCAATATCAATACATTATTTGCTTAATTAATTAACTAATTAAATCAGGAATCAAAACTGTCCATATGTTTGCAATACAATTGAGAAAGCTATTTGGAAGTAATTTGTTGTTCTGAGAATGAACCACTGACTCATTATAATGTATTAGACAAACCATGCCATTTTACCAAAAATGTTAACCAAGTATGTATATGTATTCTGATAAATATAATAAAGATGACTAATCAATCCATTTTGGTTAGTCATATCTCTTTTTATTACCATTTTCCTCTTCTACAACTTGAGACATGTAGCATTTCTTGTTTGACAATTGTATGTGCTGTTTCTGATGCCTGAATATATTTCCTTTTTTTATTAGTTAGCTTCTATTAATCCTGCAAATATTGTTTAAGGCTTTGTTTCCTCTAGAAAGACTTTTCTGATTCAAAAGGCCAGCTGCTTTTTGCCCTGTGCTTCGATAGGGCATGTCTTCCTTCTATCATAACTTTCAATTTGCTTGTTGGTTTGTCAGTCCCATGCTAAGTTCTATAAAAATAAAGATAATATATTTCATCTTTGTATCCTCAGAGCCTTGCTTAGTACGGAAGGAGAATTAAAACTTATTGAATAATTGAAAGAAACAACTTACTTATCCTTTTATAATTCTTACATTTATTTTAAATATAATATTTAATTAATTGAAAAAAGCAAGGCTGCATCATAAAGTTCACTTGTATGATTTTATTTTTGTTACCACGATGGAAGAAATAATCCTTCCAGTTGTAGTTTTCCTCTTTTTTTATATTCAATAAAGACTCTTGTCTAATTCTCCAATTTCTTCCTTGACAACTTTTATAGGCCAGAGAGCTCTCAATCTTCTTCTTTGCCAATCTTTGTTTACCAAGTGTGAATGTTCAAAGCCAGACTAATTTCCACATAACACATACTACATTTTCCAAGTAAAAGATAAAAGAAAAACACTATGTTTGACATTATTTATTTTTGACATATATGTGTAACTTGCCTTAATATGTGAAGACATTTTTCATTAGGTTCCTAAGGGGGGAAATTATGTCTCACTGAGTATATCTCTCTATTTCAATAAAACATTACTCTTTTCAAATTTGTTTTGTTACCTAGTGTCTTAATATAATATACATTCTTTAGTATAAATGTTCCAGAAATGAATTTCATAGTATATACTATTAGTTATTTTTAAAATCTTTAACAGGTTGAAGCTGTTAACCTAATTTTAAATTCATTCTTAGGTTTTCTTTTGCAAGATTTGCATAACATTAACTCATAGTCAAATCGATATTCTAAAATTCAATTATCCTTTATTCAACCTTCCATTATATGATTGATCTGTATTTTCCTGTGTTAGCCTCATATTTTCCAATTCATTTATACAATTATTTTTATTTCACTTTTGTGTTTTATTTTGTTATGGCATCTCTGACATTCTTTTATTTATGTAATTTTTTTACATCTTGAATACTTGTGATTCTTTTCAATTATTCAGTTCTTAGTAGAATTTGCAATTGAAACTCATTAGCTTGCTTGCTTTTGTTTCCTCTTCATACTTTTAGGGAAAGATAATGAAATACAACTTCTGCTCTTCCAGCACTCCTTTTCAGACAAAGAGCACCACACACCACTGGGTTGTTTAAGCAATGACTGCACATCAATTTTTAACTCTTCCCTTTCATTCACTCTCCATATGAAATAAACCTCAGAACACTCTCCATTTTATTCCCTGGCTATCTCTTGTACTTAGTTCATCTCTCCTCCCCACTGCTGTTGTCGCAATGAGCTTTCATCAGTTCTCCTTTGCCTAAATGAGAAAACCTCCTAAACATTCCATCCCACCTTGGTCCTAATAGTTCTTTGCATGAAATCACACAATTATGGCCATCTCTCATGAGAAGAGTTAAAGTTTCTTAATGTGGTCAGGCTTCAGCCCTAGTGAAATTTTTAAGTCTTCAAACAAATCTATTCTCTCGACTTCTTGATCTCCTGACCTTTTGCATATAATGGTTCCTTTGGCTAGAATACCCTCTTTCTTAACCCCATTGCCCCACTAACTTCCATTTTCTTCCCCTAATTCATGCTTAAGGTCTCAACTTCAAGAAGCCATTGAAGCACAGCCTACACCCTCTTCTCCCAAGTAAAAGATTTAATTCATAGTCCACATTTTTCTATGAAGTCCTCTATTTTCCGTCTCCTAATTCTTAGCCCACTGCACTCTACTGGCCACTTGGCTTGCCTTCCACCTTATAAAAACTCTGAGTTTAAACTGTCTGTTTTTTAACCTGTTCCTGATTCAGAAGACATAATGATAAAATAAATTAATTCATAAAAGGTACTTCATGTATAGTTTTGATAGTTTTCTGGTTTCCACTCAAGATCAGTTTTCAAAGAGAAACAATTCATTTAGAAAAGGTAAAAAAAAAATTTATCAATGTTGTGAGCTTTCTAAAATTATTAATTTGAAGTTTATTTTTTTTCTATTTCTCACACCTCTTTTAGTATTCCAAACTCCACAATCTAATGATCACCATCTTTCAAATTGTCTTTCTTGGGAAAAATGAGTCAATGCTTGATTTTTATGTGTGCTGACAGCAACCTCAAATTGTTACTTTATTATGCACAACTCGCAGTACCTTAGATTTATTTAATTGGAAAAGTCTGATTCTGTGATTTCTAATTCTGTTAATGGAATGCTGTTGGGCCAAGGGGAGGTATACACAAGTTTTCAAAATTCCTTGTCATTTCTATATAATTGGTTTAATTCTTCTTAGTAAAGACACAATGCTCCTTTAATTATACTAAAATCTATCAATTATGGACTGAACATAAGGGAAAAAGCTGTGTGGCATGTTATTTTACAGATAAAGCCATGTACAAAAAGATTAAAAAAAAATAGTGACTGGTGCTTCATCAGTACATAAAATGATTACTGAATCTCTAATAGAGAAAGTTGAGATTAAATAATTGTCACCTTGAGTTGAAGTTTTCTTAACTTGAAGCTGCCCATATGAGGAAACAGAGAAATAAGTTTAAAGTACATATCAAAAGCTATAGAAGGTAAAGTAGTATGTAAAGGAAATTTTATAATCTTAAAAGTGTATATTAGAAATAGGAAAAATTAAAAAATTAATGAGCTTCATTGTATAACTAAAGATAGAAAAATAAAGCAAGAAGATATAAAGAAGGGAGAAAATAATAAAGAATTACCAATAAAGCTGAAAATAATAAAGTACATAGGATTAAATATAATTTATGGTAGCATTTTTTCCAGTGTTGCATTTTATTAGTGAATTTTCACAATCTACAAGAATGTGAAATAGGGTATTTTTTCTTTTGCAAACTCACCACACCAGTCTAAAGATGGAAATTCTCTTTAATAATCACCTTTATAAATGCCTGAATCTTTTGGGAAGATGAAATTGAATTCATTGACCCCAGATTCACTTACTAATGTAACTAATTAAAGAAACAAAAATATTAAGATACTAGGTTTATATATCTAGCCACCAGGTGTCTTCTAAGGAGAGTTTGGCAGAGAACTTCTTGTCTACTCATCTTCTCAAACTACTTCCTCTGTCCAACTAATTCAACAAACACTAACTGCCAGATCTAATCTTTTAGTAAATACCATTTGCCAGCCTCTGCTTACCTTACTGATCATATCCATGTAGTGGACATCTATCTGAATGTCAGGAGATCCTCTCTCTTGTGTCCCCCAAGAATAGACAGCCATATTTCTGCTGTCTAGCTTTGCTCACTCATTCTCATGGTCATTACATGCCTGTTTTCTTGAACCTCTGTAAACCCAATACATTGTATTGTCATCGCACATAGTATATACTTAATTACTTTTGAATGAGGATGCAAATGAATGATTGAGTGCCTGACTCAAGCTGTAACTTGAAAATTACAATTGAAAAACATTGTACTGGGATTGACAACTAAATCACATTAATCATAGAGGTCAAGAGGCAAAAACTGACAAGGTGTTGATGCTCAGTTACCCACCTCTGATCAGGTTTCTATTCCACTGATGTGTGGTTGCATAGCTCTAATTTAGATTGTGAGAGGTACCCCAGTACATTCCTGGTAACCTCTTGTACAAGTCCTTTTCTTGCAATTGCTAACTCATGCCTCTCAACCATCACTTTGATCTTCCAAATGTGTTTGTGTGAGTCTGCATGGATAGGAATAGACTGCATGGGTAGGAATGAAGTGCCTCCACTGCAACATGTATTTTTTTTTGTATGCATTTCTTCGTATTAAATATATGTATATCGGGATATGTAGCTTTTAGAGGGCTTATGTGTAAAATTACTGTGAGTTGTTAATGTGCATATAGATGTATTTAGAACAAAACATAATTTTTGTGTAATTTACCACTTTATGCTTTCATTATGTGTTATAGGCCATTGTGGTAATTTTTATTTGTCTTTTTCTTATTATGGAAGAGCTTTTACTTATTTTGTGTTTGTGTATTATTTCCATTAATTTCAAGATTAAGCTATTTTTAAAAGGTGGTTTGACTAAACAACAGAAAAGTAAGAAAAGTACGAAACAAAAGGGTATTTCTTAGCTACCTATTCAGTGCTTCTTCCTCTTTTTCCTTTTCCATTAGCCACATTTGTCCTGGTTCATTGGTAACACTAGATATGGAATGTGCAAAATCTTTCTATTTAGAATCTCTTCCACTTGGGAGGTGAAAGTATTAATCTCTGAGTTTGAGGTTTCCATTTCCTTTCTATTATATTCCTTCATATTAAAACAGTGTAGCCACTTTGACTAATGCCATTTTGATTAATCTTTCTTTATTATTATAGGCCTTTTTAAAATTAGAATGTTCCCAGTTTGCTGATTATCAGATGATATTTCAATCTCTAATTTCTGTTTATTTTTCATAAACTTGAAATAATAGAGATAAAAAGATTACTCTAAATTTGTACTTTCTTCTAAAACAAACATAAAACATTTCTAGTTATGAATATGTAATTGTGAATAAGGTTGGAAACATTTTCCTGGTAAGAAGAGATGATTTCAGATGTACACACGAGAAACTCATGATTTCCTCATCATGATGAATCACATTCCAGGCCTGGTAATTATCTTTGAATGGAGAAAAACTCCAAGGTTTTGAATCCCATGTGGCCTGGAATTCTAATCCCAATGTTGCATTTGCATTTAACTTCATATGAGGAATGGAATGACTACCTGAGAGTAGTTTGAGATTTGGTGTTAGAATTTTTCCGTTTTTTAGTTTCAGGAGTAGTGCAAGATATTTGTTTTTCGGAAAACCTCACAATATTCTTTTTTATTTTTTTAATATTTTTATTGACTTTTTTTACAGAGAGGAAGGGAGAGGGATAGAAAGAAACATCAATGAGAGAGCAACATACATCAGCTTCCTCCTGCACGCCCACTACTGGGATGTGCCCCCAACCAAGGTATATGCCCTGGACTGGAATCAAACCTGAGACCCTTCAGTCTGCAGGCTGATGCTCTATCCACTGAGCCAAACCAGTCAGGGATGAAAACCTCACAATATTCTGTAGATGATTTTCAACAAGGCAGATGGGAGTCATTCAAAGGGAACTGCCTATGATTTATTGTTGTACTGGGGAGTAGGGGGTTGAAGTTAGGTGGTAGGCAGTTTTAATATTGTCAGTTACTTTACTTGAGCCTTTCTAATATTCCCATCTTTAATTGGGTTCATTAATTAACAAAGGGACTTTTAAGTACGATGAGATAATACAAAGTCAAATATTTAAATTAGACCCAGGGACAATCATAAGACACAGGCAAATGCTTCAGAGCTCAGAAAAGTCTCCTTGTGTTAACAGTTCCCAAAATGTCATTTTCAACATTGTTAAAGCCATTAATTCCCCACTAAACCCATAAATTCCAGTTTTCTTTAATAACTAACCCAGAAAAAACATTTGTATCCTGTTTCAGTTGCTTATTAATAAGTACTTTTCATTATATTTCTGCTAGTATGTATACCAAGAGGCCTAGAAAAGAGCTATGTTTACACTGGCATTTGACTGGAGTCATTTTTTGCGATTGTATCATTTCAGGAAATTTTATGTTTCTTGATTTCAATTGGTTTATCATAGTTGTCTACCTTGTTTTGTTTTCTTTTAGGGAATTCTGAGATGGGCCAGGAATTCAGTGTCTTCAAAGTTAACCTGCCAGTCTGCAAGGGGTGAGGATATGTTTCAAATGAGGTAGGGATGACTTAGGTGCTAAATCGTGGTAGCCTGTGATGTAGTTATAATCTGTCATCCTATATGTTTTCCTGTGCCATCATAATGAAAAGGCAAAGTTTACTATATATTAAAGTGACTGCACCAGGGATATGTAAAAAAAATTCCAGTTTATACTAAAAATATTCTCCTTGAAGTTTATGAAAGTATTTTCAAGGAAA
The DNA here is from genome assembly GCA_011751065.1 of Lasiurus cinereus. NCBI lineage: Eukaryota > Metazoa > Chordata > Mammalia > Chiroptera > Vespertilionidae > Lasiurus > Lasiurus cinereus. The sequence continues at coordinate 58,923,861 of JAAGEH010002531.1, forward strand.
TGATTTCTTAAAAAAATGGACCTTCTCTGAGACACCAGAGAATAAAGGAAATAAATTGAGAAAAAATGCCACAAGCTTATTTTTATGGAACTAATCCTAATAGGGTTAAATGTGATTTTTAATTACAGTAAATCACTGAAAATACACTCTTCTCTTTATTTAAAAATATTAGATAATATTTGGACTCTTTTAACTTATAGCTAGATTGATACATTCTGTGAAGAATTCAGAAACATTTAATCTATGACCTGCTTAATCAGTTATTTCCTGATTAAGTAAAGTAATAATAAAAACTTAAAAGACAGGTTAATATAATTGATAATCTCAAATCAAGTATGTTAATATTAATTTAAAAAAGCCACTACTCTGTTGGTATATTTAATGATGTTGATGTTAGAAAAAGATGACCACATAAATATTAAGGAACATTGATGAGTATATTTAAAGTATATAATTGCTATATTTGTTCAAATAATTTAGTGATGCAATTATCCTTGCTTGGTAAACTACAAAAAATATCAACTTCTAAGTTGACATTTACTGAGTGGTATCTAAAATTTTCTGAGGTGCAACCAGTTTTTCTTTAACCTCAAAATTCTTCAGTTTCTACTTTTTATAGTTTGACTAGAGGCCCAGTGCATGAAATTCATGCACTCAGGGAAGAGGGCCCCTGAGCCTGGCCTGTGCCCTCTCGCAGTCTTGGAGATCTCTGGGAATGTCTGACTGACAGCTTAGGCCCCTTAGCACTGCTGTGGAGGCGGGAGAGGCTCCTGCCACCACTGCTATGAGCCAGCCATGAGCCCGGCTCCTGGCTGAGTGGTGCTCCCCTTGTGGGAGCAAACTGACCACCAGGGGGCAGCTCATGCTTTGAGCATCTGTCCTCTGGTGGTCAGTGTGCATCATAGCAACTGGTTGACTGTTTGCCCTCTGATTATCAGTGTACATCATAGCAAGTGGTTGAGCTGCCTTAGCATATTACACTATGAATGGTTGAATGGATGATGGAACACTTACCATATTAGGCTTTTATTATATAGGTTAATGAAGTTCCATATAAATCTAGGATTTCAAGATAATCTATTAAACTTTAAACAGTTGAAGTTTGACAAGTTATATAAAAGTCATGTGTATTTGTATCTGTTTTGGTCCTGGCAGCATTTTCCCTCAGTTCAGTTCCTCCTTTTTACCCAGAAATGAAAATCACCTGGGGATTGCCCATCAGGAAGTGTGGACCATGTCAGTTGCCTTCTGGCCAGCTTTAGCAGAGGAAAGATGCCAGCTGTCAACAGAGGGTCATAGATGGGAGAAGCTAGATTATATTTTTCCCCTTTGTCCTCTGCTTCAGTCAATTTTTCCATCTATTGCTCTGTCTCCTCCATGGATCCAACTACTGCTAGAAAAGTTCACTTTGGCCCCAGTCTCCTTGTAATCCAGGGCCATCCCAGGGCCCAAATAATATCACCCATTGTCTCTCTGGTTTATAGGTAGAAGTGGGTTTGTGTCCTTGCTAAACTCAGTGTTGCTTCCTCTTCCCTATTTGGTCATTCAGCTCTTTCTTCACATATATAACCAATTTCTTGCATTACATTTTATTAGTTTCAAATACTTAGTGATTTCATTTTCCTGGGTGAAACTTGGCCAATATTTTATTTACAGTACATTTTAAAGAATGGTAATGATTAATCCCAAATCATTATTATAAATTAGAAGGTTCTTCTTGGATCAGCACTTGGGAAGTCTGCATAAATTTAGTTTAGATTAGAAAACAATTAGATAATTCATCAAGATTCTTTTCTTTTAAAAGAAATCATTAATTTCTCTGTTACTGTCAGCACTGAAACTATTTCTATCCTGAGAATGAGTGTGGGGGTGGTAGGGGGAAAGTTTGTATGTTTATGTGTGTATGTGAAAGTCTGTGCCTGTTGTGTGTAGAATCACATTCAGGAAGCATTTGTTTAGTCGGGCTTCAAGGCTATCCCAACTAACATTTGTGAATGTTTGTTTTCTTTATCTCTGCTCTGGTAAATCCATGGAAAACAGATGAAAGGCAAATCTTTCATTATTCCTAAATCCCTGATTATGACACGTTTCTCCTGCAATGTGTCCCAACAGAGTGATAGAAGCATCTGTAACTGTGCACAGGTTATGCCATAGTCCCCTCAGTAGCATTTGGTCCATATGGAGCTTAATTCTCTAAACTACCTATAACTAGATGTAAAATTCAGACAGAAAATAGCAATTTATCACAAGTGTCCAGCTGGTTTCTTCCTCTTAGTGGTTATTTCCTAATCTGAAATCCAGCCCATTCACTGCCCACTTACATATTTGAGCTATACAATCAATAATAAATAACAAGAACATTCCCTTGAGAGATTAGCCAAGCATTCCAACTGGGAAGAACAAATGAAGGGCGATACCATAGAAGTATGTGCTTGGATTTTAATATGGGAAATAAAATATGGAAAAATGGGAGAGCTCCTTTCATCCAGCTTATAATTAATGTTATGTAAGATTGAATTACTTCCTTCCCCCACACCATCACCACTATATATAGAAATGCTATATCCAGAAATGCCGGAGAAATATGTTTTCAATTAGTATAATCTTAGAAATAATTTTTGTATATTTTAATGACTTATTGATCTTTCTTTAATATAATTGAAACTGATCATTTCAAAATACACATTTTGAGCCCTCTTTAAACTGAGGTCTTGAAATCTGCCTTATAATTTGAAATTTTTCCCTCTGAGAAAGTGAACTATTAATTCCAAATGCATATCCACTAGTACTGTGCTCTCTGGGATATATAAACCCAAGATAATCAGTTTCTTATCTGGCTTAATTATGTGTGTGTGTATGTGTAGATATATACTCATTCAAATTTGAGAATGTTTATGTGTGTATATATCTCCCATCCTATCCCTATCTATATCTAAATCTACATCTATATCTATATCATCTATATCTATATCTATATCCATATCTATATCTATATCTAATCATCTATATCTATATCTATATCATCTATATATCTTTATCTATACAAGTATACATGTATGTTTATATATGTGTTTTATTTAGGATGAGGCAAAATAGATTTACAGTTGTTCATATGAAAAATACAATAATTAATAAATAATAGTATTTGTGTTTTGCATACTCACAATTGTAAATCTATTTTTTCAGACTGTGTATATTATGCATAAAGACTTAAAACATATACAAAAAGATACACATACATATATATGTACACACATAAATAAAATGGAGCATAAATTATTTAATGATTGAGTATTATCTTTCTCTCATGTTCTTGTATCCATAATTTTTTTCTTAATAAATGTATTACTAGGAAAGTTAAATAAACAATTTATTATTATAGATATGTTTTCTATTATTTTGCTCCATATAAGAACATATATAATTAAATAGAGTAAACCTCTGTAGCTCTCAAGAGCTTACAAACTAGGTAGTAATCATAAATATATACAAAAGCAAGATTGTGACAAAATCATAGTAAGTACTATGATTGTGAATTAGTTATTACTAATTTCACTTCAGTCCAAGTAAACCCATGGCAAGTACCTATCTTATCAGAAATTTGAACTTAATATGACAAATTCTTTGTACTGTATAATGCTGGCTTCCATAATAAAAATTGAGACAATAAAATTAAATCTATTGGAAGCAGCCTTTAATTAAAAATAATAGAAAATAAATGCATCATACTGGAATGGTTTATTAAATTTTCCTAAATAGAGAGGAATTTGATTATGTCTTAAAAATTAAGTTAGGCTGTAAAGAAAAGTCTTAATGTATAAAATTTGGAAGTGGGAAGGCACAAGATATACAAGAAGTGAAGATACATCTAACTAGAGTCTATGATCCAAGAGGGCCAGAATTTGAAAATATTATTGAAATTGTTGATTACAACAAAATTCAGTGTAACTTGAAAAACAGTTCATGAATTTTGAATATCTTGGCATATAGAATATACTCAAAATAGTATGGATTAGGTTAATTTATCTTGTTGGCAATAGAGAGTGCTGATGGTTTTTATTACAAAAGTAAGGCATATGACAATACTGCTTCATAATGATTATATTGATGGCAATTTTTAGCCTGAGCATGACTGTAGGTTGAGGCATTTCTAAGTATGAAATAGTAGAAGAAGTTAAATAACAGCTGGATAATGGGCATATTTAGAAGTCATGTCAAGCAATCAAATGCTCTAAGTCTATAGAAATGGAATAATTTGTTAAATAAGAGTCAAAAGACATGAATTGAACATCTATTACATGCCATATAAACTAAAGGACAGAGTTATAGAGCAATGTGAAATAGGTGCAGGGGCATACGAGAGGGCATGACTAACTCTGAGATTAAGAGTTAGGTAACTCATGAAGTACAACTGGATTTAATAGACTTCACCTTGGATAAGTATCGAACTTGTTCAAAGGATACATATTGCCTTGTAGAAAATATCTACTTTCTAAAGAATACAGTTTTCTAGAAATAAAATTATTGCAATAGGTGTAAATACTGTAAAGCAATGCTAATTATATATTTAGATATATTATTTCCAAAAGTGCAAAAAAGCGTTTTGTTAGCCACTTCTAAAGTTTTTGAGGATAATTTGTTTTATTTTCAATTTCTGTAATAGAATCTTTAAAAAAACTATAAAATTCTAATCTGTTTAGGGATACATAGACATATTTGTTTATATTAATAATTATACATTTTACCTAAACATAAAATTTTGCAAAAATTATGTTTTATTTTAATATTCAAAAACATATTAGTATATTTTAAAGTTATATGAATTAATAATTTTGAGCTGTGACACTTTAGAATGTGTACTTTATTTAAACACTATTTTAGCATAAAATGTAGATGTGTTATAGGATATATAATATATATAATAACATAACATATATTGCATAGTATATCTATTAATATGTGACAAAAAGAGATGTGTCATTATAAGAGTATATATGTGAGCTTATTCTGGGATTTAATTCAGTTGAGAATTTAACTTAATGAACATTTAATGAATTCAAATGGCAAGTTAAACAAAATTTGGTTTCATCCTTTGAATTCATTTGTAATGTCTCTTTGGTTAGGAAGACCATGATGCTTTATACTATTTTTTTCTCAATTGCTAACTTTCTAGAAAAATAAACTCCAATATAAAAATGTCACCATCATATTAACATTATAAAACCATATTTCAAATGTAGCAACATGGCATATTTCAGTCATACATAGTTGCTAAATGTAATTGAGAATATTTATCCTTTCAGGGAATGGAGGTAGCAAAACTTCCCCTCTTTGTTCTTGAGTACCAATAGAGTGCTCTGTGTGTACACTCAATTAACAATGTCCCTAGTGCTCACTCTCAATTTCTGAATGTAACAATTTATTAATGTGACATGGTGTGATTTTCAGATCCTTCTGGTGAGTTATAAGAAATTTTACTTATAAAATCTTCAGCTTGCTGTTGAGAGAACTTAAAATTCCCATTAAGGTTCTCCATTATCACTCCATAATCAAGAGCTATTATCCAAGTCAATAGAAATGTGTGGAAACAATAAAATGTGACCTAGAAGGTTTATTATTAATAGTAAAGTTTTCTCACTATTTCATTGTTTAAATTAATAATTGAATAAAACAAAAGTGCTGAAATATTTGAAGGGTTGACAAAGGAGCTACCAAAGTGTGAATATGACAGTGGTAATCCTACCCTCTTAAGTGCTGAACCACACTTGATTTTTTAGGGGTCTGGTATATTCCTTTAAATGGTTTTCAGTGAGAATGCTTAAAGACTGTTCATTTTGACCTTATTCAATCTGAAAAAAGCAATTTGCTATCAATGAATATAATGTTAAGATATAAGGTACACACGATTGTTCAATAAATAAACTAAAGGCCATGAAAGTAATTATTTTTATTTATCATGATATTTCTGAAAATACAAAAGCTATTATAGGAAGTGTTCATATAAAAAATACGCCTCTTCAAATTTTAGAAAAATCCATATTTTTAAAGAGTTCCATCAGAGATTGCATGGGCAGAATAAGGAGTAACACATGAAGAATAAAATTTGAGTAGAAATCAGTAAGGCCAACTGGAGCAAAATAATCTCCCTTCAAAGATGTAACGTCTCCTTTAGAAAAGCTTTTTATTTTTGCATCTTTTAAAAAAATATATTCTTACTGATTTCAGAGAGGAAGGAGAGGGAGAGAGAGATAGAAACATTAATGAGGAGAGAGAATAATTAATTGGCCGCCTCCTGCATGCCCCACATTGAGGATCTAGCCCCAACCAGGACATGTGTCCTGACAAGGAATGGAACTCTGACTTCCTGGTTCCTGGGTCCATGCCATGGTTTATTTTTGCATCTTAATGTTGCTGTATGTTGAGAGTATCTAAAAAAAATTAATTTCAATTGCTAAAATAGCATTATAGTTTTGACCTCCAAGATTGCCTAAAAGTTAATAGCAACAAATGAGAGGTATGAGTAAGGACATAAACTTTATTTTTTTCACATATGCTAATGAATTTGATTCATGGACTAGTTCATCATCAAAATTTTGAAAGATAAAATTTGAAAGTTGAATTGTTTTATTCTTCAAGCAGATATTTATTACATATAAAGTTTTTTTTTTTATTTATTAAATACTACAGTCCTGGTGCATGGAATTCCTACTCAGGAAGGGTTCCTAGGGCTTGCTAGCAATCAGGGCCAATCTAGACGTTCCTTTCCCTACCTGCTTACTGCTGGCTGGGGCCTTTCTTTGTTCCATGCTGCCCCTTGGTGGTCAGACGATCACATCATAGTGAGTGGTCGAACTCCCTGTCCCTAGGGGACAATTTGCATATTAGCCTTTTATTATGTTCTACAGGCCCGGTGCATGAAATTCGTGCACTTCTAGCGTGCACCCTCTCACAGTCTGGGTGCCCTTGGAGGATGTCCAACTGGCTGCTGGCAGTCAGAAATCCTTAGTGCTGCCATGGAGACAGGAGAGGCTACAGCTGGTGTACTCACCAGCTGTGAGCCTGGCTTCTATCTGAATGGTGCTCCCCCTGTGATAGTGCACTGACCATCAGGGGGCAGCTCCTGCATTGAGCATTTGCCCCCGATGGTCAATGCACATCATAGTGACTGGTCATTCTGCCATTAGGTCGATTTGGGTATTAGCCTTTTATTACATAGGAGGATATGGACTACTTAGCAAATGGCAGGCACTGTGCTACTTGCCAGAAAATAAAAAAAGTTAGGAGATAATGCCAAGACATTATTTTGAAGGATATAATAAAAGCCCAAAATCCTACTTGATTCATCATTCTCTTTAATTAGATAAGATGGACTTTCAATCCTAGTTGGCTTTAAAGAATGAAGACAAAGAAAAACACTTATATTATAGTACAAAGGCCTAAAATATGTTGTTGAGCTAAACCATATGAATTTAGTACGTTTCACAAATATGATGTTCTAAGCTCTGACCATTTGGTTTTTCTAAAATTTATTGTGTTATGCTAAATTTGGTGTCTTGATGACAGCATTAAAGGAATGTTCCTGTGCTTTAAAGTAGGCAGCAGATGCGTCTCAAACTAACATGCTGGCTTAGGTTCCACATTTTTCTGTTTGAACTTGAGACATTATTGGAGTTCCAAATACTGGTTATTAATACCCTCCCCTAAAATACGTGGCAATTCAAAATTTCTGGATGGCTTGCTTGTAAATGTTTCCACTCACTTCATTTGATTAGTAAATGCTCCTTTTATGTAACTTATTTTTCCAATACTTCTGTATTCTAGCACTATAGCATCTCTATTTCCAAATGTTGGAGATCTTATAGAAGAAAGAAATGTATTTTTAAAGTGATCAAGTCTATAAAGAGTAAACAGGTTGAAAGAGGATGCTGGAAAGTAGATTACTATTCTAAGATCTGAGGAAACTCAGACATATTTTGTTGATAATTTTCTAAAAGCCTTCATCAATATTTTAAAGGAGCACTGGAATTGATTATTGAAAATGTCATTTATATAATTGAAAGGCAGTTATGATATCAATTTAAAAAATCTTTTGTTTAGGAGTAAGCCATTTTGCTAATATGAAATAAATATACAATGTTTTATGTACAAAGAAAATGTGACTTTTCCAGGTAATTACAAAAGCCGTACCTCAGAGTAAATGAAAATCAGTGAAATTATCTCTGGCAGGTAACTTTGTATGCCTTATAAGGTGGAGTCCAAAATTGTTGAAAATAGATATTTTAAAGTTTTATTTATATTAATAATAAACAAATATGTAAATTGACCATATCTCTGCAATATCCACAGCCAATCAGGAGTGAGTATGGAAATTAACTTGACAAAGATGATGGGCCTGTGGGCAGTGCACACATGCACAGGCGCAGAGCAGCTGGAGGCGGGATGGGACATCCGCCTGCCCACCCTCCATGTAGCCAGGGCAACGTGATGGGCATCCCCAGGACCCTGCCTGCTCTGAGCCTGTGACTAGTGTGCACGTGGTGCACTGAGTGGCTGAGGTCCCAGGGATGCCACTGGAGTGTCTGGTCCTGTCAGCCCAGCCTGGTGGCAGCTGGAGTTCAGTCCTTTTGGTTTCTGCAGCCCCTCTACTAGAAGCAGAAACCAAAAGCACAGGGAGCACCAAGAATTCTGGGAATTGTAGTTCTGGTGGCAGCCCCTGGACTAGAAGCAGAAGCCCAAAGGAAGAGAGCACCAGAATGCTTGGAATTGTAGTTCTGGTGGCAGAGGCATTGTGGAATCTCCTAGATACTTAGAGCAAAGTGAACCTGGAGCAAGTTACTGTTGTGAGTGTGGGATGAAGGTGAGAGACATAAGTAAAGTCAGAGTTAGAGGAAAAATGAAAGGGAAGATATCCTGCAACTTCTAGGAAATCACCAATAGAGCAAAGAAAAAACAAAAACCCAAACCTCTATTATTCTGTGAGCACCAAACCAAACTGGGTTGGGGTCTCAGACAATTCACTCATACGACTGCAAAGACAGACAGAAATTCCTGGATTGGAGAGGGCTCCCAGATTGGAGAGGGTGCAGGTCGGGCTGAGGGACCCAACCCTGTGCACCAATCTTTGCGCATTGGGTCCCTAGTTAATTCTATAATGAAACATTTCTCTCATATTTGAAAATCTTGTAAAATTGCCAAGAAAATTACTTATCATATTTATTCTGATAATTCAACATGAGATATCATTTAAAAACTATTGTATTTTACCAAGTCATGAGAAATAAGGAGAAAAATATAATATCATTATAATAGATGTGGAAAATGTATTTGATAAAATTCAACACCTTTTCATGAAAAGTTCCTTTTGCAAGCTTGGTATAGAAGGGTGTTTCTGCAATTTGATAAAGTGGATCAGTAACAACCTATAGCATTCATCATATTTAATGGTTAAATATTGAAGGCTGTCCCTTGAGACAAATGAGATAAGAATGCCACTATTACTACTTCTATTCATCATTTTTCTCAAGATCTTGGCCAGTCTAATGGGGCTGAATAAACACAAGGTGTCCCCAAAAAATGTGTACACACTTAATAGCTGATAGCTCAATTGATGTTACTTTATTTTTTAGATTTAACTCATTGGAATAAATAATTATTCAAAATGTATACATATTTTGAGACACCCTCTATATAAGAAAAGTATTAGGAGATAAGAAAAAAAAATTGCCATTATTTTAGAAAAGTTAGTAAAAGTAACTGGTAATTTCAGCAATGTTTCTATATATAATAGTAACATAAACAGCAAATTGATGTACAATTACAAGCAACACTTAAAAAATAAAAATTATGCAATGATAATTTTTAGGATAGATTTAAAAATATATCAAATACCCAGGGGTAAATATAATAGAAGATATGCAAACGCTCTACAAACAAAACTACTAGGCATAAAATAAGTTAAAGAAGACTAAACAAATGGAGAGAAGTTTCATATTCCTGGACTGGGAGATCAAATAGTGTAATGATGTCAAATACTAGAGCCCCAATTTACAAAATTCATGCACGAGTAGGCTTTCCTTTCTCCGGCTCTTGGCACCTGCTTTTCTCTGGCACCCGGGGCCCAGGCTTCCCTCGCAGCCCCAGCTTCATCTGGAAGGTCATCCAGAAGGATGTCCAGAAGGTTGTCCAGAAGGACATCTGGCATATTATGCTTTTATTATTATAGATACCCTCACTGATCTATACATTTAATGATATTCTAAAGAAAATTTCATCTTTTTTTTTAGTGGAAATTGATAAGCTGAGTCTAAATTATACATGAAAATACTAAAGCCTAATAATAGAAATTAAAATCTTGGGAATAAAGTTAGGAATCTAACCTTGCAAACATCTAGACCTATATAGCTCCAGTAAATCAGAAATTATTTAGTACATAAGAGAGTAAGAGTAGATCAATAAAGCATCACACAGTGCCCAGTTATAGTCACTTGAATCATGATAACATTCCCCTTCAGTGCACAGGAAATATATATTCTTTTCAATAAATGGTTCCAGTTGGATATTCATACTGATAAAATAAAAGTTATTCTTGATCTCTGGTCAAATGATTAAGAAAAGAACAAAACATGTCTCATTAGATAGTAGACATAAATTTAAACATAAAACTATATATTTTCTAAAAGTTAATAAAGGCTAATGTCTTTGTGATTTGAAGTTGAATGTATTTCTTAGGTTGGTTACCAAACCCACTTTTTATAAAAGTAAAAGACTTCTAAAGTGGACTTTATTAAAATTGATTCCATTAATTAAAAGTTAAACACCAATAAAAAAAGATATATGCAACCCTATGTTCATAGCAGCACAGTTTATAATAAGTGAGATTTGGAAACAACCCATCAGCGGATGAGTGGATTAGAAAACTGGTACATCTACACAATGGAATACTATGCTGCTGTAAAAAAGAAGGAATTCTAACCATTTGTAACAGCATGGATGGAACTGGAGAGCATTATGCTAAGTGAAATAAGCCAGTCAGCGAAAGATAAATACACATGATCTCACTCTTTTGTGGAATATAAAGAACATTATAAACTGTTGAACAAACATAGATACAGAGACAAAGAAGCATTGAACAGACTTTCAAACTACAGTAGGAAGGCAGGGAAGGGATGTGGAGGTAAGAGATCAACCAATGGACACAAGATACTGTGGGGTATGAGGGCAAGTGCCGGGGGGTAGGGGAGGCTGGGGGAGGTCAATGGGAATAAAAGGAGACATATGTACTACTATTTGTAATACCTTAAACAATAAAATAAATAAAAAAAAATAAAAAATAAACTAAAAAACAAAACAATTCAAAATCACAGTAAAGTAAGTAAAAGACAAGCCACAGTGTGGAAGATGTTGCAATACATATATCTGAAAAAGAATTGACATCAGGACTCTGAAAGGATCTTCCTTAAGTTATTAAGAAAATTACCGACATCTCAACTTAAAATAATGAGCAAAAGTATTGAAGAGGCACTTCACAAAATAAGTTTTTCAGATATCTAATATGCATATACAGAGTTGCTCAGCATCATTAGTCATCAGAGAAATTCAAATTGAAACCCAAATGAGGTAATATTAAAAATGAAATAGAATGAATTAACTTAAAAATGAAAGTTAATAGTTAAAAGGGTGAGAATGAAAATTCTTGGTGAGGATATTGAGCCACTGGAAATCTTGCACATTCAGAAGGTGGTAATGTAAAACTAGAAACCTGATGCACAAGATTCATGTTAGAATGGATTTTCCTTTCCCTGGCTGCCGGCACCACCTTTCCACTCCAGTCCAGACCCTTTCCACTCAGGCCCCAGAGCCACCTCTTTCCACTCTGGGAGCCACCTCTTTCTATATAGCCGTTTTCCCATGCTGCCCAGAGGCCCTGAAAGACCGAGGGTGGGGCAGAATGGGTTAATTTACATATCACTCCTGATTAGCTAGTGGCATCATGGAAGTACAGTCAATTTACATGTTTCCACTCAGGCCCCAGAGCCACCTCTTTCCACTCTGGGAGGTGCTTCTTTCTACTCTGGCCCTGCCTTCCCATGCTGTCCAAAGACCCTGAAAGACCCAGGATGGGGCAGAATGGATTAATTTGCATGTCACTCCTGATTGGCTAGTGACATCATGGAAGTACAATTTACATGTTTGTTTATTATTAGGTAAGATGAGCCAACCACTTGGGAAAACTGTATGGAACTACCTACTAAACCTGAACATGCACAAATTCTATGACTTGGCAATTCAATCCCTCACAGGAATGAAAACCTGTGTGCACCAAATAACATGCTCAGAATCATGCATAAAAGCAGCCTAAAATGTAGGATGACCAAGTAAATGGTGGCATATTCCCATAAAGCAATGCCATCCAGTAATGTCCATGGAGGTGCTACTGCTTCACAGAGCATCATGGACGAGTTTTACACAACCAAAATGTAGCTCAAAAGTAGAATCATAAATAACTAGGCATATATTGTATCTATTTCCATACAGATCAAGACTAGGGAGTGCACAGGCATGGCCTTAGAAAGTAACCAACCTACTGGTTATCTTTTTGGTAGTGATATAATAAGCAGGCAGGATGCAGGTTTCTATGATCCTGGCACTGTTCCATTTATTCATCAGAATGATTATTACATGGGTGTTCTCACTTTTTGATAATTTACCAAGCTATATGTATACTATACTCACCTATCATATATAAAAAAGACTACAATAAAGAGTTTATTTTCCCAAACAAGAAACAATATATATGATATTTCTATAAAGAAAATGTCACTGGGTGTGTTTTTTCTAAAATCCTATCTAATAAAAGAGTGATATGCAATTTAATCATCACTCCATTAGGCCCACAAGCCATGCCTACCAGCCAATCAGGAGTGAGTATGCAAATTAACCCAATCAAGATGGCTGTGGCCATGGAAAGAGCAGGAGGAAGACTTGAGTTTCCCCAGCAATGGAGGAAGCCAAGCTTTCTGCACACCCTGGTCAGTCCAGGCTTTCACTCCAGGTTACAAAGTTTCAATTATAGAAGATAAATAAATCCCAACAAAAATAGCAGCAGCCATGGAGCTGGAGAAAGCAGAAGGCTAGAGATGCCTCTGGCAATGGAGGAAGCCAAGCTTTCCACACACCCCACCAGTCTAGGCCTCCAATCCAGGCTACAAAGTTTCAATCATAGAAGATAAATACATCCAAATAAAAATGGCTGAGCCATGGAGCAAGTAGAAGTCTTGGCTCCATTCCAGGCTACAAAGTTTCAATTGTAGAAGATAAATAAATCAGACGGCTGTGTGGAGAGGGTGTCTTGACTCAGCACTTGGATTCAGCTCCTTCATTTCCAACATGGAAGAACCTTACATCGATTTCCTGGACCCTGAAAAGCTGTTACCATGTTCCTATGATAGAAACCACCAGATCAGAGCCTGCAGGTTTCCTTATGATCTTATCAAGTACAGAAAGAATCATCCTGATGTCACAAACAAATTGGCTACTTGTCCCTTCAATGATTGCCATCAGGGTCCTCAGACCAAAATTAGTGTTCATATTTCAAGCTGTGATGTGGTTTCAAGTTGTATAGAGCAAGACATTGTCAACCAAACCTGGAACCTTGGACAAGAGACTCTGGTTGAGAGCACATGGCAGTGCCCTCCTTGTGATGAAGACTGGGATAAAGACTTGTGGGAACAGACCAGCACCCCATTTGTCTGGGGCACAGCCAACTACTGTGGCAAAAACAGCTCTGCAAGCAACATAGTTATGGAACATAAGAGTAACCTGGCTTCAGGCATACATGTTCCCAAGTCTCTGCTGTATGTTCTGCCATGGAAAAACAATGGAAATGCGCAGTAACTGAATATCTCATCAAATGACTTAACCTAGAAGACTCTTGCTTCTTCCTGCTATCAGTGGGTTCTTCATTTTTCTCCTAATCTAATTATAGAAAGATAAACTGTCTGTGACTTTCAAACTGACAGATGACAGATGCCTTCCCCCCCCACTCCCCTTTTGAGTCATTTGATGCAAGAAAAACTCTGCATACTTTTAAAACTATTTCAAATAAACCATTGATAAATAAATCCCAGATACCAGGGCCTCTGCTTGGGTCACAGGGTGGTGTGGCTGGCCTGTAAACCACCACAGGCTCCTTGCCCAGGCTGCCCCCCCCCAAAGGGAACCCCCACCCTGATCCAGGATACCCTTCCAGGACAAACCAGCTGATCCCAACCCATGTACCAGGCCTCTATCCTATCTAATAAAAGAATAATATGCAGGTGATCATCATTCCAACACACAAGATGGCTGTCCCCATGTGGACACAAGATGGACACCATAAGATGGCCAGCAGGGGAGGGCTGTTGCAGGGGGTCGGGGGGGGACCAGGCCGGTAGAGGAGGGAAGTTGGGGGTGACTGGGCCTGCAGAGAAGGGAAGTTGCGGGGGGACCCAGCCCTGTAGAGGAGAGCAGTTGGGAGAGAACAGGCCTGCAAGAAAGGGCAGTTAGGGTTGACCTGGGGAGGGTAGTTAGGGGCAAACAGACTGGTAGGGGAGCAGTTAGGCATTAATCAGGCTAGCAGGGGAGTGGTTAGGGGTTGATCAGGCTGGCAAGCAGAGGAAGTTAGGGGTAATCAGGAAGGCAAGCAGGTAAGCAGTTGGGAGCCAGCAGTCCTGGATTTTGAGAGGGATGTTTGACTGTCAGTTTAGGATCGGGCCTAAACGGACAGTCAGACATCTTTTGAGGGGTCTCAGATTGGAGAGGGTGCAGGCTGGGCTGAGGGACACCCCTCCGCCCCACTTGCTTTCTGGATACAACCCTCCCTGTGCACGAATTTTGTGCACTGGGCCTCTAGTATATGAAATAAAGTATGTACTTCAAATCAGAAAATTGGTATCCCTTGCTACACACTGGCTTTGTTGGGAGTGCTCTGTGAATTACTTTGTAGATAAATAGAATCTGTATAGTTTGTACAACTTGAAGTTATTTCTCCAGATCTAGAAAAGAATTTTGCAGGAATTAGAGAAATTCACAGATGCTGAAATAAAACTATAAATGGGTTAAGCAACCTGCTAATCATCACAGTCAGAGGAATAAGAAGAAAGGGGACAGAATTATTAAAATCCTACAAGACTTTTCTGCACAGTCATAAACTAAGTTGGTAGATTCTTGTCTCATTTTAATTGGCATTGCACTATTATTTTTAAGTTCTGATTTTAAAGAAGACAATAGATACTAAATATTTCCCCCAAATATGAGAACAATGTTCCATAGATCAACCTGTGTCATTCTGAAGTTAACAAGTGGATGATGGTTTTTGAACTGCTTCTGGTTTTGAACTTCAGAAAAATGGCTGTGTGATCTTATATTTCAGGGAGCACCACGGAAAGGATCCTCTCCTAAACACACCATTGTGTTCAGTGTTTAGCCGCTGTTTTGTGCTGGGCACTTTATGTGGTTTTAATTATTATAGTTTACGATGATGATGTTTTAATTGTTGATGTAGCACCCGAAGCACTTTGGTGGAAGCTTTATAATAATTTAAAATATTATTATAGTAGCCCCTGGAAAATAAAGAAATAAGGCTTCTTGTGGGAACTAATTGCACCAAGAATCAACATATTTCTCGTGGGCAGTACAAGGTAAGATTAAAAAGCACCCCGCCCCTCAGCCCAATCCCTGCTGCTCTCACTGCCTTTGCCAACCAAGAGGTTTACTTCTTTGTTTTTTATTTTGTTTCTTTGTGTTTTAATTTGGTCACTCACAGAGTCAGCCCTGTCCCCCCTGGTCTCAATGGCATCACCTTACCCTCCAAATAATACAAAACATACAGAACACATGCACATTGTCAGTGGTAACATTTATCTTTTGATGGGCATTTTAATTTTATGCAATGTCAGTTACTAGTTACTATGAAAAAATTAAATTTATTTTTAACTTAGTAGAGGAAAGGTTTGTAAAAATTTTAGCATTTCTGTACATTGTGGTTTGTTTATTATCTTTTATCATTATGTCATTCTAGTTTTCATTGCTGTAAAAGTTAACTTAATTAAATTTTTCTTTTTTGAAAGGTAATAGTTCATTAGTGCTTTTGTTCATCCTTTTTCTTTCTTATTTTTACAAGAAGATAGTGTTTATCTTGGGGGAGAGCATATTAAGTGATTATATTCTTTTAAATGCCTTTCTGTGTTTTCTACTAGTATGTAGGCATTATTTAATGATTTCAAAAACATCATGTAACCACAGAGATCAAGTAATCCTTCTGTTGTTAAATTAATAACCAAGTATTGGGTATCATCACATATAGATAAAAACTCTTATTAAGACTGAATTTTATAATGTCATGCAATAAAGACAAGCCTATCTAATATTTATTTATTGACATTCTTAAAAGAAGTAGAATATGAACTATTTCAACTGATCAATTTTCATAGACTTCTTTAAAATGTGAGTATGAAAGAGAATTTAATTCTTTTTATTTTTATTTTGTTATTTTATTATTTTTAAAATTTTTATTTTTTATCAATGTATTAAATGTATACATATCATCCCACTGCCCCCCACATTCCCATGCATGCCCTAATAATTCTTCTTAGAGATTAAAGATAAATAATAACATCAATCTCAACTCAAGAATCCTGTGCATTAGCAATGTCCTGTGACTAGTCTTTTCACAGTTGACAACTAAGAATGGCTTAATTTTATGGATTTTTAAATTTGAAAACTAAAACGGTACCACAAAACGGAATTTGCATCTGAAAATATAAAAATCATCAAAAACTTTTTATAGAAATCATTAGCAATTAATACTTGTGCTATAATTTTATCTCCATTTTGTTGAAGGATTAAAGGTGAGGGACTGTAGCACCAAGATGTGTTTCACAGAGAATATTTAATGTATAATATTTAAAATTTTCTAGTGACAGCTGAAACCGGTTTGGCTCAGTGGATGGAGCATCGGCCTGTGAACTGAAAGGTCCCAGGTTCGATTCCGGTCAAGGGCATGTACATTGGTTGCAGGCACATCCCCAGTGGGAGGCGTGCAGGAGGCAGCTGATCGATGTCTCTCTCTCATCGATATTTCTGGCTTTCTATCCCTTTCCCTTCCTCTCTGTGAAACATCAATAAAAAAAATATATTAAAATTTTCTAGTGATGGAATAATTTGAAAATGTGCTTTAAAACAAAGAATCACTTGTAAGAAGATACAAAAATTCATCTCCTAAATATAATTTTGGCAGGTAAAAATGTACAACATAGATACATTTCATTGATTTCCTTCAGAAATGAACATAGCCATTAACCATTCACTGGAATGACTGACTAAACTTTATTCTGATAGGGGGAAAAACATAATGGTGAGAAGACTCTGGGAGTTTGTAGAAGAAATATTAGAAAACTAATATTTTTCTCTTTTTTTTTCATTTGAGATCAAAGTTTTGCAAACTGTGAATACACTCTTCATTTGTGGATAGGGAGAAGCGGGTATCTGGAGAGCTCACTGTATACCCTACCTTGCCCATTGTTCTATGCATTCAGGTTTTTAGTTTAATGACTCACGTTTTAGCTGCATCTGAGATTCTTTTAATGTTACTCCAGGAATTCCTGGGCTGTAGAAATGACCATTCCCTCTCCCCAAGTAGAGTATTTCACTTCTTTTTGTTCTGCTGTGTCCCTTTTAGAGTATCACATATCACATTTTATACAGGTTGGTGTATGTTTTTATTTTTCCAGCAGATTGTAATGTAATTAAGCCAGGTCTTCCTAGCTGCAGGTCTCTCACAATACTTTTCTACAAGTGTGATCAATAAGTGACTTGTACATGATTATGTGGGTGAATAAATGCTTTAGTAAACCATACCTCATTGACTTAGAGATGTGTACAAAACACCTTAATGTTAATTTGGGAAGCAATTTTAGAGGACTATCCAAGAACTAAGTATAATCAATAACTTATGGGTATTTGGAATGCAACTCAGAAAGCAACCCTGTACAAGCAATAAGAAGTTACTGAGAGCATTTGCACAACACTAATCACAAACTAATGGACCGTCATACATTTGGCTTTGAGAGTGTAAAATTAGGAGTAACCAAGCCAAAGTGTTTTTTGATAAATACAGATTCTACAGAAGATCTGCAAACCTGAACAATGGCTTTCAGATATACTGACTTCTTTAAAAATATTTAGTATTATAAATATAAGGGAATTCCCAGCATGGTATGGATTGGTGTAGGTCACAGATAATGACTATACGGTGATGCAGAGAAACTAGGAACCTTAAGTGAGAAGAGCATTTTGGTAGAAGCAAGATAGTGGCACCTCCTACATCTGAGAGTTTTAATAATTCTAAAGACTAGGACATTGCCTTAATGTAAGAACTTCATTATACACACGTTTCCTACTAGAACTCCAACTAATCATACTTCTGTTTTGGAACAGAAGATATGTGACATGGGGAGTTCTTTTCTTTTTGTGATATTGAAGATGCAAGTTTAATACTTCTCTTTTCTATACAAAGCCACTGATTTCTTTAAAAATCTCACAGGACAGTTATAGGAGGAACTCATTAGCATAGTCGTTAGGAGGAGAAGAGTCAGAAATAATCTAAGTGGTCTTTGGGAACAGAGTTGGAGCATCTCTCAGTGGGCCCAGGATCAAGGCTGCAGTGCACCAATCCTTAATGGGTGCTTTGGGTACATGGTGGTAATATTGGGCCTCAGTGTTTGGGCCATTTGGACATCTGCCTCTGCCTTACAGTATTGCTCTTTTGGCACAAGCTGCCAGCGCTGCCAAATAGTTTCCAAGTTTATATCTGTTCATGGACAGGACTCTGTCTCTTGCTACTTTATGTTTTGTCTCTCCACACCTGCTCTGGATGCCGCTCCCTCTAGTTTCTGCAACTTGAATCCTTTATGGTCTAGTCCTGAAAATGAATGTCAGAATTGAATCTGGCCCCTAAATCTCTACTACATCCTTTAAATTCTCTCACAGTTTTCTTAGAGCAAATTATTCAGCGTACATATACAGAAAGATGAAAACTGTGGTAAAGGGGAGAAATTATACAGATCAGACAGACGAAACCCAGAGCACTTACAATTCTTTGCACTCAAGTATTTCTTTTCATTCCCATTTTGGATCCCTTCCCTACATTTCATTTCACTTTTGTACTTTGGCGAGCATACAAATTCAGCTGCAAGACACTTTTCTCTTTGACCTTAACAAGAATGAATCCCAAATTCCTGTACAAATGAAAGCAGAATTTCCAAATATAGAGGTTGTAGTCGGTGTTGTATACACAAAAGTATAATGAAATGAATGAAGTGAGAATAAAAAAGTAGAGAAACAGGAAAGAAGGGTGGGAGAAAGCTTACAGAATTCACAAAACAAAATTTGAAAGCATATGATAACGTAATAACTAAGTGATGTGAGCATGCTCTTTATAAGATAGGTGTCATTTCTTCTGATCTCTGTTATGGCTGCAGAGGTTCAGTTTACTCTAGCCATGTGGTAAGAAACCCCATCCATCATTAAACCGTCTCACTCTATTATTAAAACAGCATAACGACTTCTCCTCTAGGCAGACAGTATAAAACAAACTGTAACAACTTCGTGCTGTGTCTATACAACACCGAATGAAATGGAAATTTCTCACTCTCCACTTACTTTGATCAATGTGCATAACTAAACGAGGGAGCTGGAACCACATTTTTACTTTGTGGCCTGCAGGGGCCTGCGTGGTTGTCATCTTGATCAAATCAGAACACGAAATGTCAAAGATTTTCAGTTGTTTTTATTTAGCCCATTTATATAGTTCTGGAAGATTTCAGCCTTTCTTTAGTTTTTTTATTTAAATCATTTTGCCACACAAAATGATATGACACAGGAAAATTGGGCATGTTTGGATGGAAGGAACATAAAGAAATTAACAGTATTAAAGGGGGAAGGATTGGAATATTTTAGGAACCTATTTTCAGTGTTTATTCACTCAGAAAAAAAAAGAAATGGTATTAGTTACCTTCCAGACACTTTTGCAGACACAAATAGGAACTACAGGTTTGTTTGTTTTTGTTTTTTGTTTTTTTCTTTCCGGTAGCTTAAAATACAGAGAAAGAGAGGGAGAGGGAGATGAAATAAGGGGCTGCTTACAATCCAATGGGAAGAAATAACGTAGAAGTAATAAGGCCCTATCAGATGAAATGAGAATAGAGTTGGGATTCAGGATGATTCCCATTTCAGTTAACAATGATAATGAGCATGAATACTCACTATGTTCTAGGCCCTGGATAAAGCTCTTTGTAAATATTAACTCATTTAATCTCTAACAGAATTTTGAGAAGAGGAACTGTCAATAATTTCATTTCACATATGGGTAAACAGGTTTAGATAGACCTTTGCCCTAAAATCCCTGAGAAGAAAATAAATTTGAATCTAGGTCTGTCTTATGCTACAGTGAGAAGTCTGAACTCCTAGGCTCTAGTTGATGCTGAGTACAGAAAGTGACCTATGATTAATCTTCCACTAGGAACTGTAATTCTAATGTACACTCTAGGGGCTGCTCATTCATGTACATGAAGAGTTTCAGATAAGGACGATTGTTGCAGCAATGTTTACTAAAAAATAAAAACTAAAGCTTCTAATAAGATAATTATCCATTACTAAGGGGATACTTTTTAAAAAATCATAGGCATTTTTAAAGGATGTTGAGAAATATTGTAGAGAAGAACCAGGCAATCTATTTCCCTACAGTGCAACCTTGGGGAGGTGGCTAAACTTTTCTTTGACTTTATTTTCTCATCTGTAAAATGGAGAGCATAGTAAGTGTCTAATTTGCTTGTGCAAATGAACGGTGACAATACAAAGTAAACATCAAAAGTGCCTTGCGTATAAGTGGAGGCTCAATAAATATCAGTTACCATTATGTAATGACCATAGTTCAAAGTAAGAGTTCTATGTACCTAACATGGACAAGTTCCCAAACACATATTTCTGAGCATAAGAAAGCAAATTGCTGACAGTTGACACAACACAATCATATTTATAAACTGCACATTTTCATGATTCAATAACATATATAAGCATGTTTGTAAAAAGGACATGATATAAAGGCTTTTCCCTCTGTCTCTCAAAAAGCTAAGTGAAATAAGCCAGTCAATGAAGGAGAAACACCACATGATCTCACTCATTTGTGGATAATAAAGAACATTATAAACTGATGAACAAAAAGATAGATACAGAGGCAGTAATGCATCAAACAGACTGTCAAATTACAGCAGGAAGGTTAAGGAGAGGTGGGGTAGATAAGAGATCAACCAAAGGACTTGTATGCATGCATATAAGCAAAAACCAGTGAACACAAGACACTGGAGGGTTAGGGATGCCTGGGAGGGGGGCCATGGGAAGATATGTATACATGTAACACATTAATAAAAAAATAAAAATTAAAATAAAAAATACTTCAAAGCATCAATATGGCTATCATAACCATCTAGGTCTTTCCTAATTGTGTTTATACCTATCTGCCTGGGGGAAATGATGAGTTAGAAAAGAGGAAGGAATATATACAAAAGTTACACCTTACATTTTGCTTTGACACAAACATGTACATATATGAATATGGATATGCTTTGAAAAATTGGAGAAAGGCCGAGTTCTGTTGTTCCATTGAGAACAAAAATACATTCAAATGTGCTTCTGTCAAATATGAATTTTTCCTATTTTCAAAAAATATTCATAACTTTTGCTAACATGATTTTTAAAAATAATGAAAAGCATAAATGTATTCCTGTTGCTAAAGTTATGTGCCTCTTTGAGAGATATTTAGATTTTAATTTCCTTAGGATTTCTTAGCATTAGTGACTATGATGCACATTTTTGAGTAATGACACTGCTTCTTTCAATCCCTTCATCTCTGAGGGTATAATTGTTGCCATCATTTGTGCTTTACCCAAGTGCTCATTCTGTACTTCCCTTCTTTGGCATTAGAGTCAGGTCATGCTGTGATCACTCCTGCAGGGGGGCATGGACAACCTAGTGCCAAGGATTCTCAAGCCAGGCCAATCATTCTCAGTAAGGGTGGGAAATGAACAATTTCTAGGAATGTCATGAGAAGATCAGAACACAGAGCTCTGATATCATCTAAACTTTTGGAGGTTCAAGCAAATGGACACCCATATCTTTTTTTTTTTTTGGATCCATTACTTTTTTGATAATCATGAAATATTCTCTTTTCAATTACCTTCAACCTATTTTTCAAACTTTTAAAAGTATATTGTTGACAGAGAATGTGCACAAGCATATTTATACCTGTATGTATAAATGAATCAGTGTCATATCCACCTATTATCTACCTATCTGTCTATCTATCTATCTATCTATCTATCTATCTATATACTTATTTATCTATCATCATCATCTATCTATCTAGTCTATCAAGAATGCATAGCATTTTTTAAGGCCAAAAATACATTCCTTTTAATTTTAAAAGTGGAGAATTTATTTTTAAAGAAGAGTCACTCACTCAATTTTAAAGGCTACCTTCCATCCAGAAAGTATATAGCATGTCTGCAAAGTTTAGGACATTGCATTAATTGAAAATTATTAACAATTTGAAATCCTAGGTAACATGAGGAGAAAATATTATACCTAAATATTTTTAATATAATTAATAAAATAAGTGTGCACAAATTTTGCAGTTTACAAAGCTCCTTCACATTTATTTTGTATTTTAATCTTTCTATAGAAATTTATAAATTTGGCCAATTGCTTTTTATTTTATTAGAGAAAACTGATCATCTTTTTCAAAGATAATCAAACATTTAAAATTATATGTTTTGATCTCCTACAGGGCCGGCGCGGACCTCCCCCGTAGCATGACAGTCTGTTCATTGCTTCTTTGCCTCTGCATCTGCTTCCCCCCCTCCACCACCTGATTCTTGCCTTTAAAAACAAGAATTTCTTGCCTGTAGGCTAGAAATAAATCCATAAGAGCAAAAGAAAAATGATTGAATCCCAATTTCAGTGTCCAATAGCTTTGAGTCCCAGTTTCAATGTCAAACAGTTCCTTATGTGTACCCATCAGCAATGGTATCTGGATGGTGGACAAATGGTGGCAATGCCGGTTCGACCCTCTCTAGTTTGGTCCTGGGCAACCTGTAGCGATGCTCAGCTGCTGACTGCTCACAAGGCAAGGCGTCGTCCAAGTCTTCCATCTCTGGACTGTTTCTCCTCTTGCCTTTGTGGTTGGCACAGACCTGTCAGTTCCTCTCTGTTGCAGGAGTCCACTTGGTCTTGGATTTGTTTTCTGAAAGTACATAAACATATTCTCGACCAAGAGTTAATACAGGAATCTTTTCTATAAAATTGACTTGGGGTCCTTTTTATTTTTGCCTGCCCGCTTTTCCTTTGGCTTATTTTGACACCATGTGTGTTTTTCATTGGTGTCTTGCTGTTGGTATTAAAAATGGAAATTAATTTTCTAAAATAAAAATTTTCTAGATGTAATTTACTTACCAGATATTTTTCCTTACATGATACTATCCTATTCTCCCCCTCCCCTTTTTTGATTAATGGAGAATTTGGTAAAATGTTTTAATCCAATCTTGATAACTTTAAATTTTAATTTTTTTTGCATACAAATATGCCTCTTTTATGCATGTATGTGTGGGCATGGCCAGTGGATGCAGGGCAGTGGAGGGGGGGGCGACGGATTAGGGCATGTGCTGGGGGTGGGGAGGGCAATAGGGAAAAAAATAAATCAATAAATAAAATTAAAAATAAAAAAAATAATAAATAAAAAATAAAAACTAACAACAACAAAAAAAAAGAATTAACTACAAAAGTTTGTACATACAGTTCACAAAGAGGTGCACCAAGAGTGTCCACCTCAGGTAACTGGGGAGGCAGAGCTACTGGGCCATATAGGACAGCTAGCACACAAAGCTACTCTACTAACTCAGGAAGCAGCAAAAGATGCATAGACAAAAGAACAGAGCACAAAACAAAGAAATGGAGGAAAACAAATGACTGGATATAGAGTTCAAAACCACACTTATAGGTTTTTTAAGAATTTCCTAGAAAAAATGGATAAATTTAGCAAGACCCAAGAGGAGATGAAAAAGGGCCAACTAGAAATTAAACATACACTGATTGAAATAAAAAATATTATACAGAGACCTAACAGCAGACTAGAGGATTGCAAGAATCAAGTCAAAGATTTAAAATGCAAAGAAGCAGAAAACACTCCACTGGAAAAGCAAAAAGAACAAAGAATAAAAAAAATGTGAAGGTAGTGTAAGGCACCTCTGGGACAACTTCAAGCATGCCAACATCAGAATTATGGGGGTGCCAGAAAAACAGAGAGAGCAAGATACTGAAAACCTATTTGAAGAAATAATGACTGAAAACTTCCCCTAACTGGTGAAAGAAATAGACTTACAAGTCCAGGAAGTGCACAGAACCCCAAACAAAAGGAATCCAAAGAGGACCACACCAAGACACATCATAATTAAAATACCAAGAGCAAAAGACAAAGAGAGACTATTAAAAGCAGCAAGAGAAAAACAGTTAATTACCTACAAGGGAGTGCCCATACGATTGTCAGCTGATTTCTCAACAGAAACGATGCAGGCCAGATGGGAGTGGCAAGAAATGTTCAATGTGATGAATAGCAAGATTACTCTACCCAGCAAAGCTATCATTCAGAATTGAAGGTCAGATAAAGAGCTTCACCAATAAGAAAAAACTAAAGGAGTTCATCAATACCAAACCAGTATTATATGAAATGCTGAAAGGTATTCTTTAAGAAGAGGAGGAAGAAAACGGTAAAGGTAAAAATTATGAACAACCAATGCATATCTATCAACAAGTGAATCTAAAAATCAAGTGAGTGGTAAATCTGATGAACAAAATAAATTGGTGAATATAATAGAATCCGGGGCATAGAAAGGGAGTGGACTGATAATTCTCAGGGGAAAGAGGTGAGGGGGATACAGGGAGAGAGACTGGACAAAAATCATACACCTATGAATGAGGACAATTGGGGGGGATGTAAGGGAAGAGGGTGGGGTGGGAGTCAGGTGAAGGGGAGATATGGGGAAAAAAGAAACAATTGTAATAATCTGAACAATAAAGATTTATTAAAATAAAAAAATAAAAATAAATAAATTATATGTTTTTTCTTATGACTGTACTATGTCTGATAAATGAAGAATATTTTAAAATTAAATCACGGCTTATTGTGATAAATTACTTTGAGGTTCACATAAATCTGTAAAGAGCACTATCTTTACATATGAAAACATGCTCAATGTCACTAATTATCCAAGAGATGCAAATCAAAATGACAATGCGATACCATGTTACACCTGTCAGATTGGCAATCATCAACAAATTAACAAACGACAAGTGTTGGCGAGGATGCGGAGAAAAAGGAACTTTTGTGCACTCTTGGTGGGAATGCAGACTGGTGTAGCCACTGTGGAGAACAGTATGGAGTTTCCTCAAAAAACGAAAAATGGATCTCCCATTTGACCCTGTAATCCCACTCTTAGGAATTTATCCTAAGAAATCACAAACACCAATTAGAAAGAATTTATGCACCCCTATGTTCATAGCAGCACCATTTACAATAGCTACAATTTGGAAACAGCCTAGGTGCCCGTCAGCAGATGAGTGGATCAGAAAACTGTGGTGCATCTACACAATGGAATTCTATGCTGCCTTTAAAAAGAAGGAATTCTTACCATTGCAGCAACCTGGATGGGACTGGAGAGCGTTATGCTTAGTGAAATAAGCCAGTCAATGAAGGAGAAACACCACATGATCTCACTCATTTGTGGATAATAAAGAACATTATAAACTGATGAACAAAAGGATAGACACAGAAGCAGTAAAGTATCAAACAGATTGTCAAATTAAAGCAGGAAGTTTAAGGAGAGGTGGGGTAGATAAGAGATCAACCAAAGGACTTGTATGCATGCATATAAGCATAACCACTGAATACAGACAATGGAAAGTTAGGATATGCCCCCGGGGGGGGGGGGAGAGCGGGGGCAATAGGGAGATATGTATACATGTAACACAATAAATAAAAAAAGAGCACTGTCTTTAGAACAAGAAGGTTTATCTTAATATTTTTTATCACTAGCCATATAATTTGGGAGTTAGTATAGCAACATTATCTTTTATTTAAAATTAACTTTTTAAATCATAGATGTTCTAATCACTTTGGAGTGTATTTCAAATAACACATTTTTTTCTGTTTTTTTTTCTTATTTTTCTTAAAAATTTAGAAATTATAGAATAATATAATGTAAGAATGAATTAGTCAGAATTCTAGAATCCTGAATTTAAAAAATGGTATATTTGGCTTACATATTTCCAGATTTATATTTTGCTACATTTTTAAAACACAGGTGCTATGCAGCACTCTTTTTATAGCCTTTTCTTCCCAAATTAGATCTTTTAGATCTTGGGCTGCATATGAAAATATTACTATTGCATGGTGTTTTCTGGTATGCCTGTGTCAAAGTTATTTTATAACCTCCATATTCTTTTTCATTTAAATTACTACTAATTTTGCATATAAAGTAGACTTTTAAACTATTTTTTTTCAGTGTAAAAATGCACTTTATATGTGAATTAACTGCTTATGTTTTCTATGAGCATTCTTTTGGGATATTTCATGGAAATATATTTGTGGAATATTGATTTATAAGAACTAATTCTATATTGAGGTTATTAGCGCTACATCTACTCTATATGTTACCAATATTTTCCTTAGTTTGTATTTTATCATTAAATGTAATTTTCTCTTTTAAATTTATAAGTTTCAAAAAGTATTAAAATGTAGTTTTATTTTTCTGATGTTTTCTTTTTTTAGTGTTAGAAATACCTTTCCCATACTAATATGAGGTGTTTAATACCCTGAGAAAGAAAAAGTTCTCCAATTTTAACCAATTTTCCACTCCTCCCATAAGTGTACTTTGTATTGGAGGTTAAAGGAAGTTAGTTACAGGGAATTTCTATTAACTATGGAAATAAAAAAAATGAGAGGGAAATGATGGGATATGCTAAAATAAGGGGATGAGAATCATTTTATGAGTGTGTTCTGAATAATCCAGTTGGTTATATTTTAGACAAAAAAGTCATTTTTATGCCAAAGTAATGTGTGGTTGTGCAAACCTTCATATCAGCTGATAAAAAAAATATTACTTTCATAGGTTCACAGAAGAAGTTCAAGTATTTCATCTTGGCTTGATGTTTAAGCCATTTTCCTGCAAAACTGGCAAATTTCTGCCTACAGCAAACTGATGAAAATTCATGGATATTTTTTTTTTCATTCCTCCGGTTAAGGGAGGAATAGTAAAACTTTTGCCATAGTTCAAACTTTTGAATATTTGAGGGGAGGAAAAAACACACACATCGCTTCTCCAATGTGAATACCCAAAGTGAAATGTGGTCGTTTCTTACATTTTTAGATGCTTGGAAGTTTTCCACAAACTTCTATAACAGTCACTCTGCAGGCTTCTGCTATAAATGTTTCAAGAACTATCTAGGGAAATATTTTATTGAGAGGGAAAGCAGGGTTATCTAGCAGATAGAGTATGGAATTTAGACTTAGACAACCATCTGAGACCTGCACCTGCCTCTTTCATTGCCTTATGGTGCAGCCCTGTATAAATGATTCAGACCCTCTTTGCTTATATTTTTCCCTGTGGCAATAAAGGGAAATGGCGAAGCATTAGCCCCTTCTCAACAATCAGAGGGTACCATGAAGGTACATATGACCTTGTCTGTAAAGTGCTATGACCTATGATCCTCCAAAATAGTGCAGAAATGTCAGGCCACAGAGTATAAACATTATAGAATCCAGGTGTGGAGGCCTGTATCACCTCCCCCATCACTTCTGTATTTGGTCAAGGCTCCCTGTAACACAGAGTTAACAATAAGTATTGCCAGTTGCTAATACCTTCAATGCTCATCTTTCTTTCAACATCTGGAACATATTAATCTCCCTCTCAAAAACTCAGTGAAGGGAGACAACTCATAAGAGCCAATCAATTTGCATCTATTGATTGCTTTAATATGTAGAATGCATTCCACTGAGTACTAGACCTCTGATGAGAATCTATTAGGACATAACAATTTATAAAGCATAATTGCTGTTCTCAAAACACTCATCATCATGATCTAGTTAAAGGTGAATGTCTGGATTACTAAATATCATATAAAAGAGCCATGAAGCATACAATTGATAGACATAATGAAGAGGAAAAATAGAAAAATTTGGGATGACTCCTTTTCACAGGATTTTAGTTTTTACAAATACAGAAGGAATAATGCAAACAGAGAATAGTAAAAAAATACAATATTATCTTTGATAATTGTTATGCTATAAAAAGTGATTCATTCATATCTCTAGCTGTGGGGATTTATTTTACTGTTCTCATTGAATGCAAGCAATTTTGCTCTGTCCTACTGATTATTTCTCCTATATGCCAAGTTTAAGCAATTCTGCGGACTGGCTAAAATCCAGTTCAGTCAGTCAATATGGGTGTGTCTTATGAGATTAACTCAGAGTGAAAGAAGGACCATGTGCTGTAAATGGGAAGAGAATTGGATGAGGATCATAGTGATCTCACTCTGAATGACAAATAGGCACTTCACATCTCACAGCATCTGCTCGTTCTTTGATAGAAGAGGGCTGGGCTGGATTTCATAGGCCAGTTCTAAAATTTTCTGGAGGTAAAAACATGCTGCTTAAAAGTTTTGTATTTTTTTATGCTGCTGAAAAGCTCATCTTGCTTTTGTATTCTGTCAGGATTCATGATCATTTCTTGTCATTAAAATTAACATCTCAATTTTATTGACCACAGATGCTGCAGGTAGAGGAGAAGCAGATGGTAATATGGTGCTCTCAAAAACATGCTCAATTGTAATTTTTAATTTAATTGTATTTCAACTGGACATTCCAAAACTTTATTAAATTTTTATAGTTAACTCAAGAGAGCTTTGGTCTTGCTTGTAAATACCAACTTACATGCATAGTCTGGTTCTTGGTTTTAGAACTTGTGTGTCAGTGAGCAAGACATCTGTGAAACAGAATGGAGGCAGGGCATCCTTGTTGGGGGTATATTGTCATATAGCTTTTATTTCAGAGCATATAGGTAAAAGAGTTTCTGTAACTATAATAGTAGATATCATAAAAACGATTAACAATGTCAAAATAGTCATTCCAAAGGAAAGAGTAATACAGTTTTAAATGAAACATGAAGTATGTCATTTAATTTATGAGAAAAATTGGAAATTTTAAATGGTGTGTTTCCATGTGTCATATAGACATCCCATGAAAAAACTAGTGTATATGTGCTGCATTGTATAAATAATGTGAATGATAGTAAGATATTGGGCAGAGGGATTAGCTTTGTTGAGTGTAGAAGAGAAAATTACTTCTCTAAAAATTTTCTGGAATTTAAAAAAATATGGTTTTAATAGCTAATATTATAAACTGACAATAAGTAATTGTGTCAAACCTAGCTGTTTTAACATATGTTGGACTATGTTCACTTATTTACATGAGGGAGTTTATTGAAATAAAATATTAACAATGATCTAGATCAGCACTGTTCAATGGATATACAATGCAAGTCACATGTACAATTTTTTAAAAATATATATTTTAATGATTTTCCACAGAGAGGAAGGGAGAGGGATAGAAAGCTAGAAACAATGATGAGAGAGAAACATTGATTAGCTGCCTCCTGCACACCTTCTACTAGGGATGTGCCTGCAACCAAGATGTATGTCCTTGATGGGAATTGAACCTGGGACCTTTCAGTCCGCAGGCTGATGCTCTATCCACTGAGCCAAATCAGTTTTGGCCACATGTACATTTTTATTCTATTTTAGTTTTTATCACC
This sequence comes from Lasiurus cinereus, assembly GCA_011751065.1. Taxonomy (NCBI): domain Eukaryota; kingdom Metazoa; phylum Chordata; class Mammalia; order Chiroptera; family Vespertilionidae; genus Lasiurus; species Lasiurus cinereus. The sequence goes on from JAAGEH010002531.1 coordinate 58,953,815, forward strand.
ATGATAATTTTTTTTATTTTTCTAATGTATAAGTAGAATACAACGATCTACTTTCTATGGTTTCTAAACACTAAACCACTGGTGATTTCTGGGAGATCCTGTTGTCTTTCATAGTTCAGGTGCCTGGTCTCCTGTGAAAGCTCAATTCACCTTGCTTCTGCCACAGAATTAATTCATCTTTTCAGAAGTCTTGTCTGATGTTTTCTTGGCCTCTCCATGTTGCTGCTTCATTTGAAAGACTTCATCTTCTAATTGCACGTTAGTCCTTCCAAGCTCATGATTCTTACTGACCAAGAGTGCCCAATTTGACTCCTTTTCTCTTCATTTCCATCCAACTGTAAGTTGTATGTTATTTCACTGCCAGTTTAAATCTTGAATATATCTCCTTAACTTCTGGAGCTCTTTCTGTGCGTGTCCTATCATATGAACACGATTTTCATTATACACTTCTAGGAATTGCATCCATGCTGTGACTTTAGTTCCAGTTTCTCAATCCGAACTGCTTGATGCTCTAACAGGGCCATAGAATTGTTCACACATTCTTGCCATGCTTGAATGTCAATTTTGTGACCTCAGGAAGGGCCTGAAATTCATATCATTTCATACTGAGCAATTCACTTGGATGTCAAGCAGCCAGTCTTTCAAATTCAATTCTAATACGTTGTTTTCCAAAGCAGAATAATCTTGGGCTGTTAGGTTGCTCAAATAATTTTTAGTAGGTCAGTATCTGTGCATTTCCTCGTACATCTGTACAGCAACTGCACACCAGGCACATTATAACCTTGGTCAAAATAGGCAGCACATCCACATTCTCTGCAGCCATCAACCATGGCTCCATTCTGAAGTTCACCTGACTTTTCTAAATCTGCACTGGGTCAGGTCATGTCATTATACCTGCCTGTGTAATATTGAATTTTGTAGTTTTCACACTAACATAGAAAAGACAGAGGTAAATTTTATTTTCATAATTTTATTTAACACAATATAGATATAATATTATTTCAACATGAAATTTGAGACCATAATTTTTTTTACTAAGCTTTCCAAACTCAGTGTGTAGTTTAATAATAGTACAATTCAGTTTGGACAAGCTATGTTTCAAGTTTATGATAGCCACCTATGGCTAGTGACTACAGTATTGGCAGCTTGCATGTGGATGAAAGGATGTAATAGTAAATAACACAGGCATGGCCACTAATTTCAGAGACTTCAGAGTCTATTATAGAAAACAGAATTGAACAGTAGATCAAATTGTAAAATTTTACACTTCTTGCAGTTGTTACAAAGCATGTCATGAAATTAATATTGTTGAAGATATGTCTCCATTTAATGAATTTCCATTTTACATATGTTCTCTCTATGAGTGAGATTGTTCTTGGCATTTTTTAGAAAATGAATTCTAAATTAACATTATTGTGTAGTCTATTAATATTCTTTTGAATTCATGCTTCCAATTTTTTCCTATGTCAATATTACACTTTAAGTTTGAAGATAAAGACTCATGGAGCAGAAGCATGATAATCCTTCACTGTCATTATATATTGTTAAAAATAAAGTAGTTAAGTACAACATTTTAAAAAAGTCAGAGGAAACTTTATCTAGGAAAAATCTTCAATATTTTTCTATGCTCTTTCTATAGCTTTACAATTTCTTTAATTTCTGCTGACATGTGTTTTCAAAGGCTCTCTGCTAAGGTTATAGACCTTATAAAAGTAGTGTATTTCTTATGAAATCTTGTATTTATACCTAATTTATGCATAAAAGCTGGTGCAAAGAAAGTATTTAGGCATTCAAATGGTAAGAGTATAGAACAATTAAAAATGCAAAGAGAATAGTTTATACATGACATGAGCTCAGTGTTGTTTAAAGATTTACCTTAACTGATTCTATATAGTCTAGGCTGAATTGTGAATGGAGCTGAAGATAGTTATCTATTTTTGAATTTTGAAGAATGCCAAAAAACACAGATGAACCAGAAGTTTAATTTTCACTCATCTAGCTAAAAATGTATATTTTCTCATGTTGCTTCCTAACTCAAATTGCTATGGATGTTTAGACAGAGAAGATTATAGGGACTAGAAGAGCCAACTCCATGAGAACTTCCCTTAGTTGGAAGTTAATGACTAGATTTTTTCAGGAAGAAGTAGGCAGGTCTTTCTTGCTTGGAAAAGGAACATAAATAAAGTAAGAGAGCTGAAATTGACAAGAGTTATTGGGAGAATAAAGCAGATGGCTTCGGTTTGAGAAATCACAGTGGAAGTTAAAAAAAAAAAAGAGGATGAGCAATCTAAGGCTAATTAATGGAGACTTAGAATCTTAAACTTGATCCAGTGAGTAATATGGTACCAATGTAGTTTTAAATCAGGGAAGTGGAATAATGAAAATGGCATTTTGGAAGATTCATCTCACAGAAGTGACAGGAGTGATGTAAAGCGGCTGAAGGGAAATATCAAGGAGGTTGGGTTGAGTGACCAGATCCAATAATAGATTTGAAGCTTTAAAATAAGCCTTTTTAAAACCGGGAGACTCATGCTTTTTTTGACAGCAGAGGAGATGAACTGGTAAAAAGGGCAAGTAAGAGAAGACTGAGGGAAAAATAGAATAAATGTAGGATTAAATTTATTCAGAAAGTAGGCTCTAACAGGATTCAGGGCACTGGTTGTGGAGTGGGATGGACATAAAAAGAAGGGAAGACAATTCTTCCACTGATAGTACAGAATACTAGTAAGGCAGTCATATTTTAAACTATAGAGGTGAATATTTTCAAGTTTCTCTGTCCAGCATACAATATAGTAGGGTTATATTTTATATTATTCTTACACCTCATTCTTCAGAGCTAACGCAAATTGAAAGTTGGTTGAAAATTACTAACTGAACTGTGGTAATTCTTCCAGCTCCTTTCTAAAAGCATACATATTTTAGTTTGAATTATTTAGGAACTTATACAAAATAACTGGGTTTATGTTTGACTTATTTTGACATATGGCTTACACTTTGAAAACTTTGCCTTAGGATAGCATTGGATAAAATTATAATGATAAAATTGGTCAGATCAAAAGCAAATTGAAAGCAGTAATAGACTTTATACATAATGTGATTACTTTTATAGAAAAACAATAAATATTTGTTGACTATCAGGTACTAAAACTATTGAAGGTGTTGGGTATAAATATGTGAACCAAAAAATAAATAAAGAAAACTGTTCTCTCTAAAGTCATTAAACAAATAAACAAATATGTTTATACTAGAAGACCAGTGCAAAAATTTGTGTATAGATGGGGTCCCCTCAGCCCGGCCTGCATTCTATCTAATATGGGACACCTCAGACATCCCTCTCCCACTCCTGGACTGCTGGTTCCTAATCATTCACCTAACTGCTGGCCTGGTTGCCCCTAACTGCCCCCACTGGCAGCCAGATTGCCCCCAACTGCTCCCTTCCTGCTAGCCTGGTTGCTCCTAACTTCCCCCCATGCCAGCCTGGTCACGCCCAACTGTAACACCCCCTCCCCTGACTGCCTGGTTGCCTCAAGAAGCCTGCTTATTCGGTTATCTGGTCATCCCTCATTAACCTCCCTGCCAGCATGGTCATAGGCAGCTATGTTATGAGGGTTTGGCAGTCCATTTGCATATTATCTCTTTATTATATAGGATTTATACATTTTGAAAAGTATTTGTTATTATTTGAATTGTATCTTCTCAAAATTCCTATGTTCAAATCCTAACCCCAGAGCCTCATAATGTGATCTTATTTGGAAATAGGTTTGTTGAAGTTGCAATTAGATAATTTAAGATAAGGGCAAAATGGAGTAGGGAGAGCCCTGAATCCAATATTACTGCTATGCTTATAAAAGGGGAAATTTGGATATAAACATGAGCACAGGGAGAGCATCATGTGAAAATGAAGGCAGACATCAGTGCGATGTTTTGATAAGTCAGACATACTAACAATTGCTAGCAAACCACCAGAAGTTAGAAGAAAGGCATGGAACAGATTCTTCCTCTTAGATCTCAGATATCCAGCTCGACTGGCACCTTGATCTCATACTTCTAGTTTTCAGGACTGTGGAACAATACATTTTCTGTTGTGTAAGTCACCCAGTTTTTGTGGTATTTTGTTATGGCAGACATAGCAAAATAATACAATTCTGTAAAGGAGGCTCACTGGAGACACTGAGAGCATATAAGAGGATGGAGTTTAGTTTAGATTGGATGGAGTATGGAGATCTCTTTGAGGAATTTACATTTTGTCTGATACCTGAAGAATGAGAATGAGCCAGCCCTGTGAAGTGTTGGAGGAAGAGTGATCTGGGGAGAAGGAAGAGTATGTGCAAAGGCTCTGAAGTAGGAAAGAACTCGACAACAGTAAGGAACTGAAAAAAAGTCCAGTGTGTCAGGAGCACAGCCAGTGATTGCCTAAGATGAAAGTAGAGAGATCTTGGCCAGGAATTTAAATTTTATTCTAATAGCAATAGGAGACTTTTATGGGATTAAATCAAGTAGACATATGCTCCGACTTACATTTTAAAATAAATTTCTAACTACAGTGGTACCTCAAGATATGAGTGCCCTAACATACGAGATTTTTCAGATGCAAGCTGCCGAGCAAGCGATTTTTGCTTTGAAATACGAGCAACATTTGAGATAGGAGTAATTACGCGGATCGGCCAGCTGCACATGACCCACCAGTTTACCGCAACTCGAGTGTCTCATAGTTTCCCACGCCTCAAGGTTACGGAATGAATTAAACTCATATCTCGAGGTGCCACTGTAGTAGGCAGAGAATAGTATAGAGAGGAAAGTGGAAAACATCGTTAGAAAATAACAGTATCAGTGCAGGTATTCAGGTTTGGAATAGGCAAGCTTGTGGTAGCAGAATATATATAACTAGAAGTCCGGGGCACAAAAATTTGTGCACTCGGGTGGGGGGGCGTGTCCCTCAGATCAGCTTGTGCCCTCTCTTGGATGGAGAGCCCTTGGGAGATATCCAACTGATAGCTTAGGCCCGCTCCCGATAGAGAGGGTGCTTAAGCCATAGTCTGGCCTCACTCTGGGGGATGCAGCTTTTGTGCTGATCCAGCGATGGCACAGGTCGGCAAGTGGCCAGCCCTGCCCCCCGATCGACCTTCCACCAGCACCAGTTGCTGTTGCCCCCATCCCTCCTGGATTACCATCCCCTCCCTCTGCCCGCTTTCACCCACGTTGACTGGCCTGGTATGCCACCCACTCACTGGCTCCGGCCTCTGCCAACTGGTCATTCCACCATTTGCTTGATTTGCATATTAGGCTTTTATTATATAAATTTTTTAGAAAATGTTTCATATTGGGAGTTAGAAAAAATGTATCATTAAGAATTACTCTCAGGTTTTTCTCTTGAGCTATTTGGTATTTCTTATTGAGGTATTATTTATTGAGGTGGGAAAGGATGAGAGAGGGCAGATGGGGTAGAATAGAACAAAAGTTCAATTCTGGATTTGCTAAACTTGAGATAGCAAAGTAGAAATGTTGAATGGGAAGTTTTTTGGGCCAAAGAAAGTCTGAGCTTAAGGATGCAGAGAAATGAAAGTTGAGTAAGTTGTGCTGTGCCATATTGAGCACTAATAGCACAGCTGAAGTCTCCTGATTCCCAAGCTTATGTCCTTGCAACCTCATGCAAATGCCTAGTCAATGACATTATAGTGTCATTCAATTAGATATGAGGAGAGTACTTTCATGGGTCATATTGAGAATTAATGTATGAGCAGCACTATAGCAAAAAAGACATAGATGGCTGACCATTAGTGACACAGTATCAAGAGCACAGACATAAGATACATGAGGCTGGAAATTTACTTTTAGCCTTACCACTTATTATTTTAATTGTGCCTCAGAAAGATGAATTCATAGTGTCAGAAGACCTCTAAGATACTTATTAGTTTAAAAATTTGACAACTTCTCAGAAATTACACTTTGGGTATATAGCATGATAATATCTTACACAGGTGTACAAGGAGATAGGTCCAAGGATCCTCACTAAAAACATTATTTAAAACAGCACATAAGCATAACAAATGGATACAAGACACTGTGGGGGGTGGGTGGGCAGGTGAGGGCATGTATTGGGGGTAGGGAAGGCTGGGGAGAGGTCAATGGGAGAAAAAAAAAGGAGACATATGTACTACTATTTGTAATACTTTTAACATAAAAAATAAACAGCAAATTTAAAGGACCTTTAGAATCCATCAAAATAAAGAAATAAAATCTATAGTTAAATGAAAGAATAATATTTAGCTTTTTAAAAAAATGTACTAATCTATGTGCATATATAAAGATCACAAACATAGAATGTTAAAAGCCAAAAAATGTAGGTCTTAATACTGGAAATAGTTTAGTATTTTTAGTATAGTATTTTTACATGCATGTGCTTCCTTTTGTGGAAGCACATGCATGTAAAAATACTAAAAGTCGATAGGAAGGCTACAGTTCTGGTTAATTATTGGAATGGGGAAGGAAACAAGGCTAGTATTGAGCTATATAGAAAGCTTCAAGCTAATGTTTTCTATAAAATTATATGTGAACTGTGTGTAACAGGATTAAAAGCAGTTTATTATTATTTTAATATTTTTATTAAATTACCTGTATGACTCCATAAGTATGTTAAAATCAATTATTTTCATTTTTTAAAGTAAAGAATACAGTCTCATTTCAATAAATTGTATATCTTAATATAACATTAATTTTTTAAGCTTAAAGAAATCATTGTATAACTTATACAAATCATTTTCCTTTTTCCTTTATAAATGTTCACTTAAATTTACTTAAACGGTAAAGTGAGTGCCTTGGTTGTGGCAGGCACTTTTCCACCCATGGCTACTTCAGGCAATAACTTTCTAAAGAAGGCACTGTAAGTCCTATTTTAAAAAACAACTAGTTTGATATTCCCGGAAGTTAAAACACCCAAAGTGACATAGCTGGTAAATAAAAGAGATAACGGTTGAAACCCCGTTGTTTTACTCTGTCCTGTTCTTCCTATGACATGGTGACTGTATACTTTCAGGCTGGAAACACTAGGTATCTAACTGTCGTGATTCCTTACGGTTGACCTTCACATATAGTTTAAATATACTGAACTAAGCAGTCTTATGCTTTGCATTTAAATTCTGTAAAAACTCTGGAAATACACATTAGTAAGTGAAGGGAAATAAGTAACGTTAGGAATTCCATCTTGTTAATAGAATTATTCTTGTTAATCAGAAAAAAGCTATTTTCCATGTTATACTCTGGTTCTTTTTTTTTTTTTCTGGGTATCTTATAGCTATTACAATCCTGTTCCTCTTTTTGTAGACTTAATAGTATGTTGTTATTTTTTATGTTAAAATGGACAAAGATTTTGCTGTATTTAGAACAGCAACAGAAGTGTTTCGCTATTATGGAGTGTGCCACTTCACTGGTTCAATTTCTGAAAGAGAAAAAAGTATATAAGATAACTTCAAGAAAAAACAAACAAACACCTACAATAGATATATTTGACAGGAGGTTCACACATGTTTCTTTATGTCATCTAAGTGTTTGTTTCTTTCTTGTCTCCTCAGCCAATTGTCCCTGTTCCTCATCTTACAGTTTTTGTTATACTTGAGTGATGAGCTCAAAGCATGAAAAGCTGTTGTTTCCTATCTTTATTAATGTTTTCCAACTCATTTCCCTGTTTGCCTGCTGACAACCTGCCAAAATCACCCTCTGGTGAATTGTCGAAAGATTGGGGTGGCAGTCAGGGGACCCACAATGTGTTGCAGATAATTAGTAGATCAGATCTTTGTCACAGCAGATATTTGGCTACCCACACATCTCTATTTTTAAGCCTCTTGTGTCACACAATGTGTATTCACTGTCTGTTTTAGTGTGAAGAGCATATCTCCGAGTTGTATATAACAGAGCTGAGTTGAATGAGAAATTCCATTACTCTTTTGTTGTTTTGTACTGTCACTGGTTAACACATGAGATATACATATTTGGAGAACAATTGAAGCCACCATGGGCTTTTTGGCAGCTTTAGAAAGGGGAGTTACCTATGTTGCTACTTCCTGAAGTAATCCAACCACCAGAATCTTTGTTTTCCCGTAAAGGCAGAAAACAAACATCTCTTTATATTACCACATTTGTTGTCATGCTGATTAGTTCAGATAAATTTGATTGGCAAGAATAAGGGATCAGCAGATTAGTTCTTGAATTGCCCAAATAGCAAAGCTTTTTCACTGTAAGATAAGAAGTAATAAATTGAGGTAAAAAGAACTGATGATGAAGATGCCAGGGTTATCAGTGGACTTTCACCAGAATTGATCACATAATTATTATCTGGTAATGCATTATTATCTGGTGACATGTTCCCTTTAAAGTACTGATGATGCAGCCTCCATGTATATATCTAGTGTGTGTGTGTGTGTGTGTGCTTGCGCGCGCACGCGCACTATATTCAACAGACACACTCAAAACTTACCCCCTTTCATTCTTCACTTACTTCTTGTGTCAACCTGCGTTTTAGTATCAAAGCAAATTCACCAGTTTATAGCAGTGGCTCTCAACCTTTTTAATGCCACTACCCTTTGATACAGTTCCTTATGTTGTGGTGACCCCCCCCAACCATAAAATTATTTTTGTTGATACTTTGTACCTGTAATTTTGCTACTGTTATGTATCATAATGTAAATATCTGAGTTTTCCAATGGTCTTAGGTGACCCTGCTCGCGGTTCTCAATCTGTGGGTCATGACAGGCTCCACCACCAGCCCGGAGTGACATCCCACCAAATCACAGTCAGTGCTGCTGAGACCCCTGGCACAATATGTGGCCCATAGCCCAGCCCAGACTGGAAACGGTGGCTGTGAGTGGTGGGTAATGATGTCACATAGCAATGCTTGGCTTCCTCTCCCTAGTGACTAGCCTCCTTCCAGTTTCTTCAACCCAGAAATATGACTTGCTTTATAGACAGGTAGAAACATTTTACACTTTAACCAAATATCTGTGAAGTTTTTTTCACATGCCTCATCTCATTTGATCCTCACAGAAGTCCTGGAGGATCTGTGAGGACCACATAGGTAGATAGGAGACTTGACAGAATCTTATTTTCTTCTCATTAGCCAGAAAATGGAGATTTAGAAAGTTTAGAAACTTGACTTGACTGAAAAGAAGTTAAGAAATGGTGGACCTTGAAAATGACTTCAGGTTTTCTCACTGCACAGAATATAGTCAAACACTACTGCAGTTAAATATTTCACTGTTTTCCCTGTATGATCTACAATAATAATCTGCTTCATGTTGATATTTAACTACTGGGTTGCTGACAATTATCTGAAAGAAAGTTGGGGTGTTTCACTGTGCTGGAAAAAGTTTAGCTAAATCAGAAAGCAGGTTTAATTAAGCTATCTATCTATCTATCTATCTATCTATCTATCTTCTATAAAGTTCTCGTTGGTACCAATAGCACATGTGTGTTTACATCTGTGAATTTGGTTGAACTTTCTATCATAGAGAAAGGGTGAGTAGTAATATTGAAATATTTCTTCTAATTAATTTTATTTCAATATGCACAAATCCATGTACCAGGCCTCTAGTCATAATATAATGGACTGGTTATCATAATATTATAACCAGAAATTACTTATTCTTAATTTAATAATAATACCAAAGCCAGTCTTTAAATTTTTTTTTTTTTATTAAAGCAGGTCTTAAAGTCTGAAAAAAAAAAGCAGGAAAGTTCATTGTTCTTCCTCTAATTAAGATGGTTAACTTGGAGAAGTTATACAAATTTTAAAAGTTGTAGATTCTTTATGTTAAAAAATGTGCACAAAAATCTTGTTTTCCTGTTAAGATTCTTATCATGGGTAATTCAATTGATACAGGTAAAATTCCTTTTAAATTATTAGATGTTCTATAGATATAAGGAATTAGTGGTAATAATTTAACTAGTATTCCTGGCTTCTTTTCTAAATCAGCATTCATCCATTTTTCAAAAGTCAATAGATGCCCATTATATTTCAAGTATGTAGTCTTCTAAGTACAGTCTAGCCTCATTTCTTGAACGTCTTCCATCTCCAACAATTCAGTTCTGGACAAAGTTGTCACAGAAAAATTGTCTCAGTTGTTGACCAAAATTCTGGTTTTTGACCTAACAACCTTTCATGCTGATACCTCAGCATGACAAAAAATATCTCTTAGGCAACAAAGGAGCAAATGCTTTTGTTGCTGATGAAATCCAAGATTAGCACAATTTTAAAACATAAGAGTACTAATGTTGCTAAGGGTGTGAAAGTGCTCACAACACAAGAATCACAGGTAATTAAATAGGTAGAAAAACTGTTGATTGGATAAAGGAAAAGCACTTAACTGGTGATTGCATTTTGGAGGCAGTGATATATGAAAAAATTGTTTAAGGTTAGTAGGGGGTGATTTGATAAATTTAAGTAAATAAATGTTCATTTATAGATTAAATGGTACATTAGACGTGTACTGCATATAACAAAGGTTAAAACAGGAAATCATTTGAGGGTCTGGAGCAGATTAATTCAATTTACATGATTTCTAATGGGAAAAAGGATTTGGAAATAAAATAATACATATCCACCTTCATGGAGTAACATTCAATTTTAAATTGCAAATATTTTTACATACACATAAGTAAACAGAAAGTGAGTTTATCCACCCTAATGTTAAGAGTAGTAATCTTAGGTGGTGAGCTCATAGATAACTTTTATTTCTTTCCTTAATTTTTACATATTCTCTAAAAATTCTCAAGTGAACATGTATCAGCTTTGCAATAAAAAGGAAGTTTTGTTTTAGAACAGATGCATTTATGCTTTCACCATTCTGTGCTGGCTGAAGCTAGTTAATCTGAAAACTATTCCACCTTGAAGTGTTAATGAGCTAATAAGTCATTTCAGGGTGAGTTACTTTTCAAGACTGCTGAAATCATGCCTCTGCCTATACTTGCACTCTATCTATGGGTAGGGAAGACTTCAACATATTAGGTTATAGTGGCTGTGACCTAATGTAAGGAAACTTACTCAAATATGCTTGCTGTCTACACAAATCCTTATAAACATCTAATTAATAGAAATAGCCTCCATTTAATAAGTTGGGGTGGGAAGCCTACCAGAGTAGCCAGACAGTCAAGGCTACTCAGAGTATGAAAAGCTTTGTTGTTAGTATGCTGGAATGTTCAAGGCTACTCTTCACCTAGGCCAAGATACCATAAGCAGGTGCAAGGATATAAGTATGACAATCCCATGGTATACCGCACATGCCTGCCCTTCTGTAGCCAACATATGATTGATGTTACTGTTGGCATGAAACCTACTTTGTCTCTAGAATAATATACAAGTTACTCAGTAACCAGTGGGCTAGAAGAGAAAAAGGGAGGAGATCTCAGACTGAGCTGAGAGCTGGTACTGCTATGATGTAAGCCTAAGAGCTCATAGAGAGCTCAGATATAGCTACCATGTTAACCAGCCAGTGTGCTGGGCAGGGGAGAAAGGAGATGCTGCTGAGCCAGAGAGCTCAGATGCCGCTACTTTGGGAGGCAGGAAGTCTAGGGGGAAACATGTGGGTGCTCAGATAATAACTGTGGGTACACAAACTACTATTACTATGTGGGAAAGGTATGTGTTTACCTGCCTGTGTATGGCTGCCTGATTGGGACACTGTTATGAAGAACTGTTTTTTTTTTCTGATGGTCATATGGCTACTGGCATCTTCAATAAAAACTAATTCTTATATACTCACAACCTCACCATCTAAGTCCTGGCGTCCAAGAAGTTCCAGTCTCTAGGCAGAGGGGTTTGGACCGAATAGTTAGTATAGTGAGTAGGATTTGAGAAGGAATCTACTCTGGCATAGTCAGGAAGAATTTAGCAGAATATATGAACTCAGAGCTGCAGTCCTGGGCAGAGCTCTGACAGTTGGTAACTACCCTTTGAGTCTACTTGCCTGTCTATATGAGGCCTCATATAGAACATGACTTAGTCTTTCAAAAGGTAGCAATAGAAATCAAATTTACTTTTATTTATTTTCAGAAACTTTGCCAGATATTAGTGCACAGTTTCACATTTATTCAAATATTTGCAATTTTAGAAAGTGAAATATAAGATAGTCTGGAAGAATAATTGATGATAAGTTTGCAATTAACTTTGACTGCAACATCATATTAATGTTCCCAAGTCCTGAGTGTAAAGATTATATTTAACCATCATGTTAGAAAATCCATACAGAATACTGGCTGTGTAATACACTAATTGATATAAATTCTAGGAAAGATTGAATTAGGATTTTGGAATGATTGATTTACACAGAGGTGTCTGTAGGTGGGTGCAGATGAGCGCACAGAGCCTCACACACACAGATGTATACACTTGCACCACTAGTGGCAACACCACCACCATCTCTACACACAAAGGAATGGAAAAAGGGAGCAATAACTTGATCTTGAGTTTTTCCATTGTACCTATATTACATATTTTCCAAGGTTTACCAGAAAAATTTGGTTCATTATTCTTTCTATTTCTCAACTATTTTTATAGAAAAATTTTTAATAAAACTTCTTTAGTAATTATTGGATGTTAAAGGAGGCAATTTTATGATTATCACATAAAAGTTGCAATAGGTTAGATAAGATACAGTAAAATAGAGCTAATTAAAACCACTACAGTGTAGCACATGTGGACCTTTTTAACATGTGTTACTTGAAATGTTCACATACATTTTAATTTTAAAAAATCTAAAACGGATATATTTGGGCACAAGAAAGCAATGAATGGTATATGAAGAAACAAGTAAATTTATAATTGAGATTAAACAATGTTTTATGATAATATAAAAATTAACTGAAATATTAGATGTTCCAGTGAGCTCTGTAGTTTCTGATGTATTTGAGATATTTAATTTTGTATACTAAATATTAAGCTTTAACAGTAGCAGAAAAAAAAAGAACATGTAACTTCCAAATGATAGGAACATATAAAAAAATAACAACAGGAAATAACTAAATCAATCAAATAAAGAGTAAAATAGACAAGAAATGTTTTATTTTTCTAAGCAAAAAAGAATACATAAAGTAAAATGACAGAAATACTTATAAGCTTTCATTAATTATACAAGTATTAATGTGTTTAATTCCACTATTATTACATAGAACTTCTTAGAATGTGTAAATAATTCCCAAACAAAATTCACTTGCTATACAAAGCCATACTTGAAATTAAAGTACATAAAATAAGATTGAATGCAAAAGGATAATGTATTACCAACAAATATTAATCAAAAGAAAGGAATTGAAGAAATTTTATTATCAGACAAAATAGAACTCAAAGTGAATGAATTATATGGGGCAAAGGAAAATATTTCATATAAGCAAAAATAACAGTATACCAAGGTGATATGACAATCATAAACTTTTATATCTACAAAACACATAAAACAAAAGTTCATAGAAAGCAAGGAGAACTGGGAAAAATCTATTATAAGATTTTTTTAATATATTTTATTGATTTTTCACAGAGAGGAAGGGAGAGGGATAGAAAGTCAGAAACATCGATGAGAGAGAGACATCGATCAGCCACCTCCTGCACACCCCACAGTGGAGATGTGCCTGCAAGCAAGGTACATGCCCCCGACCGGAATTGAACCCGGGACCTCTCAGTCCGCAGGCCGACGCTCTATCCACTGAGCCAAACTGGTCTCGGCTATTATAATATTTTAAATCGTGTTAGAAACTAGAAAAACTAGACATAAAATACAAGCTTTTGTGTGTTTGTATGTATGTGCATGTTGAATATATATAATGCATATATATGTATATATATATATATATTTAAAAGGATAAGAAACATTTCTTTTAAATACACATGGGATATTTAGAAATATTTATTATATATTAGAGCACATGGAAGACAATTTTGGTTGTTCATCAAACTAATCTAAACTTTTCCCAACCCTTTTCTCTTCTTGGCTACATAAAACAATAGAAGCTTTTCATTTCAAAGAAAAACAAAAAAGAAACTTAAGAAAGAATACTCCAATATAGACAACTCTTTTGTGTCATTTTAATATTCTGTGGAGAACGGAAACATAAACCATTAGTTTAATGATAGTGTAGGGTTAAGGAAGGTGTTTTTTTAAGCTGAAAATTAGTATGGACTTTTATGCTAATAGAATAAACAGCAAGAAAAGAATCTCATGAGCCCACTGCTGAAGTGAAAACCTTAGAAGACAAAATAGAAAAATATCTAGTGGATAAGAGAAAGCTGAGACTTTTGATAGAAATGGACACACCTCTTCTATTTTTAACAGTGCTTATTTTATAACAATTCAGTTAATAGAAGTTAGAATTCCTGTCCCATGATTTTAATGGAAACACCAGTTGAAGTAACTGTGCAGCATAATCATAATATTGACAAATCAGAAATTTGTAAATTAGGTAGAAACATTAAAAAAACTTGCATTTTCCTTGCCTCCAGGAATTTATGGCAAGACTATTTATCCCTATAAATTCTGGTTTATTTATTTGATGAATATTACCAAAGGCTGACTATGATAAAAGAGAATCTTTCAGCAAGGATTATGAAACATGTTGTTGGAGCTGAATATACATGTCTAATTATAGAGTAACTAGAGGCCCAATGCACAAAATTCATGCATTGGAGAGGGGGCGTCCCTGAGCTTAGCCTGCACCCTCTCCAATCTGGGACCCCTCAGGGGATGTCAGATCTAAACCGGCAGTTGGACATCCCCATAATCCTGGACTGCTGGCTCCCAACCGCTTGCCTGTCTGCCAGCCTGATCATCCCCTAACCACACCCCTGCCACCCTGATTGATGCCTAACTGCTCTCCTGCTGGCCCAATTGTCCCCAAATGCCCTCTTCTGCAGGCCAGTCCCTCCCAACTGCCCTTTCCTGAAGGCCTGGTCACCCCTAACTGCCCTCCCCTGCAGGCCTGATTACAACTAACTGCCCTCCCCTGATGGCCTGATTGCCCACAACTACCCTCCCAAGCCAGCCATCTTTGACCACATAAGGGCAACCATCTTGTGCAAGGGTGTGAAGGTCAATTTGCATATTACCTCTGTATTATATAGGATAATCAATCAAAGATATTCAAAAGTTGTGATGCTGGAGATTATTTCTGAAAAGTGGAAAGAATAGCCATGGGTAAGAAGATGATAAACACTGAATATAATTTAAACCTTGTGTATTATGAAAATATATTTAAAGTTCCTTTTTCACATATGTAGTACTTTATGCACCTGACAAATGACAATTCTCTTTATCTCTATGGCTATTTATGTGTGTGTGTGTGTGCATGTGTGTGTGTGTGTGTGTGTGTGTGTGTGTGTGTGTGTGTGTGTTTCTTTTCAAATAAATGTGGGGAGGAGATGCCCATGTAGAAATGAAAAAGAATGAAAAAATATCTGTCCATGAAGATGAATTTGATATGCTATCCTTGGCAGTTTTGGGGGGAAGATGTTACTCTATTTTACTGGTTTTATGTTTCCTTGTTTTTCATCTCCCCACCCCATATTTTAGGGACTTGCTATAAAACCTATAGAAATGTATAGTATGCTAGCCCTAGATGTTCTTTGGAATGTTAACTGCTGAGTTCAGCAGCTTCAGGTGTTACTGAATTACTTCTTTGGGGGAAAAGAAAGCAACAAGAAAACTCTAGTGGATGACAGACTGCCTGGAATACAAATTTGAAATTACCTGGAGAGAAACTAATCATTCATTGTAATTAAACAATAGCCCAGTTGCCGCTAGCATTTCTACTTTACCTACTTTTGATTTGTGAAAACTCACACAGAGGTGGCATGCTTTCCAAAATTTGCTGAATAACTGCATGTGTGGTTCAACTAAGTGAAACATTACATTGCTGGGCTTCTTTCTCTTAAACCTTTTTTACATTGTCTTGTTTTTCTCTCATGTAGAAATTCTCATTTTTCATAAAAATCCTTGAATCGTTCTTCTTTGAAGTAGGAAAAAATTTAGGGAATTGATAAAATCCACCTCTTGCATTCAACCAGGCGATGTTACAAACTATTTATAATCTATAGTTGACTCTTTTCTTGAAGACTTTTATGGATGGGCAACAAAAATGGAAGTGAAGCAAAAAAAGGGAATTTTTGATATGTCAATCAATGGTCCTTGGCACCAATTCAAGAAAACAGTAATCTCTAATTTGGGGTGCGGTGAAGAAGGAAACTTTATTCAGTGCAAAACAGCTCAATTGCAATCCAGCATGGCTGTGAAAACAGCACAACTGAAAGGCAGTCCTGGGCCAGGCCTCTTTCTGGCTAGAGAGCTCTGGTCTGCTCCCTGGCTGGTCTGCTTTGCCCTGTGCTGGTCTGCTCTGCTCTGGATTGTTCTGTTCTGTGAGTCCCACACTTGTCTGACATGTTCAATTGAGTGTGCCTAAAAATAATTTGTTAAGTGGAGTAGATGCAAATCAAATTCTTTGAAAGCCCACAGAAGTGTTTTGGGGTGTTGTACAGGCCAAAGGCCATCATCCAAACCACAGAGGTACTGAGGTTGTTAATAATGCAAACTGGCTTCTGGCTCCCATTCTTCTAAGAAGAGAAAGTCAATTAAGTTTATCTTCCTCTGACCTCTTCAGGAAGGCTAGAGGGAGAGATGGAATAAGATGATGGTTCTAGAAGGTAGAGCTGTGAACAATGAACAAGGGAACCTGTCCTAAGAGCAGAATGGAGGGCAAATCTGGAAACATTCTCTTCTTCCAATATCCGGGCACCTGGCCACATTTTCTCAGTTGCATTTCCAAATTTTTAAGGTCCAGGGTGTTCTGAATGCCTCCCATTCTTGCCGTTAGAATGAGAGTGCTGTTTAATGCAATTTTCCATTGTATGCTGGGTGGTAATCATAAAGTACAAATAAACTTGTCTTTTTGCTTCATAAGTCTCTGAACCAAATGCACAGCATCTGAAGAGCCTTCTCTCGACGTCATGTAGATCACAAGGTGCTAGACTTGGAGGATAATATATTAACTGGAAGAGAATTTGGGCATCGTGAGAGGGGGACAGTGTAATTTGTGTGTGGATGTGACTTTGAAACTCTTTCATCAAGAGGCAGAGTTAATTTCATCATTGCTTGAAAGTGGCTAGGCCTTGTAACTTTGTTTTGTAATTAGAATATAGCATAAATGACTGTGAGCCAGTTCTTAGCACAGCCTTCTAGGCACACATCTACTTTCCCTCTCTCACCTGGAAAACACGCTGGACCACTTGGTTGGATGGATATTACAAACATAAAACAATGATCTAGATCAGCCAATATCTATCTACAACAAAACATTTGATCAGCAAATACTAAAAAAAAAAAAGGACTTAGAGTGGGTCTATAAGAGAGCCTCGATGCGATATAGCTGTCAAGCTGCTCTGCAGTAAGCATATGAATATGGTGTTTACTTATTGTTTTAAGGCTCTGGGTTGTGGAGTGATTTGATACACAATTATCTATAGTAATTGCCAGGAATGCACTTAAGAACAACCAGTACCAATTTCAAGTTTACTGATCATTTATTAAGGAGCTAAAATTGAGAGCAATTCATTTTTTTAAAAGGAAGAATTACCCTCCTCTGCTTAGAAAAAGAACATTACTGGGATTCCCATTTTTGTTGTAGAGATGCAGGTGGCACTGGATTCTTTTTTCTGAATTCTGTCAAGTCACTTGGAAGTGAGAATATGACAGAGATAGACATCTCTGGGGAATTACCTCGGTAGCCAAGCAAGCAAGACAGTGAGGTAGGAGACAGCTGCCACTGTGATGGGGGCTACAGGGACTTGCAAACCAGATCCTAGAAACCTGACTGAAAGACTAGGAGATGTCTATAGTAGAGAGTAGTGTTTCTAGTCTTTATGTCTCTTCATAGAAAAGAATTAAGAGTTATAATAGTCAAGGGCAGTTTCCCAAAGAGGCATGTTCATAGATTTTATATTTTCAAAAAGATTCTACGTTCAGGGAAAGTTCAAAAAACACTGGGTCAACAAAATGAAACACATTTTTTTTTAACTACATGACTTTCCAGACTCTTTACTATACCATTTGTACTGTGAATCCCCCAAAGCAACATACAGCGTACAATATTCTCCAAATTTATTTGACCATAGGACTCTTTTTTTTTTTTCACAGAGTATTTTACAGGATTATATTTTTGCCAAGTACACTTAGGGGAATACTGAGTTCATGGTTTGTAAAGTTTGTAATTTTTACTTTCTTTTTTTTTAAGTTTTTAAATGATAAAGATAACCTTTTTTACCAATGTATGTTTTAATGTTCATTCTTAGTTCATTAAGACACAAACAAAACATAACCTCATAAAAAATCATGAAATTATATTTATTATTTTGGGGGGGTCTAAGATTCTATATGATGATGCTATATATTCTGATACTTATCTTTAATCATAGGTCAAATATAAGAATAATTTTATTAACATTCACATGTAAAGAAACCATGTTTCAGACATTGTGTGAATTGCTTTATATATGTCATAACAAATCACTGGCCTGAAAAAGTCTATGAGTTCAGTATTATACTAGGTTTGAAAATGATAAAATTGCAGCTTATTATTTAACAGAAATAAAACTAAGATTCACAGAGTTCTATTTGATATCAACACCTACTGATTTAAAGACTGGGCAACGCTAACTAGTAGGCACACTGCTGGATTTTAGAGAAACACAATTCTGTCTAGAAAACCACACTTAATGGTTACGGAACTGTTCAGGAGCAAATGCATTTCTTTTCCTTTTTTAAAGTATTACAAACAGTAGTACATATGTCTCCTTTTTCTCCCATTGACCTCCCCTATCCTCCCTACCTGCCCAGCACATGCCCTCATCCCCTAGTGCCTGTGTCCATTGGCTATGCTTATATACATGCATGCAAGTCCATTGGTTGATCTCTTACTCTCCCCTCCCCAACTTTACCCTGCCTTCCCACTGAAATTGGACAGTTTGTTCAATGCTTCTTTGTATCTATTTTTTGTTCATCAGTTTATTATATTCTTTATATTCCACAAATAAGTGAGATCATGCGATATTTATCTTTCTCTGGTTGGCTTATTTCACTTTGCATAACGCTCTCCAGTTCTATCACTGCTGTTGAAAATAGTAAGAATTACTTATTTTTTTATAGCAATGTAGTATTCCATTGTGTAGATGTACCATAGTTTTCTAATCCACTCATCTGTTGAAAGGTACTTAGGCTGTTTCCAAATCTTAGCTATGGTGAATTGTGCTGCTATGAACATAGGGGTGCATATATCCTTTTTGACTGGTGTTTTTGTTCTCTTGAGATATATTCATAGAAGTGGTATTACTGGGTCAAATGGGACTTCCATGCTTAATTTTTTGAGGAAATGCCATATTGTTTTCCACAGTGGCTGCACCAGTCTGCATTCCCACCAGCAGTGCGAGTGAGTTCCTTTTTCTTTGCATTGGTCATTTGTTGATTTGTTGATGATAGCCATTCTGACAGATGTGAGATGGTACCTCACTGTTGTTTTGTTTTGCATCTCTAAAATGATTACTGACTTTCTGCGTGTTTTCATATCTCTTGGTTTTCTACATGTCCTCTTTTGAAAAGTGTCTATTTAGGTCCTTTGCCTGTTTTGATTGAATAGTTTATCTTCCTTTTGTTAAGTTGTATAAAATTCCCTGTAAATTTTAGAGATTAAAACCTTATTGGAGATAACATTGGCAAATGTGTTCTCCCATGCAGTGGGCTTTCTTGTTGTTTTGTTAATGGTTTCTTTTGATGAGCAAATGCATTTCAAAGTAAGTAGGTTTCAGTTTTGAAATTCAGCAGAGTTTAGTCAAGAGCATGGACATTGAGATTAAGGAGCTAATGTTAACAAATGTGGAAAGATATCAAATATTTTTAACTGGGATGGGTTATTTTCCCAACACTCATTTTATAATTTTTTTCTTTGTTATTTTTTAAATTACAAATACACATTTGAATTTTTATATGAATTCCAAAAAACATACTTAGGTTAATCATGTCATAATCAGTACATTATTGTTGTGAGTAAATTCTGGGCACAGAACAAACTCATTTGCAAAGAAAGAAAATTGGTGTTATATGTAAATATTCTGTCAGATGTGAGCACTAGTTGACATGTCCTATAATACATCACCAATTAGTAACTTTTAAATCAGCTTTGTAGACATTATGACATGTAACAAACCAAGCATACTTTATCATGTATAATGTAATAGTGCGTACGTCCACAAAATCAATACCATAATAAAAATAATGAATATATCCATCACCCCAAGTATTGTAATTCCTCCCTCTAACTTCTCTGTCCTCCATGTACTGGGGCAACAACTGAGTAACTGCTTCTGTAGATTAGTTTGCATATTCTAGAATCTTGTATAAATAGAATCATATAGTATATACCCGTTGTTTGTCTGGCTTCTTTAATTCAGCATAGTTACTTTGAAAATCATTCATAGAGTTACATGCATTAATACTTTCTATTGCTGAATAATAACCCATTGTAAACTCATCACAGTTTCTTTTCCATTTCCACACTAATGGACATTTGAGTTGATTACAAAACTGTGATAAAGATTCATATACAAGTTTTTATGGATATAGGCTTTCTCTCCTCTTGGGTAAACTTAGAAGTGCAATAGGAGGGTAATATGGTAGGTGCATGTTTAATTAAAACAACAACAACAACACAAAACTGAACTGTTTTCCAAAATGGTTTTATCTTTCTTTACATTTTCATCTGTAGTGTCTAAGAGTTCTTCACAATTTTGCCAAAGTTTGATATGTCTAGCTTTTTAACTTTAGACATTTTAGGGGATCTTCATTATGGTTTTAATTTGTATTTGATTAATGGTGTTGGCTATCTTTTAATATGCTTATTTGTGGTTCATATTTCATTTTTGATGAAGTTTTTATTCAAATGTTTCAAAGTCTGTTGTTTTATTGGGTTATTTATTTCCATATTACATTTTGAGATTTCTTTATATATTCAGCATATCTGTTTTCCTTGATTATTTTTCTTAAAATGAAATGAAGCTTTTGTTAATTTTTAATTTTGAATCATATGAACGGTCTTTCTAGCCAGAAAGTTAAGGTAGGTCTTAGAGATCTGGCTTGCTTCATTTGTCCTTTCTATATTTTTAAATATTTTTATTGATTTCAGAGAGTAAGGGAGAGGGAGAGATAGAAACACCAATGATGAGAGAGAATCATTGATCAGCGGTCTCCTGCACCTCCGCTGCGCGCGCGTGCACGCGCGCACACACACACATACACACACACACACAATGGGGATTGACCAGGAATCCACCATGACCATTCAGAGGTAGATGCTCCACCTTAGTTGAGCTTCATTTGTCCTTTCTATTTACCAAAGTGTTCCTCTGGTCCTCATCCTCATCTTGCTTTTGGGCATGTTTAGAAACTGTAAGATTTGCCTCAGAGTCTTAAGATTACAGTAGAAAGGGTTAAAGGGTTCAGCTTCAGATCTGACCTTCCGCTTTTGCCTTAATATGGTCAAGCCAAACAGCATCACTGAGCATTACATTTTTGCTTAAAGTATAAGGTGAAAGTCTAAAAGTCATGCTACTTTGTCCTAGGTACTCATCATCAGATATCCTTAAAATTTGTTTTAGGCTCATTTATTAGATACAGATGTATTTATCTTTTATATACCATGGTACGTCAAATACTTTGATAGCTTCTAGGAATGCAAACATAAAAACATATTATTGCCAAAAGTTCAAGAATAAAAATATCAGATATTTCAAGATATTTCACTCTTAAAAAAGCAAGTGTTTCATTTTAGGCACTGTAAATATAACAAATACACTATATATATCCTCTATTATAAAAAGCTTGTGGTCGTGACACCCTCACACCGTAAGGAATGATGACAAGGAGGCTGCATGGGTGTGCTTGGTGGGGCAGAGCCACCACATTGCTCCAGAGACTGGGTGGAAGCCGGAGGCAGGATCATCCTGTGGTGGGGAGGGCAGTCCTTCGCCACCCACCACTCACCCTCAGTGTGCCCGCAGCCCACCTGCCAGGGGGGGAGTGCAGTGCATGTGCCACCAGGAAGCGGGGCCGGAAACTCTGCAGCAGGCCCCAGGCTTCCATGCTCTTTTCTGGTGCCATGATGGGGCGGAGCCGGCGTGTTGCTCTAGAGATGGGGCGGAGGCAGGGAGGTACCCAGAGGGGCCAGGCATGCTCGAGCTCTGGGTGGAGAGGTTAGGGTGTCAAGGCAGGGTCATGGGTGGGTGGGGCAGCACAATTTTACGCACTGGGTCACTAGTGTATATATATATATTACATCTTTTAGACGCATAACACAAATGGCTTCTTCTACTATCCCTAAGTATATGTCATCTTTTCCATGGTTTATACAATTTACTTTCACATTAAAAATAGAAAAGTAGCTTCTGTGGCCACCTTGTCTGCTCTACTAAGCCACTGTTTTTGTGTTTATGTGGTGGGATATTAATAAAAATGCTCAGGTTATTTTCACTTCCCATTCAGTCTTGAGCACTGCCTGTTGGTTATGGAACTGGAGTTAGTATTTATATAAGCTGCTCTATGCTATAACTTTCTATTTCCCTTTTTGGCTACCAGTTTCTAAAGTTTATGGCACGAGGTTGAATGGTTACATGACTGTTAATATTGAATTATGGGTTCTTTTCCCTCTACTGCTTCTGCTGTTCTTAGTCATTATATAACAGTTAGAGAAAGGGACTTATTTATTTCAGTTTCGCTTTCCACCTTTACCTAAAAATATGGACTTGCTTATGAAATAGCCATTACATTTTTAAACAACTTAAATCTTGACCTGAATGTAGCACAACATAAGTTTTTAAAAACAGACTTATTCTTTTAAAGTTTTGATTTAAGTAGTCCTCTAGGAGAGCATGTGTTCCAGAGGAGGCTAAAAAGAAAAGAATTACATTTCTTTTTACCATATTGTGACATTAAAATGTAAAGACCATATATTTAGTCTATCAACCAACCAATCAAGCATAATTAGGCTGCCAACTTTAAGTCATATTATATAATAACCAGAGGCCTGGTGCATGAAATTCATGTACGAGGGCAGGGGTTTGTTCCTCAGCCCAAACTGCACCCTCTCCATTCTGGGACCCCATGAGGGATGTCCAATTGTCTGTTTAGACCCGAACCCAGGCAGTCAGATATTCTTCTCACAACTCAGGACTGCTGGCTCCCAACCACTTGCCTGCCTGCCTGCCTGCTTATCCCTAACTGCTTCTGCCTGCCAGCCTGATTGCCCATAATCATTCCCCTTCCAGCCTGATTGATGTCTAACTCCTCCCCTGCTGGCCTGATTGCTCCTAACTGCCTTCTCCTGCTGTACTGATTGCCCCTAACTGTCCTCGCCTACAGACTAGGTCCCCCCAACTACCCTACTCTGCCATCTCAGTCACTCCCAACTGCCCTCTCCTGCTGACCTGATTGCCCACAGCTGCCCTCCCCTGCCAGTCATCTTGTGGCAGTCATCTTGTGTCCACATGGGTTGGCCATCTTGTGTGTTGGAGTGATGATCAATTTGCATATTACATTTTTATTATATAGGTTCTATAAATAATGTATGGTACTTATTCAAATATATTTCCTATAATTTAAATTTTTATGCAGTTCATACATAATCTATATGAAAGTCGTCAGTGAGGAGAATCTGTACCCAAGTCAATGAAATAGATGAGAATGAATTCCAGGCTCTATTATTTTGTGTTTCTTCTTAGACCTGCCTCATTCAAGAGTTTTATCTGCTTTGAAAGCTGATATGCTTTGGATTAGAATTCTCTTTTGCTGTTTTGGATGCCAGTTCATTCAGAGTCACTTTCAGGAATCCTATATATTAAAGAGGTATTATACAAATCACCTGTCACTCCAACACTCAAGATGGCCACGCCCATGTGGTCAAATATGGCTACCCCAATGTGAACACAAGATGGCCACCACAAGATGGCCAGCAGAGGAGAGAAATTGGGGGCAATGAGGATGGCAGGGGAGAATAGTTTGGGGCAGAAGCTTGCAGGGGAGGGTAGTTGGGGACCAGGCCTGCAGGGGAGTGTAGTTGGGGGTGACCAGGCCAGCAGGAGAAATCATTTAGAGGGCATCGGTCGGGCAGGGGAGCAATTACGCATCAATCAGGCTGGCAGTGGAGCAGTTAGGGGCAATCAGGCAGGCAGGCAGATGAGCGGTTGGAAGAAAGCAGTCCTGGATTAGAGAGGGTAGAGGGTGCAGGCTGGGCTGAGGGACACCCCCCACTATGTGCACAAATTCTGTGCACCAGGCCTCTAGTACATTAAATTAGCCATAGAGCTTATAAAAAAATATAATAACAGGGAAGAATGTGGTAATTAATGTTTGCAGTCTTTATATTTTAAATGTCCACAAAATACACATTTTTAAGTATTCTGAAGATTTATTTTTGCACTGGCCTCATTTTTGAATGAATGAGTTTCTGGTTACATGTTATATTTTAAATAATTCCTGAGTATTGTGCCATTAAAAAAAGTTTTGTGGTTGGAATGAGGATATTTCAGTAATGCTTTCTTCTTTTCTTTTTTGTCATATATTATTATAAGTAATCCTATAGAATTCAATTCTTTAAAAAGGAAATAATTTCCTTCTCTCCATTAGCACTTTTGTAATTAGTTATACACACTTAACCTCTTCCCCCCACCCCACCCCCAGGAAAACATTTCACCATCCTGGGCACAGAATTGGACTTGTCCTTTTAATTACATAAGTATTGAGCAAATATTTATTATTAGTTCACAGCAATGCTTTGGACATTTATAATCTAGTTGAATGAACAAAACTGTATTTATAAATATATTTTGCTATATTGTAAGATTAAAATTTTAGAGAAAGAGGAGGTCCTTATGGTGCAGTGAGGGAAGTGATAAGGCTTGACTACAGGAACTTAAAGAATGACACGCACTTTGTAATGGTGAAATGGAAATGGCCATTGTAAAATGGCAGAAGGAAACAGTGTGATGTTGGGAAAGCAGTCAAAGGTACTAACATAAAAAAGTGAGACATGTTGAGGGGCTTGATAAGACTTGTTTTCACTAGAAAAGATGAGACTTTAAGGTGATGGTGAGAAATACAATTATTTTAAGTGTGCTCAATTGAGTTTGCAGTTAATTTCAGACTGTAGAGTTCCAGCTTAATAGGAGACAATAAATAACTAGTAAAAGGAAATTTAAAAGGTTGGAATTCTTTTAAAATAATTTGGATGGAGTTTAAAAGCTAAGTGTGGATATAAGAAAGCCAGTTGGGATCATGGTCTAAAATGATTGTCCTGATAAAAGAGAGGCTTTCATTAGAGGTGATGGGATGGGGTAATTGAAAAGTTTAAAATCTGGTGGATCTCAGATGCATTGTTTCCTGATTGGGATCTTCTAATCATGGAGATAGAAACAATGGTAAATAATGGAAAGGAAGAGCTAACTTTTCCTTAATATTTGGAAAAGAAATATTATTGATAGCAAAGACCATCTTAGGAATTATTAGTACTGTATTTAGGAGTTGCCCAAATATTAATTATTAAGGAATAGGTACTCACCTAAGTTCATTATATGAATTAAAAACTTGGAGTGGTGATATGGTGCTCTGATATCAATCCAACATAAATATTTTCTCTCAGTTTTAAAAAGGAGACTATCTACTGTTCATTTTTTCTTTTTGCTTAATTGGGTATTAAATTGTCTCCACACCATTTATTATATAATTCACTCATTGTTTTTGATTTCAAATATTGCTCTTAATATATACTAATTAATGTTCTATACCAAAGTTAGTTTGTAGACTTATCTCATCCCTATAATTTATCTTTCTTTTCTGTTTGTATATTCAGTTACTATTTTAAATTATAATTTCTAAGTCATAAATAGAACATCTTTTGGCTTTTTTTCTAGTCAGCTTACAAAACTCTCTTAGTAATTATGACAATTTCTAGTTGATTTTCTGGAGTTTTCAAGACAGCTAATCATATCTTTAAATAACAGTAAAGTAATCTTTGCAAAATGTGAAGTTTATTTTTGTCACACTAACTTGGCTAGAACTTTTAAAACTATATTGGATACTAGTAAAAATAATAGTATACATTCTTTTTAATGATAATATTTTATTTCAAAATTAAGCATGCTTTCTGTTGTCTTTTGATTTGAGATATGCTTAGTACTGTGTATACTTTTAATAAACTCAGATGCTAGAATGTTTTTTTATTTAAAAAGGATGTTTACTTTCATTATATGACTTTTGTCAATTAACAAGATGATTATGTTTTTCTTTTCTTGCCTACTGAGATGGTTAATAATAGTAAGTACATTATATTATAGACAACCTTGAAGTAAAGTATACTCAGCCATGATGTTTTATTATTTTAATGTATTAGTTGAAAGGGTGGCCAGGAGTTTCCTGTCATTGAGTTTTCATCAGATGAGGTTATCAATATTCACACTAGGAAAATGAATTGCAGTTTACTCTCTTATATGTTTTGGAACTCTTGAAATACTGTTCTTTTCAAATTTTGAAGAAGTCATTGATAAATTTTTTATGAATAGCAATATTTTTGGGGAAAATTCATTGGTCAAAAAATTTTTAGTGAGTTTTAGATTTTCATCTTGTGAAGTTACTATATGGTTATTTACATTTTTTTAATAAAATAGGCATTTCATATTAATTTTAAATATATTAGTGTGGTATGTTCTCATTTTTGTCTGCAGACAGGAACTAGTTTAATGTAGTTTCTTTTTCTGCTTATATTACCTTTTTATTAGATTTTTCAATGAGTATTTTATTTCATTTATCTCTTCTATAATTAAATTTTTGTTTTCTAATTCATTAATTTTGCTTTTAATTCAGCTATTATTGGAATTTGTTGTTCTCATTCTCATTTCTTGAGTTAAAAATTTAGTTTATTATTTTCTCTCTAGTCTAATAACTACAAGGTTAATATAGTTATTAATTTAAGTATGGCTTTGTCTGCATTCCATAATTCTAATATATAGCTTTTCATTTTTAAAGAGCCTATAATTACATTTTAATTTCCTCTTTAAAATTTACTTAGTACTTTTGAATGGTCAAATAATTTGATCTTTAAATTCTATAATTTGTTATTTACTTCTGATACTATCTAATTGTGAGCAGAGGATTTATTGTATATAATGAGAAGTTTCAATTTTGAAAAAACAAAACAAAACATATTCATTTACGTGTATCTTCTCTAACAAACAAGTAGATGGGAAAAGTCACCAGTATTTCTAAAACTTTATTGAACATTGGAATCAACTGGAGTTGAGTCTTAATTTTTAACAAGTTTCCTGGTATTGCTGATGTCCCCAGTATAGGACAGCACTCTGAGAATCGAAAGTATAATGAACTTTAATTTTAACCAGAGGATATTGTACTTAATAAAGCTAAAAATTCCAGCTATTGAAAATCTTTAAAGAAAGTTATTTGATTAAAGCAATTTTTAGTAAAATTTCTTTGATAAGAAGTTAAAGATCAGTCTGAATGTAATTAATAGACTCTAAACTTGGAATAACAAGCTGGAGAAACTACCTATAGATGGGAACCTTTCAAGGTATAGACTAAGGGGGTCATGGAACAGAAGGAAGAATATGAAAGAAAAAGAAAAAAGAACACATCATAAGGCTGTGTTATTGGATAGTGTTGAGACATATGAGATGCTTTAAGGTCCTTGGTAGAAGGAATATTGATACTGAGTTGAGGGGAAGGAAGCACATAATGCATCAAATTTAAGAAAGCACATGTTGGTCTCACCTCTCTACTGGCCTTGGGTTAAAGACGGTAAAGGCGGTGACTACTTTTGAAGTTATTGCAGGATATGAATGACTGGAATTTCTCTTGCTGTTGATACTATAAAAGTATTATGCAAATTTCAATTCTGGTAACATTAAAATCCAAAGACTAATTTTCTAGAATTTAATCTTCAAACTCTTCAAGTCATGACCAATTACCTTTATCAAAGCGAATACAGACTAGGAGGATGTGGGGTTGTGATTGCATTTACCCATCAATAAAGAACAACAGAACTGGTCTGAATAAAGATGGTGAATGGTTTATTAGGGTGACTAGAGCCTGTTTATCAAAGGTCCATCACTTAGTTAATCTCAAGGGAACCAAACAGAAAGCAGCCAGTCTGAGGGAGTATACTCAATGGCAGGAAGGAGGGAGTTAACTCCACAAAAACCAGGCATCATTTGGGAGAGCCTCATCCACGAATCTGTTTCACAAACAAAATGCTAGATAATAGTACAGCATCCAGTAGGGAGGGAGTAGTGCCTGCTATTTCAGGATAGGATGAAAAGATTAGTCTTCATAAACAAAACTAAGAGAAAAGCCTTAATACCCAAATGCACCAAAAGGTTTGCTTTAGGATATTGGAAGAAACAAAACAGTATAAGTTAGCTTGCATGTATTAACTGCCTTGAACATACATTTAACCCCTTTCCAAAAATGACCAAAGAGAGGTGCAGTATTTAAGAAACACTGTTTTCTAAAGCCTGCTTAGTAAATCATTCCTTCAAACATACTAAAAAGAAAAGTAATATAGATGGGGAAAAAAAACAAAAATTGTAATAAAGAACTTGCCTGCCATATGTTTTATGTATGTGGATTAATTTTCTTCCAGAATACTATCATTTGTGTTGACATTATCCTTAGAAATCTTTCACTTCTGAAAGCTTACATGTGGTAAGAAAAACTGAGTCAATGTCTTATGCATATATAAATCACTTCTTTCTATCTCTTAGAGCCAATTTTGGTCTGAATGCCTTTATTGGACAAAAATAAATGAAATTTAAATAAAAAGGGAGAGTAGAAAAGTTAGAAAACATAGCCCAAATGACAGTAAATGTTAATGGCCTGATTGCACACACAAAAATTGTCCTTCAAACTGAAGTGTGTATTAAATAGTAATGGATAGATATACTTCCCTGTGAGATCTGATTTGTCTTGCAAATCTTTACTGACATATACTCCCATTTAACACTATATAGCCTTTTGAAAATGCCACTCCAGCAGAGCATAAAAAAGGTTATTTAGATTAAGTATAGTTACAAGATAAGCAGTATACTGAGTTCATTGGACTTCATGCACACTCATTTAATTCCCGCCGCTCCATTACTCTGAACCAAACTGTCCCTGAAAGAACAAGAGGAAGGAAAAGGGCATTAAAAAACACAAATCACACAGTGGAGAACATTCTTCTTAAAATCAAAATGGTCTCCATGTGTTACCATTTAATACCATGGAAATACTTCCTTGACTTTTATAGCATGCAAAGAAATTGCACCAATCTATTAAAGAATGCAATAAAAAAAAAAGGCTTTGAGGTGGATTAACAATTTCCAGGTCTTTATCATTCTAGATGGGCTTAGAACTTCAAAACACTGTAAAATATTATAAATGGTATCCATTTGCATCTATGTGCAGCTTATGGCATAATGAATGCATGACAGCTTATTGAATACAGGAAGAAATACGATGAGACCTTAGGTGATATGTTTTAAAACACGGCCCAAAGCCAGGCTTTAAAGAAAGACAAGAGTGCCAAAGCTGTTTATCTTCGCCTTTTTTCTCTTAACATTAGTGTCATTGAGTGCCAGTATGAGGCTTTTTGGACTTCACTTGGAGTTCAAGTAATTAATATTACTGGAAAAATAATTTTTAGAGGGTTATGGTATAGTGATACAACATAAACAAGAAAGCCTGAAGTCTAGAGGACAAAAAATGACAGTGCCAACACAAAAGTTATACTGGGTGATTTAAGTAATTGTTCAGACCTTTCACAGGTCCAGTTTGCATTTGACAGTGGCTGAACTTTATTAGCCTTTAATGGCCTTCATTAAATTATATTTGGTATCTCAGAAGCTATACATTGAAAGGGGTTAGGAGGACATTCTCCTTTACCAACATATATATTTTTCAGCTAAGGAGATCTGACCTCAGCATCTTGTTTCAGGGAATAGTGTGTTTTCTATCTCATTTAGGCAGTGGAAAAATGCCAATTTTTATAGATTTTCTCTCCATGGGCTCATTCCTAGTAACATTTAAACAGTCTCCAGTGTAAAACAACAAAACAAACACAGGAATCTCTCCATTGACTCTTCATTTTCTTGCAATTACTGCCTTAGTGGCTATTATTCCTTATATCCTCCTCCTCATAAGTAGGGAGGCCTCGATTATCTGCACCTTACCTCTAATCCTCTTTCCAACCAACTGTAATCTGCCTTGAACACTGACTCTCCCTGCTCAGCACACCCCCAAGTCACTAAGGACCTTCCATGTAGATAAGTCACATGTAAACATTCAGTCATTTTCTAATGTGACTCCTTTTACCAGATGCTATTAGGTCATAAGACTTTGTAAAGAAAAAAATCTTTATTTTTTCATTATTTTTGCACATTTCTCAGAAATGTGTAGGCTCCTCTGGGTTCTTTCTGAACCTGAGATTTCTCTCTATAAATTATTCCTTCTCTGTTTCAGTTAATGACCCCAAACTATATCCCTATAACCAGACTATAAACTCCTGGGATCAAGGTCCTTGGTTGAATTTACACAACAGCACACACATAGTAGGCTGTCAGTAAAAAAACCTATTTCCTATGTTCAGTTGACACATCTTCCTTCTTTTCCCTAAGCCCATAGACCAAATTGTCTGTAGGACATTTTTAATTAGAGGTTTCTCTGTTACCTGGAACTCAGAATTTTCTAAAGTTAATGTATCGTCTCAAACTACTCCCAACTTAGGAAGCAGAATATGCTTTTTAGGTGTGCTTTCTAATTGACATCATGGTGGCCCCAGACATATGCTTGTCCCTGTGATTACTCTGGTAGTCCTTCTTAACTTCTTTCTCTCCCTCATTTATATCCCAATGAGCTACAATGTCCCATCTTTCTAATCATTTTTTGCTTCCCATCCTCACTACCACAAGGCAACAAGGATCAATTACTTTTCTTTTTTTCTTCTTCTTCCTCCTCCTCCCCCTCCTCCTCTTCCTCCTTCTTCTTTTGGCTTGAGCTCCTTAAACGTTTAGTTTGGAACATCAACAACTATTTTCATTTGTTGGGTTATTACTTATTATTAGTTATTTTAGTGAAAGTTCATTGGTATCAGGAAGCCAATCCTGATCCATACTCCCCCATTCCCACCTCCTCTGTGCTGCATTCTCCTGATCTTCTGTCCTGTAGCGTGATGTGCCATTCTCTTAAGGCAGAATTGGTATTAAATTAATATAATAAACACAGGTATTGCAATTTCTTTTCCCTCTTTTTTTGTGTTTGTTTTTGGTTAATCCTCATTCAAGGATATTTTTCTATTGATATTTAGGGAAGAAAGAGAGAAAGACAGAGAGACATCTACATGAAAGAAACACATTGATTGGTTTCAGGCTGAGGACTGAGGGGTCCTAGGTTTGATTCCAGCCAAGAGCACATGTTGGGTTGCAGGCTCCATCCCCTGAAGGGGGGCATGCTGGAGGCAGCTGATCAGTGATTTTCTCTTATCATTGATGTTTCTGTATACCTCTCCCTCTCCCTTCTTCTCTGAAATCAATAAAAAATATTTAAAAAATATGTAGTCTCTCTTCACTTTTCAGTTAGAAGATGAATTTATAGAGGATACATAACAGTGGCAGAGTCTGGCTTGCACCAAGTTCTAATTACCATAATCTTTTTTTAATTTAATAAATCTTTATTGTTCGGAATAATACAATTGTTCCTCTCCCCCCACCCATAGTTCCCCTCCACCGGTTTCCACCCCACCCTCTGCCCTTACCTCCCCGCCACTGTCCTCATCCATAGGTATATGATTTTTGTCCATCTCTTCTCCCAACCCCCACAACCCCTTTCCTCCTGAGAATGGTCAGTTCACTTGCTTTCTATGCCTCTGATTTTATTATATTCACCAGTTTATTCTGTTCATCGGATTTTTTATTCACTTGATTTTTAGATTCACTTGTTGATAGATATGTATTTGTTGTTCATAATTTTTATCTTTACCTTTTTCTTCTTCTTTCTCTTATAGAATACCTTTCAGCATTTCATATAATGCTGGTTTGGTGTTAACTCCTTTAGCTTTTTCTTATCTATGAAGCTCTTTATCTGACCTTCAATTCTGAATGATAACTTTGCTGGGTAGAATAATCTTGGTTGTAGGTCCTTGCTATTGATCACTTTGAATATTTCTTGCCACTCATGTCTGGCCTGCATAATTTCTGTTGAGAAATCAGCTGACAATCATATGGGTGCTTCCTTGTAGGTAAATAACTGTTTTTCTCTTGCTGCTTTTAATATTTTGTCTTTGTCTTTTGCTCTTGGCATTGTAATTATGATGTGTCTTAGTGTGGTCCTCTTTGGATTCCTTTTGTTTGGGGTTCTGTGCACTTCCTGGACTTGTAAGTCTATTTCTTTCACCAGATGTGGGAAGTTTTCAGTCATTATTTTTTTCAAATAGGTTTTCAGTATCTTGCTCTCTCTTTTCTTCTGACACCCCCACAATTCTTTTTTAAAAAAATATATGTTATTAATTTTTTGCAGAGAGGAAGAGAGAGGGATAGAGAGTTAGAAACATCAATGAGAGAGAAACATCTATCAGCTGCCTTCTGCACACCTCCTACTGGGGATATGCCTGCAACCAAGTACATTCCCTTGACTGGAATCAAACATGGGACCTTTTAGTCTGCAGGCCAATGCTCTATCCACTGAGCCAAACTGCTGAGGGTAAAGCACCCCCATAATTCTGATGTTGTTACGCTTGAAGTTGTCCAAGAAGCTCCTTACACTATCTTCAATTTTTTGGATTCTTTTTATTTATTTATTTATTTATTTATTTATTTAGCTTTTCCAGTTGAATGTTTTCTGCTTCTTTGTATTTCAAATCTTTGACTTGATTCTTGCATTTCTCTAGTCTGCTGTTAGGTCTCTGTATAATATTTTTTTATTTCAGTCAGTGTATATTTAATTTCTAGTTGGTCCTGTTTCATATCCTCAAGGGTCTTGTCAAATTTATTGGCCTTTTCTAGGAAATTCTTGAAAAACCTTATAACCGTAGTTTTGAACTCTATATCCAGTTGTTTGCTTTCCTCCGTTTCTTTCATTTGTGATCTGTTTCTCTGTTTGAATTTTTGCTGCTTCCTTGAATTGGTAGAGAGAGCAGCTTTGTGTGCTTGGTGTCCTATAAGGCCAAGTGGGTCAGCCTCTCCAGTTATCTGAGGTGGAAACTCTTGGTACACCCCTTTTTGGACTGTGTGCACAGCCTTGTTGTAGGTAAGTCTTAACTGTTGTTGGTTTCACTGGGAGGAATTGATCTCCAGGCCAATTGGCTGTGAGGATCAGCTGGGTCTATGATGGGAGAACTACTGTGTTGGAGATACTCTTAAGAGACAAGACTTGCAAATTTGCAAAAGCATCTGTGCTCAACAATATTGTAGGCCCAACATTATCTCCACTTTTATCTATCAGGACATATCTCTGTTTTAATCACAACTTGTTATAACATTTGTAAGGTAGAAAGGAATATATTTTCTATCCATCACTTTTAACTAATTAAAAAAGTTGATTCTCATATATTTGTATAGGTGGAAATGTATGTGCATGTGTAATGGCGAATACATATCCTTAGTACACATCTTTAACATTTAAAAATGCATATCAAAAAGTTCATCTGTTGTATAAGGAATAAAAAGTGTGACACTGCCCATTATAAGGTATTAAAAAATTCATGGCAACTTTTTAAAAAAGGAGGAACGTTATTAACCTTGGTGTCTTGACCAAATTACAAATCGGGTAATTACATTTGTCTTCCCTAATCTCCTTTTCAACTTTCAATTGGGTAGTGTATTCTTAATGGATTTCATTACCAAGCTTCCCTGAGGATTTAAAATAGGACTTATCTTCCAAGACTGAGTTCACTCCAAATTTATGTTCTCTAACTCCAATTGAGCTGTCACTGAAACTCTTCAGTTGTGTGTATATGTCTTTAATTCATTTTTCTTTTTTTTTGGTGTGTGTATTGCTTTTATCATTTTGGCTCTTTTAGACCATTTCCACTATCCCCAAGACAGAAACACACATTTCAGCTTAGCAATTACTTTTGAATGCCAGATATGCAACTGCTCTCCTATGCTTTGAAATACCAATATTATTTAGGTATTTTTTGCTACTCTCCATGAGCTTCCACAGCCTTACTCTTTTAGCCTTAGAAAGGGGAACTCACCTCCTACTTTACTGAAAATAGTCATCACTATGGGTGCACTTGTACCTCTGATTACATCCTTGACTTAAAACTCTACCATATTATTCTGCATTTTTTTCTGTCTTTATTTCTGACTGGTTAAGGAAGCTGTGCATCTCTTTCCTAAATGCCTCTACCTATGCTCTTAATTCCTCTCTTCCTTATTGCCTTACTTCTCTCACTATTAAATCAATCACTTTTAGTAACTACATTCCACAAACATGTAAAACATGTTTTCTTATTAAACAGAAAAAAATATTTTTTTTGTTTTTTTGTTTTTTTAGTTCTCAGGCAATGACACATCCTCTTTTCTTTTTTTTTTTAAATCAACATGTCCTTACTTCTCATTTTGTCATCAGTTCAACAGAATATCCTTTACTCTTCCATTTTGTTAAATCTATTCTTCAAAGAAATCAGCAAATTTCAAATTGCAAAGTCAATATTCTTTTATTAATACTTCAAATTTGTATTTCTCTCTTGTCTTTAACATTGGTGAATGCTCCTCATTTATAAACTGTGTACCTTCACCTTTCCATAAATGTTGTCTATCCAATAATTTCATTTGTTCAGAAAAACAAAACAATGTATATTGCCAACATTTTACAGGTAAAAAACTAAGGCTTAATATGACTTAAATGTATTTTTAATAGCACCTCTTATATATTTGCTTTTGTGTTTCCTTATTTCAATTTATTCAGCAATGTCATATTAAAATATTAGTATTATTAGTGGTTAGTTGTAGTATTTCAAACAAAAGCTCATGAGTAAGCTATCCGATGTTTCATAGCCAGATTTTATAGTCAAACCAGGATACAAATTCAGGTGGTTCCAAATCCAAAATTTATGTTCAGTCCTTTACAGTACCTTGCTTCAAAATGGATTGCTCTGTTATATCTTCACATATAAAATCCCTCTGGAATAACCTTTTCTCTGAACATGCACTAATCATACTTATATGAAAATCCTACTATTATTATAGCCTAGAGGCCTGGTGCATGAAATTCATGCATGGGCAGGGACCCTAGGCCTGGCGGGGGATCAGGGCTGATCGAGCCTTCTAGCTGCCTGATGGGGCCTTCCTTCCCTGGCTGCTGCCTGCTGGCTGGGGTTTCCCTTCCCCAGCAGCCAGCCCAGGCCTTCCTCATTTTGTGCATCATTCTGGTGGTCAGTGTACGTCATAGTGAGCGATTGGTCTCCTGGTTGAACTCCTGCAGGGACAATTTGCATATTAGGCTTTTACATATATAGATTTCACACATGTAAATAGCTTAATTTTAATCTAAATCTCATTTTTCTATCTGATATCACTTACTTTCAATTTTTCTCAAGAAGCGCTTGCATTTTTAATTTGTTAGTTCTTTCCTCTATAACTACTTCATTTAGGAATTCATGTGACCACTTATCACTGATACACAGGTCCAGAAAAGGAATTGAGAAATAGTAAGCTAAGAATTTTGGAATAATTAACTTAGTGATTTAAAGGCAAACATCTAAAGTAGTATATTGTGTCAAATAGATTGGCTGTGTCATATTGGTAAAATCCAATGATACTTACCAATATGTATCTTACACATTAATAGATTCTGAGGTGATATACTGTAGTGTAAGTGGCTTAAATTCATATTTCTTTATACTTCCCACAAAGAGTAGGCTCCTTTGGACTGAATTGCTTTCACGCTAATTATACTAGTATGTTTAAAGCCCTAACCCCCAATGTGACTATACCTGGAGAAGGTCTTTAGGAGATAATTAAGAGTAATTAAAGATAAATTACATCATAAAGTAGGGCTCTAATTTGATAAGACCGTGACCTTATAAGAAGAGGAAGATCTCTCTCTCTCTGCCATCACCTACTGTCATGCTAGGACACACCAGAAACTGACCAGACTGGCACCCTGATGTTAGATGTCCAGCCCTCAGAACTGTGAGAAAATAAATTTCTATTGTTTAAGCCATTCTTTATGATATTTTCCTTGTGGTAGCCTGAGCTGACTAACTCACGGGACAAATGCGTACATTTCAAAAGCATTTTACACAGTCAGAAATAGCCAAGTTATGTGTTAAAGGGCTAAAGTGAAGAGCACAGAGAAAAAAACACACACACATCAATAACATTTAATCTTGAGCATCAGTAACATAGTGTCTTTCTGCATGAGATGGTGCCTTAAAGAAGGTTTAAATAAACATGTAATTTCAGTCTTAGAAGCACAGAAAAAAGGACTATGACAGGAAAGTTATTGGAAGATACAGTGTAAAAAATCTGGGAATGACGAAATCATGAAACTAACTCAAGAAACCCAGTAAAGCTTAAGCAAAATAAATAATACAAAACATACCCACCGGTATGTACAAATAATGAAACGACAGAAGGCCCAACAAAAAGAGAGCTTAAGAGGAGCCAGAGTGAAGCAGATTGGCTCCAATGGTGCAATGGTTAGACGACAGCTGCCTTCACATATGTGAGAGTGGAAGCCAGAAGATGCTGACATATCTTCAATGTGCTGAAAGGAAATATTTCTCAAGCCAGTAATCTATGAGCAGTGAAAATTTCTTTCAAGAGCAAGAGTTTGCCATCAGCACATTGACTACAAAATAAATTTAAAGTATATGCTTCAGACAGAAGGAAAGCGATCTCTTGAATAGTTCAGGAAATAATAAGCACATAAAATGATAAGCATATTACTATATTTTAAAACAACAACTGACTTGGGAAACAATAATAATGTCCCTTGGTCTCTTATTACCCACATTTTACAACTTGGAAAGGGAGTGACAAAGAGCTTTAGTGCTTTGTTCCACTATCAAATACCTATTAAGGAGCAGACCTAAATTTTGAAGCTGACAAAACTGATTGTCAAATTCTGTGGTTAAATCCTTATTCAACCACTTTTCTGAATGAAAGCATAAAGGATGAATGAAAGAATAGAAATACTCCCACAGAATTATTAAATACAAAATGGGAAAGAGTTAAAGGATTCAATATTTGTAGACCCACCACCAAACTGCCTAATGGTGTAAATGTAAGTTTCGTGATGCACCCCGCTATAGCTTTGTTATTTTAACAAGGGGATAATAACTAGCCCCTCTGATGATGTTTTATAAGGACAAACTGCAGAATGGCTTGAAGAATAGAATGAGAGTCAGGACTAGCCTGATTCCTCTTATATTTCACTCATTATTGTATTGAAGTGAACACTTCAACAAAGGCAAGAGCCCTCTATGGCATGGGTGGTGTGGTGGATACAGCAATGACAATAGGCAAAACAACAGGTATATAGTTCCCTTTCCCAATCTTGGTTTTCAACAATCTTCTAGGATGGGTGTGGATGGTTTTGAATAGAGTTACTCACCTTTTGAGGGTCATGATTTTCTCCATCCCCCAATACTGTAATGCTCTGATTATTCTTAAGGGGCTATCATAATTATAGAATCATTGTAATTGAAGTGGGTGGCTTGGCTGTCACCAACTGAGACAAATCTCAAAATTTAATTTTCCTCTCCTTAGCCTTCTCACATTTTCTTGATCTTCAGAAGCAGTTGTTCTTATTTTTTCATCTCTCCAAGCATGTTTGTTGGTTGGAACTCATTTACCTGAAATCTTCGCAGAGGAGACTAGGGTGATCATGTGTTCGATTATTCAGTGCATGTTGAACTTTGACCATGAGCTATTACAGGTGACACATGAGGGAACAGGAGCTACCAAGATCTCCACCCTCACACACCTTGCATTCTAGCAGAGCTGGCAGACAGTCAACAAAATAAATAACGATTAGCAACGTTCACAGAAACCTATTAGTAATAGCAGATGATAAATGGAGCAAAAAAAAATGTAAACAGTAAGGAGAGTCAGGAATGCTGGGGTTGGGTTAGGCCTCCAGGGCAAAGTTGAAATGATTTATTTTATTTTAATTATTAAATCAATTTTAAAAAGTAGATAATGCTTAGGAATTATATATTACCCCTAAATCAAGGATTAATTCCTTTCTGACTCATCTAAAATTTTTAAACTGTAGCAAACGCAAAATGAACTCAAATATCCTCAATACAATTTCATTCCTATTTTCTGAGGCGAGATAAGCGTTAACAGTTTTCTGTGGGAAATTTCCCACTCACACAGAGACTTGCTTCTCTATTTTACCCATTTCCACAAGACTAGATAATCACAAATAGAACTTGAAGAAAATTTGAGTATGGTATAAAAAAAATAATGTGGGTGCAAATGTGCTTCAAGAAGCTAAAAATAGTTATAAAATAGAAATGCCTAATTTAATATATAAAAGGATTACTATATATATATATATATACATATATATATGTGTGTGTGTCTTAAATATTCATTCAGATGGTTTTAAATATATATACTATATATCCATATACTAGTATGAAATATATATCCATATATATATATATATCCATATATATATATCCATATATATATATATATGGATATACATATTATTATCTTACGATTGCCTTAACAAACCAGGTGGCTTAAAACAACAAAGTAGCTGGTTTGGCTCAGTGGGTAGAGCATCACCCTTTGAACTGAAGGGTACCAGGTTTGATTCCAGTCAAGGGCACATGCCCAGATTGTGGACTCGATCACCAGTAGGGGGTATGCAGGAGGCAGACAATCAATGATTCTCTCTCATCATTGATGTTTCCCTCTCTCCCTCTTTCTTCCTCACTGAAATCAATAAAAATATATTAATCAGCAACAACAAGAACAAGGTGTCTTCTCTCACAATTCTGGAAGCCATAATCCCAATCAAGGTATGAGTGGTGCCACACTTCCTCCAAAGGTTCCATGGGGGAATCCTTTCTTGCCTCTTCAGCTTCTCATGGTTCATGGCTGTAGATATGCCTTGGCTTCCTGGGCTTGTGACCACGTCACTCTATTATCTCTGCCTCTGTCTTCACACCGCCCTTCCTCTGTGTGCCTGTTTCTTCCCCTGTTGTGTCTGCGTGTTTCCTAAAGGACATGGGACACTGAATGTAAGGCTTACCTGGATGACCTAGGAAGATCCTCTCAAGATTCTTAATTAAATTACATCTGAAAAACCCCTTTTTCCAAAATACCTAACATTAATAGATTCTGGGATTAGCACCTGATCATATCTTTGAGAGGCGGGAGGTGGGAGCAGGGGTGGGGGTGGCTGTCATTCAACCCCTTATAGGGATTTGATTTTTATTGTTGTAATCATGTTTTATATCAAAATACTTATAGCTTAAAAGCTTTGCCATTGATCCCAGTTATGCCCCATCAATATATGTAATAAAAATATTTTAGAAAGTAAAACAGAGAATATCAATGCATTTTTATAAACTGCAACATGTATCATCTGAAGATAATTACTAAATCTTAAGAATATATTTTTTGGGAATAAGTGGTTAATTTTGGTGAAAACAGAAATATCTTATGTAATCGATTTGCTTTTTTTCACTGCTGCCATGAATCCCATTAGTTACTTAGACAACCTGTGTTTCTGCATAAAATTAAATGTTAAAAATATGCCAGTAGGAAGTAAAAGGTCAGAGTGATACCTCTTTTCTTTTTGTCATAAAGGAAAAATGCAAAAGTACTGGAAAAATTAAAGCATTGATATAAGAACACATGAATAAAAGAGAAATAATTTTAGTAAAATTTAAAAAGAAAAACTGAAACAAAGCAGTAGAAATAAAATACAAAGATGCCCTTGAAAAGACACAAGCCACAAATGAAATAGGTATTTGAAAACTTTTTAAAAAATATATATTTTATTGATTTTTTACAGAGTGGAAGGGAGAGAGATAGTTAGAAACATCGATGAGAGACATTAATCAGCTGCTTCCTGCACTCCCCCTATTGGGCATGTGCCCACAACCAATGTACATGCCCTTGACCGGAATCGAACCTGGGACCTTTCAATCCGCAGGCCGACACTCTATCCATTGAGCCAAACTGGTTTTGGCAGTATTTGAAAACTTGATGAGCATATACTCAGGTTTTCTAGAACATTCTACTTTTCTCTTGACATTCATATTTCTGGCCTAGCTGCCTCAGAGAATACTGGATATTGGAAAAACTCTTTTGCCACTCTGGACATTACCGACTTCACTCCTCAAGGACAGTGATCTATTATGTACCAATAGTGAGTGAAAATGGCCTTTAGTGAGAATCCAGAAGACCCTCTAACGTTTACTTATGGGCTACTAGCTGCTCTGAGCCGATAATTTCCCTCACTCTTAAGCTTGCCTTTCAGTGCTGCATGGAGGCCCATTTTCCTCTCCCAGGAAGCTGTAATGCCTTTGATTGAGCCTCCCTTTCTCTGAGAGCGACCAGTGCAGATTTATGTTTCCCTTCTGTCCCCTGTGTGAGGTTGCAGAATTATTCTGTTTCAACTACCAAACTGGGCTCAGTCTTTTGTTCTCTCTGTTCTTGAGCAATAAAGAAATAAATGATGTACTCCCTTGATTCAATAACAAATTAAAAACAGAAAGGCAAAAGCAAATTTGCTCCTTTCAAAGTCATCATTTATCCATATCCAGAAGAGAAGGAAGGCTTTCTGGCAGGAAATAAGTGATCCCGAGGGGATATTGGACATGTCTAATGCAATCAGTGTTATTTGATCAATCGGCTTCTGTTTAATTGAGAGGAGAAGCTTTCCTGTCAGTCTCATTCTGTCTTTATGATGGCTCAAAAATACTTTCATAAAAATCAACCTTTTAAATTATATTGCCAAAGCAATAGCATTGTCTGCATTCAATAAAGGTTTAAAAGACAAATGAAAAGATCATTATCCAGTTTTCATCCTCACCTGAAATCATTGCTGGTGGTAAAATTGGTCAATGTGACAGGAATGAGTTCTAATGGAGATTGACATTAACTCCTCTGAGGCCACTGCATGGGAAGTAAGCAAGCCAACTGCATATTCATTTTAAGTTTGATTTTTCCAACTTCTGTGTTACATATAAATGTCACTCTTTCATTTGTCAGTGAATGCTGGGTTGGAATTTGGTAATAGAAGAACATAAATATTAAATAATCTCTCAGTGGCCAGAGAAAGCTAGTGTAACTTGAAATTGTATTTCTAGGAGAAATTTTTTTTCTGGTGGTTTGGGACAAAATGTGTTAGAAGATTCTATGGCCTTTGCAAGAAAAGCCCAATTCAGATTCAAGAGAGTGTTGTATTGCGCTTGAAGTTCTTTGCAGATCTACTTTAAATATTTAGGTATTTTGTTAGGTAATAAGAGTATTACAGCTTTAATCTCTGCTGTGATTTAGAAAGGAAGAGAGAAGTAGTGATCTGTTTACAGTGCTTATTAACTAAATGCATTCATTTGCATAATACCTCTTTAGGGATGGACTACATTATTCAGAGATTTCTATATGTGGAACTTCAGGGATATTTTAGGCTTCAGTGATACTAAGGTCTTAACTTAAATTCTATTAGATTAGCACAACAACATTTTCTGATTAAAAAACCCCATTAGTGGTGAGATAACTTCTGAGAAGCACTTTTCACCTTATGGTGCCAGCAACAGGGGAGAATAAATATTCTTGTTTGAAAGTGACTTCCTTATAGAAAGGCATGAGGTTGCTTTTAAATATATGAATTTAAATATTCTGGAGGGAAGAAAAAAACCCCACAAAACCCCATGCTTTTGAAAGTACTTAAATTCTAAATTTTTAATATAAGGGCAGTAAGTAAAAAATGTGATTCCCTGGCAGATTTCAATTTTGACATGTTCATTAAGAAATGGAAAAATGTCAACTTGCTCTTGTTTGCAAAGTACTAGTTTTACCTTTAACTGCATAGGTATTTCCATATGTTTTCCCCTTCCCTATAAACAAACAACAAACAAACAAACCACTCCTTCCACAATCAGCCATGA
The DNA here is from genome assembly GCA_011751065.1 of Lasiurus cinereus. NCBI lineage: Eukaryota > Metazoa > Chordata > Mammalia > Chiroptera > Vespertilionidae > Lasiurus > Lasiurus cinereus. The sequence continues at coordinate 58,996,010 of JAAGEH010002531.1, forward strand.
TCAAGTGATTTTTATTGCTCTTCTTTATAGAAGAGTTTTCTTCTCCAATCACCAATTGCAGCTATACAGTGTGACTTGGTTTGTCCAATGAGGTGTGAGTAGCAATGATATATTTATTCCCTTTGCAAGGAAAAAGTTGAAGGGCCACTAATGGCTGTGTATCTCTCTTTCCTTCAGTTTTTGAAATGGCAATATCCTGGCCTGAATATTCCTTCAGTCTGGATCTAGAGGAACTCCCTACAATGTGTAAGATAATAGTCTATTTACATGAGAGACCCTTGGAAGGTTGGGAACCATTGACATTTTGTGGTGTGTGTATGTGGTATTGTCATTGTTGTAGCAATTTATATCACTATAACCATATACTTAGTGGGTAGCAAGACTAAAATTTTACTTCCTAAATGATAATGTTCCCTGTGTCTGTTACTTTGAATGCAACCACTGTGTGGCTGGTACTATCTCTCAATCTAGTTTGTTATTAGACATTAGCCAAAGAGCATCACATATTTTTAATACTTGCCTTAGGGATATTTTATACTTATTAAAGGATGGAGTGGCCTCCCATATCTTACTGATTGCTTTGAACTTTTGATTATTTGCAATATATGTAAATGTATTTGGTTAAGGTTCTGTATCTTATTTATAAGATATACTATATTAAAGTAAAGATGTTCATAGCATCTAAATTATGTCTCTCCACAGTAAAGTAAAGTATTTTCTGAGGAAGAATTATGATCAGTTATATTAGACAGAATAAGAAATGAGTATCGAAAGAGAATGTAAAATCAAAGAAAACAAGATAGAAATGGGAAGACCGTATAAAAAGAAAGATAAGGAGATTAGCCAGAAATGTTAGAAATTTAGAGTTTTCTAATGACATAATTTTAAAACAATGGCCAAATGTTAAAAAGATGCATAATTTCTGAGAACATATTGAGAAGAAATTCAAATTAAAGGAACCTGTGTGAATATGAAATCAAATGAGAAAATGAAAGGAAAGTAAGAAATCACATCTCCTTCACCCCCATTTAGATCTATTCTTTCAAGGCATGATCCTTGGAAAAGTTTGAAGGTGGTATGAAATCATTAAATAATTCATACATTCTGAAATATTCAAGTTATGCTTTCCAATGTTATGTAATTCAAAGGGGGTCCTAGAGAGAAACTGGTAGTAATTCTGTACCTTGGAAGAGCAAAAATTTCAGGAGACAACAATCAGAGATATTCCTGAATAAGTTAAATTGAGCACACTCATATTGTGCCTTCATCTTCTACATTTTTTGGGGTGGTGGGGGGAAGTGGCGGCTAGAAAACAAAGTCCATTGTCTTATCAATGTGAGGGAGTAAAAAACATATTATAATTCTTTCACCCATGATTCTGGCTGCAATCTGCTGCCCCACCTACAAATGTGGGGTGTGGAAAGTTCGCAGTGAGGCATATTTTGGAAAACACTAATTTTAACTGGCATGGAATAGGCACTGACCAGGCAAAATGGACAGTGCCCAAATTCATTGGAAATCTATGTCAGTCTGATTGGTAGTAAGTCAGCTTTGATCTTGTAAACAAGACTGAGTTAGAAACTGGCTTTTTGAGGAAGTGCAAGAGTCAGTATGACCAAAATACTCTCATGTAAGTTGCTTTTTAACTTTTCTTCTTATGATCCCAGAGTAAAAAAAAACCAAAAACAAACCTCTCTTTGTTATTTCTCATCATCTTGCTTTACTTGTTCAATTAAAATAATAATTGATACAAAATGGCATAAAATCATTCATTTATGTTAATGTGATTGCACACCTCAATTATCTCCAGTTCATCCAATGGGCGTCCTCAGGAATCTTAGAAGCCAGAAAACCTTAATAAGAGGAGGAGGCAGCAACTTCCTCTGTAAAAGCCAAAACTTGGGCTGTCCTGCTGAGGCTGAATTGCTGCCCTTTTCTTGGGAAGGGATATTCTGTCATGGTTGGGAGCATAGTCACTGAACTAGAATACCTGGCTTTGAGTCTGCCAATCTGTGTGACCTTATCAAGCTACTTAAATATTTAGTTGGCACCTCAGTTTACTTACCTGTAAAATGGAAAATAGTGTATTTCCACTTCTTATGGGTTTGGGGAGGACTGACTAAGTAAGTAAACACTTTATATATGTGCCTGGCACATAATAAGCACCATTTACATGTGAGTTAATAGAGTATTAGTGACAGAGCCTATTTTCTCTGTTTTCTCTATAATCTCTCTGGTTGAGCTTCATTCTCCACTTTTAGTTGTGATGAAAATATTCTGTGCTGTGATTGGCCAACTACAGCTCCTCTCACCATGTATTTTTAGTCTCAGCTTTTCTAGCAATTAGACAAAGGGTAAAAAGTAGTCATAAGCTCTATTTAAATACCCTCCAGAAAAGAGAATTAATTAGAAGACTCATGGGAGACATCTCAGTCCCAGACTTTCTGGGGACCACAGAAGGAAAATGCAGGTGAAGATTGGATATTGTTAGAGTGTATGTGTGAATGAGCAGATCCATTAAAATGAGAATGAAAGTGCACATGGAGTGAGGAAAGTTATTAGCAGTGGTGTTTAGTTTATTAGTTTAGAAATGGAAAAACTAAAAGAGAGAGAGAGAGAGAGAGAGAGAGAGAGAGAGAGAGAGAGAGAGAGGGCGTGCACACTGTGGAAATATACATTTTATTTTTTTTAAATCCTCACCAAAGAATATTTTTCCATTGATTTTAGAGAGAGTGGTAGTGGGATGCAGGGGCAGGGGGAGACAGAGAAAAACATTGATATGAGAAAAACACATTGTTTTGGTTGCTTCCTGCCTGTGTCTGGGCCAAGGCCCAGGAATAGTCTGCAACCCAAGTATTTGGCCTTGACAGGAATCAAACTCTGCTCCCTTCGGTCCACAAACCACTGCTCATCTACTGAGCCAAATGTGCTAGGGCCACATCATTTTTTAAAAATACATTTTTATTGATTTTAAAGAGAGAGGAAGGGTGAGTGAGAAAGAGAGAAAAACATTGATGTGCTATCTCCTGCACATCGCCCACTTGGGACTGAACCAGCAATGTGGGAATGTGTCCTAACTAGGAATTAAACCAGGGATCTCTTGGTGCATGGGACAATGCCAACCAGCTGAGCCACTACCAGCTAAGGCACATCTAGTATTTATGAAAAGTAATTTTTCTAAACTGTTTATATGTATTTTGATTGTATGATGAATGAAAAGATGTTGTTATACAGTCTATAATGTGAATTGGTTAATAAGATGGAGGCCTTCATGAATGTTTGATTTCCTTTTTATAACACACCTTTGAAGAAATGAGACCATTTACTGTGTTGGTCTTGATTTTGCCAGGATGTTGTTAATTTTCATCCAAAAGCATATAACACCCAGAATGACTCACCCTGCTACTTCTTTTAGAAACTAGTTTCCCACTTTGGCAGGAAATATAGTTACATTCATATGACATTGAAATATATTTTAAGGAAGTTATTTTTGAAAACGGGAGGCATATGACTTAGTAAAATTTTCTCTCTTCCTAAGATGCCACTCCTTGTCCTCCTTACCAGTCTACATTGCTGCTTTTTAAAATTCTTCTTTGGTTTCTTTTCTTCTGCTTTACTCTTAATATTGATGTTACTTTTTAGGTGGTCAGTCCTCTCCTAGTCTCTTAAATACACTTCCTGCCTATTACCTCACTCAACAATGTCCCCTTTAATAAACAAATGCTTTCTGAAGAACCATTCCAAAAATTTGAAATGTGCCAAATGACTCTGAATTATTTCTTTAAAAATATTTTTATTGATTTCGGAGAGAGAAAGAAAGAGGAAGAGAGAGAATGATACATCAATGATGAGAAAGAATCATTGATCCACTGCCTCCTACACACCTGTACTAGAGATTGAGCCAGCAACTTGAGCATGTGCCCTGACTGGCAATTGAACCTTAACCTCCTGGTTCATAGGTTGACACTCAAAAACTGAGCCATACCAGCCAGCCTCTGAGTCATTTATCTGAGAAACAGAATGTTGATTCTCAAAATCTGTATCAATAGAGATCCAAATATTTGAGTAAAGTCCTGACCTCCCAGAAGTATTGTGAGAGAACTCAGCTGAGCCTAGTTATAGAAAATCTTGGCTATATTTTTTTCTTGATTGTTAAAAACAGTTTTTAAAACACTGATTATGTTGAATGTTGATGAGTTCTCTAATTATGTCAGTTTGCTTTCACAACTTCAGACTGTTATTACAAGTGTTAGTGTATTAAATTGAAAGGTATACCTTACCTGTATTAATGACTAGAATTATTTTAGGTAAGAGAGAAAATGAGAATTTTATTACAAAATAAAAGAAAAATGTAAAGGACAGAGGGAAGAATGAAAAAACTGTGAAACTGCAAAGGAAAGCTGAAGGTGCTCTGAGAAGGTGCCCGTTGGTAAGCAAACAATTTCTCTGAAGCAGCATCAGCTAAAAGGGAGGGTGTATAGAACATAATTTGGAAGGGGAGATGACACAGAGCTTCTGATTGATCCATTCTGCGAATACATACATGTGCTGTACCTTAATATCTTTTAACAATATTCAGGTTGAAGGGGCAGAATCAATCATCAGAGGTAATGCTAGAAGATAAAAATAAGTCTAGAGAGCATACTTTCTCTGCCAGCCCTTCTGAAGTGCAGACATGCATAGCCCATGGGAAGAGGTGACTACATGGTAGGACCCTATAAGACTTAGAAAGACTTCTGCCTGAGGTTTGGGCCTGCACCACACTCAGCAATAAGCACATTTCTAAATATATCCATTCACATCCAGACATGTAGTTATCTAGCATAGCAAAAGCATAAAAATGTTTATATCACCACTGGATATTTTTTCACTAGGTTGTTTTGTTTTTATAAAAGCAACCCAAGACTCCTAAGTTCCCTAAATGTGGCTGGGTCCACCCATACTAACATATTAATAAAATGGCCTGATTTTACATGTGTGCTCCAGTAAGGAAGCATGCATTGACAATAATAATAGAATAGAATGGAAAATAGAAATGGAATGCATGAAGATTAAAAAAAATGCAGACATTTTTTGGTACTATTTTAATACTTCCTTCATCCAACTGGCAAACAGTAAAATATGTACAATCTGAGGCATACAAATAAAAAAAGAAACTTTCAATGTAAACCAGCTGCAAAATATGTATATTTTTAGAATCACTGAAGAGTCCTGACCAGGTAGCTTGGTTAGATTGTAATCTCAATATACCAAAGTTTCAGATTTGATTTCCAGCCAGGGTACTACAAGAAGTAACTGATGAACCATAAATAAATGAACAACAAATTCCTCCCTCCCTCCCTCCCTCCCTCCCTCTCTTCCTTCCTTTCTCCCTCCCTCCCTCCCTCCCTCCCTTCCTTCCTTCCTTCCTTCCTTCCTTCCTTCCTTCCTTCCTTCCTTCCTTCCTTCATTGCTTCTTTCCTTCCTCCCAGCATCCCCCTCAAAATCAATAAACAAAAAATAATTAATTTAGAATCACTGAAGAGAAGGATTGACTACCCCATTAATCACCTAAGCAACTAAGCAAATAGCCATTTCCTTTATAAGTATAAATTAGGAAGAGATTGAACAAATTTATTTCAGTATGCGTGCAGTCTACATATATATACAGTATATACAAATTCAACTATTTCATATATATATATATATTAAAACTTTTAGGTTAGGCATTATATTCTATCTATCTATCTATATCTATCTATCTATATATATATGTAAAAGGCTAAATGATTGACCATACATCTGTCTGACCACCCAACTATTTGACCAGTCGGCCAGCTGGTACATATGATGCACACTGGCAATTTAAAAATAAACATTGACTCATGCATGTGTGATACATATAAAGCTCCCACCGAATTTCTTAATAGTATTACTCCTTTGTGAATTCCATGTCATAAATTAAAATTGAAAGTAGGTGCAATGATGATTGCACTTAATGAGAAATTGTAATAGTAAATGGGGTCTTTGTAATGGTACTAGATTATTATAGAAATATTGCAACCTAACATAATCAAAGCTGAAGTATTAACAGGATCTGTGGAAGGAAAGGTTGATCTGATTCCAATAATTGATTTGTCCCCATGTGACACTGGCTTCCCATTTAAATTAATTTAAAGACAATTTCCCATGATGCCAGCATTTACGATGACTATTAATAAATCACAAGGACAAACTGTAGACAGAGTAGGAATATTCCTACTTAAGCCCGTTTTGGGACATGGTCAGTTATATGTTGCTTTCTCTCGAGTTCAAAGAGCATGTGATATTAAAGTTAAAGTTATAAATACTTCATCACAAGGGAAATTAGTCAAGCACTCTGAAAGTGATTTTACTCTTAATGTGGTATACAGGGAGAATAAGTTTAATCAATTTATCAGTCATTATTTTTATCAATGTTGTTTTTATATCATATTTTTAATTTTTTTTATTAATGTGTTACATGTATACATATCTTCCTATTGTCCCTCCCTCTTCCAGGCATACTCTAACCCCCAGTGTCTTGTGTTCATTGGTTATGCTTATATGCATGCATACAAGTCCTTTGGTTGATATCTTATGTACCCCACCTCTCCTTAACCTTCCTGCTGTAATTTGACAGTCTGATGTTTTACTATCTCTGAATCTATCCTTTTGTTCATCAGTTTATAATGTTCTTTATTATCCACAAATGAGTGAGATCATGTGGTGTTTCTCCTTCATTGACTGGCTTATTTCACTTAGCATAATGCTCTCCAGTTCCATCCAGGTTGCTGCAAATGGTAAGAATTCCTTCTTTTTTATGGCAGCATAAAATCCCATTGTGTAGATGTACCATAGTTTTCTGATCCACTCATCTGCTGATGGGCAAATTGTCATTTTTATATCATATTTTCACTTTCATTTTTTATATCATGGCTTTGTTGTTGTTATATCATGTTGTTTATTTATTAATTAATTTATATATTATTTTCATATACATTTTACTAATTTTCTTTCATCTCTGACACTTCTATTATAAAGAACGAATAGCAATATTAAAATATTACTTGTAATGAATTTTCTTTCAATATGCACGGATCTGTGCACCAGGTTACTAGTAATAATAATAAAATGTGAAAATAATAATGATGTCGAATGCTTAAAAGAAGAGACTTGACACAAATACCAATACATAGGCTATAGTATAAAATGCAGATAATACAAGAAGCTTTATAATTAAATGAGTGAGGTAGAGTGAGCATAGGGTTTTAATAAAAACTTAACAGTGAATACCATTTAGCCAAATACAAATACTGGCTAGAGAATTCTAGGCAAAAGGATAGAATGGACAAAGTCAGAGTGGAAATGATTGATGGATGGAAGGATGGATTGAGGGATAGATGCATGAATATCGGGAGGAATTTTAACTGTATTTGACAGGTCAACACCATTGAAAATATTTAAGTAAGGAGAAAGTAAGAATTGGTATGGAGTGCTGGAGGCAATGGCAGATTGAGAAAGGCTCTTCAGAAAAATAAATATACCAACAAGCCTAAAATCAACACAATGGGGGAGAAGAAAGTGAAAGAGTGTTCCAAAAATTTTGACCAGATTACTTGGAAAATGGGAAAGACTCTTAAGGTAAAGTCAGAAATTACTAAAGGTATAGATATGAAATCATCCTCACAGTAGTAATATCAGAAGCAATGGGAGTTAAATCAGATGATCATTTATGATAAAAACAACTGTCATTTATGGAGGTCAAGAGATATAGATGAAGTGAGAGAAAACTTGATAGATATGATGGCATGAATAATTTGGGAAAGAGGGTGACAAATTTTAAGATATATGATAACCATGAAAGTAGTCATTCCCAAATGGCCTATAAGTTATCATGGGGCCATTAGAAACCTATTGAGTTATTATCACTTTCAAAGAAGGTTCTTAGTAATACACATGCGAAGTTTGACCTTCCCTAATAGAAGACAAAGATGGACTACAACAAATTATGTAAATATGATATTCAACTCTTAACATTTAAAAGTAAAAACAATAAATATTTTTAAACTTTCATATTGTTTGTTTTTTTAAAAAATATATTTTTACTAGAGAGGGACGTCTCCTCAGCCCAGCCAGCACCTTCTCCAATCCAGGACCTCTTGGGGGATGTCTGACTGCCAGTTTTACCCCAAGTTCCCCTTCCTGCCAGCTTGGTCACCCTCAATTGCCCCCCTTCCCCCCCCCCCCCGCCTTGCTAGCCTGGTTGCTCCTCATTAACACCCCTGCTGGCCTGGTTGTAGGCAGCCATATTGAGAGTGCATGAGGGTTAATTTGCATATTACCTCTGTATTATATAGGATTGATTTCAGAGAGGAAAGGAGAGGGAGAGAGATATAGAAACATCAATGATGAGAGAGAATTATTGATCAACTTTCTACTGCAAACCCCCTACTGGGGATTGAGCCTGCAACCCAGGCATGTGACCTTGTCAAGAATCTAACTTAGGACTCTTCAGTCTTTAGGCCAATGTTCTATCCACTGCGCCAAACCAGCTAGAGCTGTATAATTGTTTTCTAACAAGAAAGCTGAGATTCTAAATAACTCTTCCAAATATGGTGAGCTCTCCAGTAAAAGCAGATAGGCATAAAGACAAAATTTAAGTCTAAGAGAAGCCTAAAAGCTTCAGTGGCATTTGAAATATTCATGGTGTTATCAGAAGCTTAGCCTGCACTGGAATCATAGCTGGTTTATATAATCAATCCAATTCTTGCCTCATCTTCCAAACTGACTGTGAATCCCATACAGGCTGAGAGAGAGAAGGGCTGGGCTGACTCTACTGTTTGCTTGTTTGTTTGTTTTTATCAGCTATTGGCTGTAGGCATCAAATTCAATTCTCTTTTGCTCTGTTCCTTCATCTATAAAATGGGAATGATAGTGCCTACATTGAAATGGATTTGTGTGGAATGTTTATATATTTTTTAAAATATAAGCTTTTGTTACTGTTTCTTCATATCAGTTTCTACCTTTTTTGGTCATTATTTATGCAATTAAATCATGGTCTTAGAGTGAATATTTGAAAAAAAAGACCAACGTTGACAAAGTCCTTTTCTGTTCTTTATTTTATGATACTTAGGTAGTAGCTACAATCTCCACCAAAGGAAAAACAGGTCAGTTGGAGGATACAGATTTTTATTAAAGCAATAACACATTATAGAAATAACACACAAAAAATCTTTAGGGTTATGGGGTCATTTTTCATTCTCAATCAAGTTTTAATTTAAGGGTTTGTATGTCATTGTTTGGATCATTTTTTAAATCAGCTACTCTAACAGTAAGACTAATCCTGACACATTACCCAAAGGTATAAAGATTATGATTTAGGTTACTTTTCTCCTAAACCATGCATGAATTGTATCGTATCTTACAAAAACTAATTGCAATCACTGTGTTCTTATGGAAGGGGAAGAAAGAATCCTTTGTAGCATGCAGCTAGCATTATACAATTTTCTCCTGGCTCCCTGACACTTGTCTGGCTATTAATGTTGCCATTGAATATTTCTCCCCTGCAAACGTCAATATTATGATGGGAAATTTCATTGTTTGACTTTCTATTACTCCCTACAGAAAAGAGTACACTTAATCATTATATTTTGCAGATTAGATAATGATTCACCCTTGCTTTTTTGTTTCCTCCAGCAATTTAATATTGAGGTTGGATTATAATATTACAATTAAAAAGTGACTTATGAAAGTGTACCGTACCAGGCCTCTATACCCCTTAGCAACCAGTATTGGTGACTAGATGGAATAATAATACAATGCCAAAATAGTATGATTGTTTCATTGATTATTCCTCTTTTTCTTTTAAAATATACTTAAACATGCAGTTATATTTGATAATGTGGGAAGAGTGGGAAATGTTGGGGCAGAAGAGGATGAGACAAGGTTAACATGCTCTGCTCCTGTATGGTAACGGGTCACAAAGCATATCTTTCTATAACTGTGTCTTCGCTTATCTCTGAGAGCACTGCCATTTTGTTTTCATGGCTTTTTAAAGTAAAGTATTTATCATAAATTACTAGAGGTCTGGTGCACAAATTACTTGATCTCTGATTTCTTATATGCTATGGAATTACACTGAACTTCAAAACAGTGATTCCTTTTAAAGGAATTATAGAGCGAACAGCAGGATTCTTCTGAGTCAGTATTGATATTCAATAAAGCTTGTCTTCAAAGTCCTCAGGATGCCATATGTGATTTCTACCTTCCTGTACTTCTTCCTCAGGCACTAAAATTTCTTGCCATCTATCTTCTTGTCTCTGTTTCCTTTTCTTTTTCATTTTATGCAATCAAATATACAAAAATTTATTCCAGCATGCAAATCATTCTTGCACACCTGGACTGCTGCCGGACATGGATAGGATACTGAGAATAATTAGTGACTACAGTGGGGAAAAATATGTTCACAGCCAAGACAATCAGAAGGGGAGATGTCCTGATAGTTGGGAAACATATAGCTCTATTGGGATTCAGAAAGGATAGGTTGAACTTCTTTTTGGAATACATTCATGTCAGTATCTTAAGAACAGTTTTCAAATTAAACTCTAGTATTATGTAATGAAGGTCCTTGCTCACCAATTACGAAGATTGTAGATAGATCTAATAAATTTTAAGTGGCATTCATTCTCTACTGTGAAATGTGGTGTTGATCAGATTTTCTTCTGATCTAGGTCTCAGCCTATCTTCCAATACCAGAGACTGCTTGCTCTCCACCTGATAACAGTACTCTTTAGTAATAACTAGAATCTTCAGAGTAAGGAGCTTCTCCCTCTCCTCTCTGTCTTGGGCCACTTTCCAATCACTCAGATTTCTTGATTTATATTTCCTGTATCTCATACTTTCCCAGATAATTGGCACTGAGACTGTGTGTTTCTTTTAAGGGATTCCTCCTCATTCAGGCCACATAGATGTGGTTTGCTTATTGTCTCTAAGATTGCAATAGATCAGTTTAGAATAGTTTAACTACCTTGTAGGAGATACACATGGATAGAAGATTTTTTTTTATATACTTACTCCTTAGAAATTGGGTCATAAAGGAGAAGCTCCTTCATTGATTATGATTCTGGGTTATTTATTTATTTATTTTTTTAAAAATATATTTTATTGATTTTTTTACAGAGAGGAAGAGAGAGAGATAGAAAGTCAGAAACATCGATGAGAGAGAGACATCGATCAGCCGTCTCCTGCATCCCCCACAGTGGAGATGTGCCCGCAAGCAAGGACCATGCCCCTGACCGGAATTGAACCTGGGACCTTTCAGTCCGCAGGCCGACACTCTATCCACAGAGCCAAACCGGTCTCGGCAATTCTGGGTTATTTAATCTTAATTGTCACACAGGGTGACATTAGTGGCACAGGTTTTGCTATGGCGAGCCAGGATAGTTTCTTTTCTAATAGTGCTGCAATGTGAGAGGAAAATCATTCTTTGTATTTTAGTAGCCTTCTTGTGCTCAACTCCTTATTCCTTTAGTGTAAGAATTTAAATAGGAAAATGTGCACACATTTTCCAAGAACACACAATACCATGAAAATAAAGGAAAATGTGACTCTATATACAGAAAATAATCTATATATTTAAATATAGTATTCCATTTCCATCAATGTTTTAAAGATCTCATGGTCAACATCCTGCCAAAGTTTGGGCTCTAAAAGTATCATGGCTTTCTGATGCCCCAAAGCCTACAGGGAGAAATTTTCTTCAAACATGTGACCCGGGAATGAGAGTTTAGCTCTAAGCTCATACTTGAAAGTATTTTTCTTTTTCTTCCTATGACTTGAGGAATCACTGCCTTTTCCCTGTGCAGTGGAAAACTAGAGCTTTCAGCCATGTCAATCTGCAGTCTTCTTTCATATATCATTGTTAAGTCTTGTTGTATAAGCTTATTTATATTATGTAATAATGATAAATAAATTATCCCTAATGTAATCTTTATTTCTAATCAGTGAGTAATTACTGAAGGAAAAGGCAGATACTAGGAGATATACATTTTGATTTACTTTGCCATTGAGTGTTTTATCATTTAGACTGATTTATTATATCTTAAAAACAAAGAATATTAATATTAATGAGCTTGAGCAATCAGATCCAGTGAAATCATATTTGGTGTATACCCCATAAAAACATTTGGGTGGAACATACAGGGTACACATTCTTTTTCTTTTAAGAAATAAAAATCAACATGCATAGATTTATGTGTTTCACTGTTTTTTATATTAGCTATATGTGAATTGACCACCCCCAAATTTCACTTTCAGCAGATAAGCAAATATGATATTCATATTATATGTAGATACAATATATATAGATATAGTATTACATATTTTTATTACTATCATCTATCTATCTACCTATCTATCTATCATCTATCCATCCATCCATCCATCTATCATCAATCTATCGTGCTTGGCTCTGCTCTAGAAGTCATGTTTTGGCTCTTATGTCAAAAAGGTATAGTCAACATTGCGTTCTAGTTCTTTACAAAAAACCCCCAAGGAGTTTTTTTTAGAAAATGTGATGATTACAAAACTTTAGGCCTGTACTTTTTTTAGGAGAAAGAGTATCTTGGGGGAACTTTTATACTAGCATTTAATAAGAAGGCCTGATAAACCAACTCAAACATCCAGATGTTGCTAGTTAATTATTTTCCTTGGGATAGTCTATCTCAACGTGTTGAAAATCCCCATCAAAATACAGTATTCTTGGGAACTTTGCTGAAATCCAGATTCTTTCTGATGATCTGAGTCAGAATCTCTGGGTAGAGTTGCTAGTATCTGTGTTTTCTAGGAAGCGATCCCAATAATTTTGTAGAATGGTGGATATAAATTATTTCACTAAACTTGTAACCTGGTCAAACAGTGCCATGAAAAGGTTAGAAGTTTGTTGGCAACTTGGTTAAGGTTTCCCAGTTACTCAAAAGGTATACAATTTGGTGAGATGAAATTTAAGGGCATAAGGACCAGTGAAAATCATTAGTTGGTCAATAGGCTTAATTACATTTTTCTCAGAAGGAACTGAGGAAGCTGGCTAGGGGAAGCCTTTTTCTTTTCTCGGATGGAGGTGGATCACATGCTGTTCCTGAAGGGAAGAAATGTCTCTAACAAGCAAGCAGAAATAAGAAAGTTATGAGCAATTTGCCCCTCATTGTTGTATCAGGTCTATTCATAAAACAGAAAGCACTGATTTGTGCATCTATCATCCCAACTATTCTGAGAGGGCTCTCCAGAGACTGGCTTCTCTCTTGCCAGTCTTGGAGCTTTGATAGGAAAAGTACAGTCTAGCCAAATAGAGGAGAAAGGAGATGGTAGCACAGGCTGGCAGATGCCATAGAAACTACCCCTTGCACAGCAGAGTGAGTGAAAATATCAGCTCTCAACTTTCCTGGGAGGAAAAAAACAACAACAACTGATGCATGCACCTAACACCTTCATTTCTCTGCAGCTACACAAATAGCACTTTTTTTTTTGTCAACCTTAGAGCTCTGCTGAGTTTGGTGAACAGCCACCTCCAGACATCAAAGTAATCATCATCTCTGCTGATCATTATGCAGTCCTCTGGCAGTATTATCAGTGATTTTTGTGTAATTGAAACATTTTTTATGTTTTCCAAGTGTACCATGTTTGAACAGGGGTTATTTATAATTATACTAGAGGCCTGGTGTACGAATTGTGCAAGGGTGAGGTCCCCAGGGGCATGGGGGAGGTTGGAACACAATTGGCCCTCCAGGCAGGCAGTGGAACACCCTTGCCAGCCTGGGATCTGGATCTGTCCTGCTGACATTTGTGCTGGGTTGTGGGGAGCCACCTGGCTGCTGTTTTTATATTGTTTCTTCTTGTGGAGTGTCTGGGGAGGGGAAGCAACCACAGTGCCTGAGGCTGACTTCCAGGAGGCCAGCAGTGCTGTCAGGATTGTGCTGGTGGTGCTGGTCCATTGGTGCCTGGCCCGTTTTCCAGAGACTGGACCTGCAGGACTACTGATGGAGTGTGTGGCTGCCGTGAGGCTGGTGGAGCTGCCAAGACTGGTCAGTCAGCTGAGCGGTGCTCCTGCGGTGGGAGTGCACTGACCATCAAGGGGCAGCTCCTACATTGAACATCCACTCCTCCATGGTGGTCAATGCAATCATAGTGACCATCATTCTGGTTGTTCTGGTCATTCTGGTCGTTCTGGTCATTTGGTTGCTTGGTCGCTTAGGCTTTTTATATAGATTTTAAAAAACAACAACAACCATTGCCATTGTCAGAAAAAATGTAACGCATCATGTCCAGGCAGAGGCATAGTCTTTTATTATAATTTGTATGCAATTATTGTTTAACTTTTCCAATTTTATGGGGATATGTTTGCAACAAAATAATTTATACACAATATGTCACCCTCTCAGTATTCTTTTATTATACCTTGGCTATCATTTGTTCAAGGCAGATTGTAGAGATTAGGGTCTTTGTATCTACTTAAATCTCTGATATGCTTTCAAGGCATTTAAATTACCTATGGTTCTATATGATCATTGGTTTAAGTATTGAAAGTGCAGTGATTTTGAGTTGTGGTCTTGCTACATAAAGATATTTCTCATTATCCAAAATAAATTGATCCATGAAAAAGCCCATTTGATGTGAACTTAATTATAAGTCTCCATATTTTTATCTAAATAATAATCAGGCTCTACCTCAAAAAATAAAACAATAACCTGAAAGTAATGTTGTCATATTTAATAAATTTTATTTTATAATAGTAATTATGAATAAGTACAGTGAATAATTGGTAAATCTTATATGTAACAAGAGTTTCCATTAGTGAGACCCCAAATGTTCTCTGTTAGTGATAAAGACCATCCTTAACTCTATGCTTGACTTTTGCACAGTTAGAGCTTGTCACTATGCTGATGGTACTTTACCACCAAAATAAAATTTGGTGGAGAGAAATCCCCACTGCACCAGTGAGGTTTCTTATGAAATTGACTGGGAGACATTGGAGACTTGAAATTTATTGGCATATTGAGGTCTCTGTCTTTGCACCTGCATATCCAGTTTTATTACCAATGTTGACTAAGTTTAAGGCTCTCAATTTGCATTCTGTGAGCTCTTGTGTATGCGAACTGTATTCTACACTATTTCTGAGATACTGTTTGATTATCAATACAGAGATGGACAGGTGCCCAAAGAAGATTTCTCCATGATCATTAAAATTATACTGATTTTGTCATTTTAGAGTAATAGTGTTAGCTTTTATTTCCATTAATGGAAAAACAAATGCTACCCAACATCATTATCCCAAAACATGCTGTTATTATAAGGCAGAAGTCAGTCAAACATAGATATCTCTACATTTTTAGCACCTCCAACAGACTTTAGCACATAGTGGGATAATAGCTTAATAATGAAAAACAATTCACATAAATATTGACACTTTAGGAACACCTTGAATGTAACTTGTTACAGCAGTTTTATATTGATAATCATAAAACTTCTTCAGAATGCAGGCATTTATTATAAATGGATTAATTTGAGAAATAATTATGTTTCTGGCCAAATGGCAAAGAGTCAATCAGAGGTGGAGAATGCTTTCTGACCTTCTCTCCTTAGTCCCCAATGACAGTGACTTTCAAACTGTGAATCTCATGAATTCACATTTTATTAGCATTATATCTGGAAAAAACAAAATCATAGAAATGTTACTGTATTTTATTTTTTATGATTCTTTTATTTTTTTAAATTAAAGTTGATATTCAATATTATTTTATGTCAGTTTCAGGTGTACAGCAGAGTGGTTAGACATATAATTTATGAAGTGATCACCTTAATAATTCCATTTAACTAGTTAACCTGGTACTGTATATAGTAATTAGAATATTACTGACTATATTCCCTATGCTGTACTTTATATTCCGTGGCTGTTTTGTGACTACCAATTTGTACTTCTTCATCCCTTTATCTTTTCACCTGGTCCTCAACCTCTCTACCATCTGTCAACCCTCAGTTTGTTCCCTATATTTTCCCTATATCTTTGAGTCTGTTTCTCTTGTATTTTAAATTAATTCATATAATAAAATATTCTATAATAATATTTGCATGGTGAAATCCTATCTTTAAAAACATATAGTTCAATAATATAAATCAACATATTTTATTATGCATCAATTCTGTAACAGTAAAATTTTTAATGACTATATAATTTTAGTGACATGAAGAATACTTATCTGCAATATCATCTAGGCATTTGTCTTGATTCACATAATCTCAGAGTTTACATGTTCCTCACATTATTTGCAGCAATCTTAATGCCTTTGTTGTTGTTGCAGAAATTCTCCATTGTGAAGAATCAAATATTAACATATCATTGACTATCTGCACTCACATAAAGACTTCCTCACCTCATTATCATGACTCACCCTTATCACACTTACAAATTATGAACATCATTTTTTTAAAGCCTTAACTAAATCAGGAAAATTTCAAATTTATAGATAAAACTGAATTTTAATGCACATAATTTCTTTTGCTTGTCGATGCAGAGTGCAATTCATAAGGTAATTATGATATCATCAATCATAAATTTATATACTGTTTCCCAAGGAGTATTGATTTTGGCATAAAATTAAATAAGATGCTGATTCTAAAATGTGTAGTAATACTTCTTAACTATATATATATATATATATATATATATATATATATATAAACTTTTTATTTTTTAATTTTAAATATAAAATTTTATTCATAACTAAAAACACACTTTAAAATAATGGTATAATTGTGAACTAGATGCAAAAAGGTAAAATCTTGAAAAGGTCTTAGGCTTTTGAGATCTAACTAGTAAGGCTACCTATAAGCCTAATGAAACTGTAGCATGACATTACATGGCCGGCAAACTTCTCTTTCTCTGTAACAAAAGCCATTTATTACCTGTTAATGTTGACGGATTTATGGTGAAGACTGTAGATTATTTCCAGGAACAAGGGAACTCTTTCAAAATTATGTAATTTGGATTTAGAATAAAATGTCCCAATTTGTTCACTGAGTACCTATTTTAAATATTTTTTTTCAAAAACAAAACATCTATTAAAAAAGATGAATTCCCTTATTTTTAAACAATGGCAAAAAATTTAATTGTGCTTTTACTGCTACCATTGGTTCTGATAAGTAATATAACTGTTCAATTTCTTTTTAAGTTACCTATATTAAGTTTGAAGAATGCTAAACTGAAAGGGTTTTGCATAATTTTAAGTCAGACACGATGGCCCTGGCCAGATAGTTCAGTTGGTTAGAATGGTATCCCAATGCACCAGGGTTGCAGTTTCAATCCCAGGTCAGGGTGCACACAAGAGCAACCAATGGATGCATAGATAAGTAGAACAACAAATCACTCTCTCTCTTTCTCTCTTTCCCCACCTCCCCTCCAAATCCATTAAAAAACCAGATACCACAACAAAAAACCCAGACACTTAGATTATGTATCCTCTTAAGAAATTCATTAATACTTGCTTTTCTGAACTAGACAGAGAATAGAAAGTGTCACAGGAGAAACATGGAGATTTGAAGAATAAAAGCCAAGAGAATGTGTCCTAGATTCATGACAGTGTGGGGGTGACCTGCATGGCCTAGTCACCAAACATTAGGAAAGAAACAATACTAGTATACTTCAGAGGATTCCACCTTTGCTAGACAAAGACATTCCAGACAGGATGCCTCTTATATGCCAGGCTCACTGAGTGAATTAAATTGTGTTTCTATCATCAGCTGGAATGAAGACTCAAATTAGAAATTATACTCATCAAAAGTATAGAAAATTGCATTCTTGCACATCTGAGCCTGTGGCTTGAAATTTATTCTTACTGTAGGGACATTTCTTTGGACTAGGATTCCTAGGGATATACTGAGTACTTTAGAAAACAGTAATCAGGCTAATTAATTCCTGGAAGTATATATATATATTTTATACTTACTGAGCTGAGCAAGTTCATCTTCCAATAACAAATTACTTAATAGGTCTAATCTACTTAAGCTTCATAATGCATGAGGTATGGAATATTGATAATTATCTTAATCAATAGAAAGAAGAGACAGCATGTCTAAATGATCTGTGACATTTTCATAATATTGTTTCAGCCTGCGGGTCATTGGTATGGCTATACTTTAAAATAATTTTCTTTTCCCTCTAAAAATTGTTACAATCCATCAAAACAATAGTGTAACATATTTTAAGATTTTGTTTACAATTATTTTATAAGCTATAATTAGAACTGTTTTTTCTTTAAATTCCTTTGTACTTTTATATTTAACACTAGAGACCCAATGCATGAAATTCATGCACTTGGGGCAGAGGGATCTCTCAGCCTGGCCTGCTCCCTCTCACAGTCCTGGAGACTCGCAATCCATCGCCCCATAGAGATGGTCCTACCCACCTGCTGTAGCACCACCGGCTAAGTAGCGTGGGCCTCCCCCTGGTTGGGGCTCTGCTATCAATAGCCCCATAGAGGGAGGGCCCACCTACCTGGCCTGGGCTCCATGATTGATCACCCCACAGAACGAAGCCCTGTCTACCCGCCGCAGCATGCTGATCGGTGGCCTAGGCCTCCCTCTTTGGGGCAATTATGGATTCCCCCAGATAATTGCCCCACCAGCTAGTAGCCTGGGTCTCCCTCTGCTGGAGATCATGGGTAGATGGTGGGGCCTTGGACCAATTGCATCACACCTGCCTTGGTTGGCCTGGTGCCAGTGCATATCATAGCGTGGTTTTGGGGAAGGTTGTACTGCTGTTCAGCTGTTAGGTCTATTTGCATATTATGCTTTTATTATTATAGATTGTATTACCTAAACTCATCAGAGAGAAAGATATATCATATGATTTCACTTATATGTGAAATCTAAAGAAAAAAAAATGAACTAAGTAGAAATAGATGTAAATTACAGCAGAGAGAAATATAGTCAATAATCTACACTAATAAAAGAGAAACATGCAAATTGACCATCTCTCTGCTACACCCACCAGCCAATCAGAGCAAGTATGCAAATTAACCCAACAAAGATGGTGGATACTTTGCATACACAAGCTCTGAGCGAAGGCTGAAGACAGCACAGAAGGAAGCCAAGCATTGCAGAAGGGAGTGAGCCGAGGCAGCGAAGATGGGAGCGGAGTCCACCTCGGTGGGATTTGCTCCCTTCTCTGTTTCACTCCAGCTGCAGGAAGCCCTGTTCTTGTAGAAATAGGCCCAGATATTTCAGAATTTCAGCCCAGAATAGCAGAAGAGTTTCCAGGATTCTGGAGGAGCAATGTTTTTTTCTTCTGCTATTCTGGGCTGAAATTCTGAAATATATCATTGCAGGGATCTTCCTGCAATGTGCCTCTAGTATTGTAATAAGCAAGTATGGGGCTAGGTGAGTACTAGAAATATTGGGGGAACACTTTAGAAAATGTATGATTGTCTAACCACTGTAGATCTGAAACTAATATAGAAAAATAGTAACCATAAACTGTAATTGAAAAAGTTTGAAGATTTGCTACTATTACAATTATCTCTGTCCCATAGTAGGCATGCATTATGTAAGAGTTGGATAAATGAAAAGAGTATTCTGAAGAATATACTATAGATTCTTCATTCTTTTTCAAAGCCTAGTTTATCCACTTTAATTATTACCTTTTTATAAAGTATGACCTTCTCCTTGGCTCTCTTCAATTACTTTTATGCTAAACGCTACCTATAAGTTAAAAATAATACAATACTTTTTATTTTATTCTAATTACCTTCAATGATAGGAATAAGATATCTATGATATTTTAATCCTACACGGTATCTAGTGCATAATAACTGTTGATATATCTGGTTAAACTTTATAGTATTCCCATTGTATTTTTTAAAATATAATTTTTATTGATATCAGAGAGGAAGGAAGAGGGAGAGAGAGAGAGAAACAACAAGGATGAGAAAGAATCATTGACCCAGCTGCCTTCTGCACTCCCCCTTCTGGGGATTAAGCTTGCAACAAGGGCATGTACCCTTGACTGAAATCAAATCACAGGCCAATGCTCTATCCACTGAGCCAAATCAGCTAGAGCTTCCCTTGTATTTTAATTATCTTTATTAGTTTTCCCATTTAATCAAGAGGGATATTTTCAGTAACACAAACAAGTATGGCCTAAACATAAGTGCACTGAAAAAGACTTTATGGAATAATGTCAACTATATATGTGTTGAAAGTACCAACATGCTATCTAATAAAAGAGTAATATGCAAATTGACCATACCTCTGCTACACTCACAAGCCACGCCCACCAGCCATTCCAAACAGCCAATCAGAGCAAGTATGCAAATTAACCCAACCAAGATGGCTACACCACAGAAAGCACAGGAGAGAGGCCTGGGTTGTCCCTGGCGATGGAAGAAGCCAAGCTTTCCACAAAGCCTGACCAGTGGAGGTTAAGGCAACAAAGTTTCAATGGCTGAGCAAGCAGAAGGGTTGGCTCCACTCAAGGCTACAAAGTTTCAATTGTAGAAGATAAATAAATCTTAGATACCAGGGTCTCCCCTTGGGTGGCTGGGGGGCATGGCTAGCCTGCAAACCACCACAAGTCCCTCGTCCAGGCCACCCCACACCCCAAGGGAACACCCCCCTGATCCAGGACACCCTTCAGGACAAACCAGCTGGCCCCCACCCAAGCACCCAGGCCTCTACCTAGCTAATAAAAGGGTAATATGCAGATTGACCATCATTCCAACATACAAGATGACTTCCCCCATGTGGTCACAAGAACCTGCCTCCAGGTGGACAGAAGATGGCCACCACAGCAGGGGAGGGCAGTTGGGGGTGATCAAGCCTGAAAGGGAAGGTAGTTTGGGGTGACCAAGCTAGCCGAGGAGGGAAGTTGGGGCTGACCAGGCCTGTAGGGAAGGGCAGTTGGGAATGACCAGGCCCATAGGGTAGGGCAGTTAGGGGAAAACAGGCTGGCAGGGGAGCAGTTAGGCTTAAATCAGGCTGGCAGGGGAGTGATTATGGGGTGATCAGGCTAGCAGGCAGAATCAGTTAGGGGCAATCAAGAAGGCAGGCAGGTGAGCAATTGGGAACCAGTAATCCTGGATTGTGAGAGGGATGTCTGACTATCCATATAGACCTGATTAAGGGGTCCCAGTTTGGAGAGGGAGCAGGGTGGGCTAAAGGACACTTCCCCCACCCCCAATACATGAATTTCGTATATTGGGCCTCTAGTATATTTATAAGATGTTTGAGAATTAAGTAAGAAAAACCAATTCTCAAAGCATTAAAATATATTATACTTATGACAATATTATATTTCTCTACATATTGCTTCATTAGGTATTTATGGATCTATTTGCAGTATGAAAAATTTATAAAGAATTTATATTTTTATTTGTTTTTTCATTCATTAGAATAGCTATGGTTTATAAAGTGAGCATTTATGGTTATGTTTTAAGGTTCGGTAAATGCTGCTAAAGTATATGCTCAATTAGGTTGTAAATGTGCTTGTACAGTTTTTAAAAGGTAGAAAACTATGAGATTTTATCACATGTTCATTGGATTATTTAAAAAAAAGGTCAAGATTATCAATCAATTTTTATAATCTTTCAAGTTCCATAATTACAATTCAAGTTTTATTTCACATGATTAATATTTCAACCAATAACAACTCTCCTAATTTCCATTATTACATTCAAATCAATCAACAATGGTCTTGGATGATTATAAGGAATCCATCATGAGGTAGATACTGAATAAGATAAAAAAAAAAGTGTGCTTTTGAGAAAACACAGTTTAAATGGGAAGATAACAAAATGCATATTGAACCAATAAATAATAAAACAGCATGAAAGCATTATAATCAAGTACACAATTGTGGAGTGAAATTTACAGATATGATGCCCTATCAGGTTTTGTGGAGTGGATAGAGCATTGGCATGCAGACTGAATGATCCTGGGTTTAATTCCAGTCAAGGGAAAGTAAGTAGGTTGTGGGGTCCATCCTGGCCCTGGTCAGGGCACATGCAAGAGGCAATCAATTGATATGTCTCTCTCATATTCATGTTTTTCTCTCTCGGTCTCCTCCACTTTCTCTGGAAAAGTACCCTTGAGTGAAGACTAGCACATACACACAAAGTTATGGATATGAGAATTTGAAAGAATGAAACCTTTGTCAATATGGGTAAGCTGAGGAAGGTTTACAAAAGATGGGAGCAAAACAGACCTCAATTGGAAATCAGAATTCGTGTAGGGACTCTGATGAAATAAGGAGCTAAATCTCTGTGTTAACTCTCTTTAATAATATCTTTCCTAGATTTTATTAAAAAGATTTTGATTTTGGGTTTTGAATAACCCAAGATTGAACTTCAAAGCTGAATAGTCAGTGTTTTTGAGAGTTACAGTTATATATATTACAAATTGAAAACACCACCAAAAATCAGTATACCATTATTATTTGAACTATTTCTACAATGTTTCTGAAGAATTTTGTTTGCTTTATGTTTCTCTAAGCATCAGAGCAATTTAGCCATCTCTTATATTTTCTTATTGTAAGAACAGATTTGTGTAATGGATTTTAGCAGGGTCTACATTTTACCTTTATTGGTAAGAAGGTGTCTCAATGATTTACAAATGTCAACAAAAAATAGATTCCATTCATGGTGTCTTTCCTTTTTAGTATTTCTGTCAATCAATTCCTTTTGTAGTTGTTTTTACAGGCATTTCTAAAAAAGTTGATCAAATATATTGTAAAGATTTTCACTTTCTATTACAAGATTTTTGGCACATAGACATTTAATTCCTAAGATTTCACAGAATCGTTAATATATAAAACTAGTAATGACTACTAATTCTCTTATAGGTTCTTCATTAATTATAGATTTCCATGGTGAGTAATACTTAGAAATCAGAAGAGTGAAAACCTATAAACAGTAGAGCTTCCTTAAGTAAGAGCAGCAGAGGGTGAGCAGTAAAGCGGAAAACTATTGGCCTTTAAGCCCATAGGTTTTTAAATTGTATGCATGCATTGCTTTAATAAGAATAATAAATCAAACTTAAAATAACATTCAGAAAATAGATTAAAATATGCAGCATTTCTCAAAAGACTGTGGAAAGATGTAAAAAGTATTAATATCTTTACTTTTCAGAGATTGGAAATTTTTATTTCCACTTTTCTAGTATTTAAATTTAATAAGGCTCATTATACTATGAGTTTTGAAAGCAGATACATTCCCTAATTACCATTGCATACCAAACTTCCAGTAAGTACTTTCTATAGAGCAGCTCCTCAAAAATGTTGGTACTTTCCATACAGCAGGCACTCAAATATTGATAATGCATACAGAAGCATGATTAATTAAAATCACATTAGGATTCTTTAAAAAAAATCTATTTATCAAACTAACAATAAAATAAATAGAGAATATGTGACCAAGGTGTGTACAATGTTCACTTTTGGGAAGTTCTTTCCTTACAAATGGATAATACATGCATTTATTCACACTTAACTATGTGTTATGGGTAGATGAGTTTAAGTTTTATATGTTATTCTTCTATATATTAAAGTCGCTGCTATATTTTTACATTCAAAAGAAGATAATTGAACTTTCTGTAGAAAATATTTGGAATTTTATCAGCTATCATTCATACAAAGCAAATATATTGTCTGACGATTACCTACATTAATTTTTAGCATTGATCTCTTACTCAGGGTAGAGGCAGAAGAATGTATCACAATGATTCCAAAAAAAAATTCATAAGTATAGCCTGTATTCTCAAAAAAATTAGTTCTTATATTTATTTTTGCATGCTTAATGATATTATGCTAATCTAATGTATTCTATACTAAAATCAGCATCAGTAGTATGTTTATTTATTTTTTCATTCTGTACTATTATTTTCGGAAAGGCTTATATGATTCACAATTAATCCTGATCACTTACCTTCTTACTTGTGAATCCCGAAGAATAATGGTCATAGTTTTTCTGGACTATTTTCTCTCTCATATCTAGTGTAGAGGTCAGGATTTGCCAGATTTTGTCATCATCTATTATGATTTTAAGCATATTTGCATATGTGTAATGAATCTTAGATACTTCTGTCATCTTACATAAATGCTGCTTTGCTCAGGGTCTCACTGACAGGTGAGATTAGGAAAGATAGTAACAAGAACATACTCATAGGACTTAAGGAAAAATCATATTCCCACTAAGCCATCAAGCCTAAAAGAGTATTGTTTGATAAGATGTACATGCAAATAAGGTCACTGACTATTAACTTTTATTTTTCCTAGGGTTTACCTGTTTGACTTGTAATCCTGTATCCCTGCAAAGCTATGATTTTCTGAAGAGGAATTTTCTGCCACTTGTTTCATGGAAAGATTGAAGTAGAAAAATAGTTTGTAATAAGAAAGAAGTCAACCTTTGCCCTCAACACAAAATAAACCTTCAGCATACTTTCCAAAGCTCAGCAAAACTTGGAAACATTGTTTAAAACTGTGTGTCCAGGTGAAACTCCATAACTTTTAATACTGCCTGGTTCTGGAGACCATCAACATGAAAAATGAGTAGAAAACCTCTTGTGGAAGAAAATTTTAGCCTCTCTAAAATAATAAATGAATAAATACATCTGAACTCATGTTTAGATTAAATAAGATTCTTCTAACTTATCCTATATTTAATAAGAGACCTAAATAGCTCAGAACTAATGGTAACTTTTCCTTTCAACCCCCAAGTCCTGTTGAAGAGTTGTGAAAAATGATTATGTACTTTTAAATTTCTGTTCAGTCATTTGAGCACATACACACTGTCTTCCATATTATTACTGTGGATGAATGGTCTATGTTATTCACAATCATCTATTCCTACAACTTGTAGGAGTCATCTACCACTATACCTACTCAAGGACTTTGTTCCATAATTCTTCCATTTTTTCTTGATTCAATGATTCATTTCCCCCCAAATATCATATAATAACTTCTATACTTAATAAAAGAGTAACCTTGTCATCTCATCAGCCCCAAACTCTCTCTATCAATTGCTGACATTTCTCTGCATCTTTATGGAGATAAATTCCCCAAAGGATAATCTTTATTCTCCTTCACTCTCTCTTCCCCTCTCATTTTCCTTTGGATTTAGTTCAGTCAGACTTTTCTCTTTATCATCCCACTGAAACCACTTTAGCCAAGTCACCAATAACCTGAACACTGCCACAATGAATGTAATCCAGGCTAATCTCTGCCCCCCTGGTACTCATCCAATTGTTAGGATTTGGAGAAATTGATCAGCCTTTCACTTCCTTCACTTGGTGTAACGGAGCGAGTCCCCACAAGATAGACCACAAAGACTAATTGAATTCAAACAGGCATAAATTTATTACAGATTTGAATCTGGGCTCAAACCTTAGCTGACGCAGCAGCCTGGCAAACGCCTGGTAAGAGGGGCAGTCCCTCTTTTTATACTCCTTCTGCCTTCCCCTTTTGGCTCATAGATGCTGACTCGGCAATCTTTAATTGATTCTCAGGCAGCAAGGGACCAGCTAACCCAAGAGGTTCCTAGTAAGGCTGATTGACCTAGTTAACCCAAGGGACCCAGGAAGTTATGGGTCAGGTGTTGTGGTCTGGCCGAGGATAAGAGGCTCAAGATTGCAGTTAATCAGAGGCAGGTTCACACTTTTAACCCTGATTCTGAACCTTCCCCTCCCCCTTCTTTAATAGTTTGCAGGCCTGGCTTTGGGGGAGGAAGTGTTGCAAGCCTAGCCTTAAGGGGATTCCTCAGTAGTTCCCAATTTAACCGCTACACTTGGTCCTTAAGGTTTTATTTTATAGGCTTTTTTCCCCATCTCATTACCTGTTTTACTGGGTCTCCTTTGCTGGTCTTGTCTTTTCTCTCCCACCTTTTATCCTGAGAATGCTCTATAGCTTAGATTTTTGAACTTCTCTCTCTATAATCACTCCTTAAATTGTTTCATCATTTGTTATGTCTATAAATTCTATCTCCAAGCCAATGGATCCCAAATTTGTATCACCTAGCCAGATTATTCTCTATATTCTGGGCTTATATAAAGCCTACTATCTAATTCATTTAGATGTTTAATAAACATCTCATAATTAATATCTTTAAAATCACAGCCTTGATGTTTCTCCCAAACCCCTTTCTCTCCTCTTATCATCTCACAAACGGTTATACAATACTTCCAGCTCCTGAGATCAAAAGCCTGGGAAGCATCCTTGCCTCTCCTCTTTTCTTCACAATCCACCCAAAGAATTAGCAAATTCTCATGATTTTAACTTTTAAATCTATGTCCTTTCTTCTGCTTCTGCTGTTCCTACTCTAGACCAACTTACCATCATTTATCTTACTTTATTGCAATACTAGTGGCCCAGTGCATGGATGGATACATGCACATTGAAAAGAAATTAATTAGAAGAAACATTTTAATATCATTATTCACCCTTTCTTTACAATAGAAGTATCGACCAAATTTGCGATCCACAATGACAGATCGAAACACACATGTGTGATTGGTGCCAGCAAGAGCTTTATAGGTATCACTAGAGGCCCAGTGCATGAACACTCATGCACTGGGAAGGGGGTCCCTCAGCCAGCCCTGTCCCTTCTCACAGTCTGGGAGCCCTCAGGGGCAGGAGAAGTGTGAAAGCCCCATCACACCTCTGCTGTTGCCACTGCCAGCAGCACAAGCCTCAGACTTTGGTGGCTGGGCAGCTGCCATCTGAGGCTTTCCTGTGCCTCAGGCCAGCCCTCGGTCGCTGGACAGCTATCATCTGAAACTAGCCTGCACCTCAGGCCGGCCCTGGGTTGCTGGGCAGCCAACATCTGAGGTTTACCTGCATCTCAGGCTGGACCTGGGCAGCTGGGCAGCCGCCATCTAAAGCTTGCCTGTGCCTTGGGCTGGCCCTGGGCGGCTCGGGCCTGAGAGGACTGGGAGACTTCAGAGGCAGTGTGCCAGGCACCTGCCACCCTATTGGAACTGAGGGGACTGGGTGCTGCCATCTTGTGGCTGTGGGTGCCACCATCTTTGAGGGCAGGGCAATCAATTAGCATATGCCCTCCTTATTGGATGTGGGCACCACCAACTCTGTGACCGCATGAGGGCCAATTAGAATATTCCCTCTTTATTAGATAGGATGCATGTGTGAGTCAATTTAGCCTTTTATAGATGTAGAGTAGACTTATTTAATTAGACCTGCTTTCTGATTTAGCTAAACCTTTTTCAGCCCAGTGAAACACCCAACTTCTCTTTCGAGTAATTGTTAGCAACATAGCTCTAAATATCAACATGAAGCAGATTATTATTGTAGATCATGCAGGGAGAACAAAGGTTGAGATATTTAACTACAGAAGTCTTTCAGTATATTCTGCACAGTGAGAAAATCTGAGGTCATTTTCAAGGTCCACTATTTCTTACTTCTTTTCAGTTGGGTCAAGTTGGTAAGCTTTCTAAATCCTGTTTTTAGGCTAAAGAACTGAAAATAGGATTCCATGGAGTCACTATCTACCTACTCCAGGATTTCAGTGAGGATCAAATGAGATGAGTCATGTGAAAATGCTTTATGGACATTTGATTACAATGTAAAATATTTCCACCTGGCTATAAAGCAAGCCATGTCCTGGGCTACAGAAATTGCAAGGCTAGTTGCTAGAGTGAGGAAGCTGGGCATTGCTATGTGACATCATTACCTGGCACCCACAGCAACCATTCCTGGGCTGGCCATGGGGTCTCAGCAGCATTGGCTATCATTTGGTGGGCTGTTGCTCTGGGTTGGTGGTGGAGCCAGTGTTCCACTTGGAAGAACCCAAGTACTGCTATGGGTGCCAGGTCCACACTGCCATTTCTCTGTAAATGACCAGTGCAGATCATGGCAGCTTATGCATTGACTGTCTGTCTGCCCCCTGGTGGTCAGTTAGAATCATACTGACTGGTCGGATGGGCAGAGGAACACTTAGCATATTGACTATATATATATATATATATATATATATACTAGAGACCCGGTGCACAGATTCATGCATTGGTGGGGTCCCTTGGCCTGGCCTGTGGCCTCTCATAATCATGGACCCCTTGATGTCAGACTGCTACTGCCACTTTCAGTCCAGTCCCTACAGGCCAGGCTGAGGGGCCCTCACCAATGCACATCTTCACTGGGCCTCTAGTAAGCATATGAGATCTTTGATTAATCTCTTCCCGCCCTCCCTCCTTACCCCTTCCCTCTGATATTCATCAGTTGTTCCATGTTTCCATGCCTGCGCATTGTCTGCCCCCTGGTTGTCAGTGCACGTCATAGCTACCAGTGGAATGGACACTTAGGCTTTTATGTATATAGTTAGCCTTACTAATCTCCATGCCTCTTTTGCCTTATCCTTCCTTTGTCACTATTTTCTACTCTTTAATGAGATGTATACCTTAAAAATGAAGTCATCATTGTGTTATTTAGCTCCACTGTCTTCCCTCCTTCTTCACAGTAAAAGCCCAGTTTGTTGTACTTGCTATCTCTTGTTCTCCTCTCCTATTTCTTCCTTTGACTTCTCTGTCTGATTCATCTCCTTGATATTTATCAAACAGGTTCTCAAGTCAGAATACTTAATATTCTTTCTGTTGGCCTTATTTATACACTAAATATTGACTGACTGAAGGAAGAAACTGAGGTAGATAGATTATGTAATCTGGCTTACAAAATATACTAATTTATAGGCAGAATAAGCATTAAAATCTAATCTTTTTCTTTAGCTATCTAGAATTTAAAATTCAGACAATGATTGTCTTTATTGTAGTATATAAAATAAAAGTACTCTATATACTCAGATAGACATGGGACTTCTTTTTTTATTTTCTGGTTAAGTCTATCTTGCAACATATTTATTTTCAAACACTATCTGAATACTTTTAGTATTTAGAAAAAAAATCCCTTGCATAATCATGCATGTTATTGAAGAGCTTTAAATAGATTTACCCTGATTCTAGTGAGAATTTTTAATTGTGCTAGTTTCTTATTAAATCTATTAGCAACAACAAAATGATCTAACTATTTAAAGTTTTTCTCCTAAGAAGGAAATACATGTAGATCATTTACTACGTGGGATTAAAATATAAAGAAACTCATTGAACATAATGTTGATGTGTGAGCTATGAGATGTTTTATGCTTTAACTTCTGTAAAAAGTTAACATTGAAACTGTCCATTTGGATGGTACCACAATTATTTCATGGAGCAATTCTCTTTAATTCCGTAACACCAGCTGAAAAGAACAAATTGTGTTTCAGTAAGAAAGAAATAGTTACATTCTTCTTCATTTCTGCCATAATTCAATTTCCTCTGTTGGCTGCTCCAGTCCACTCCTGACGGATGGCAGGCAGCAACATATGGCAACATTGAGAGAATTTGCAAAAGAAGTCTGCTGATGGTAACAAACAAATAAACAACAGGAAGATCCAACACTTAAGAAGAATTAATAAAGCTGGCAAATGCTTGGCAAGTAGAGCTTCTCACAGCAAACAAAACCAAGTGTCTGCACATATCTGGGTTGAGTTTTTTTTTTTCTCATCAAACAGAGCATATTAATCTTCAGGGCTGCACTGAATTTAATATAAGTTGAAAACATAAGTATTTATTACTAATGCTTCCATATTTCTTATGCTGGTGATTTCCCAAAATTGAACTACCAAAAACCAAATAGATAAATTGTGATAATTTTAGCAGATTGCAAAATCTAATAATTTCTGCCTGGCAAGGAAAAAAGAAAACATTCAAAAATCACCAAAACATTTAGATGTGGA
The DNA here is from genome assembly GCA_011751065.1 of Lasiurus cinereus. Lineage (NCBI taxonomy): Eukaryota > Metazoa > Chordata > Mammalia > Chiroptera > Vespertilionidae > Lasiurus > Lasiurus cinereus. The sequence continues at coordinate 59,025,826 of JAAGEH010002531.1, forward strand.
ATGGCTAGAATATGCCTTCAGAGTCATTAATAAGGGATTTTAAGCTTCTAGGATTGTTTGATGTGCAGTAAAAATAAGGTTATGTTTTGAAAATTAATTTGCTTATATAAAATTATTTGCTAAGTCCCTTTCTTTGTCTTTTAGTACCAAGTACTCCATTAGCTGTTTTTTTTCCATTTCTGTCAAAATACAATCTTCCCCATTACTGTGGTTTGTGTATTAATAGGATTTACTTCTAATGACAAATTTACTGACACACACACACACACACACACACACACACACACACACACACCTGGTTCATTCTCAGATCATTAAAGCTATTTTGAGTTGGAATAGCATGCTCCGCTTCATGATGTATTCCATTCAGAAAGGTTGGCCAAAGGCCGGCTCAGGGCAGATCTCCTCTCTAGGGAGTAATTTTGTAATGAGTAGAAAAGCTGACTGCACAGTGAGTCAGAAAACTTACGATTTGATTTGGTATTTTCATTACCTAGCCACGATAACTCCGATCAGTTAACTCTCAGGGCCAAATATTTTTCATCTATATGCATTCATGTAATGGGTACCCAGTGCCCTAAATTCCATTAGACAATAAAATATAGGTAAAGAATTTATGGTTTAATTGGAAGGAGAAGATACAAAATAAAGTAGTATATACACATTCTACTTATTTGGCATGGACTCGGTTTTATGAAAACACTACAAAGAATACAAAATCATCGTTAGACACTCTTCTCAGGGATGACCCACATGGTACTACCTAAAGGTTGTTGGGAGAATTAACTTGAACAGAAAGGGTTGTTGTGCATTTTAATATATAGATATTAAAGTGTAAGATATATATTGTAGACATGAGATTAAACAATATTATAACTATAACTAGAAGTCCCATGCATAAAATTTGTGCATGGGGTCAGGAATATCTCAGCCCAGCCTGCATCTCTCCAATCTGGGACCCCTCAAGGGATGTCCGACTGCCCATTTAGGCCTGATCCTACCAGGACTGCTGGCTCCCAACTTCTCTCTTGCCTGCCTTCCTGATTGCCCCTAACCGCTTCTGCCTGCCAGCCTAATCACCCCCTAACCACTCCCCTGCCAGCCTAATTGATACCTGTGGATCTGTGTATTAATAGGATTTAATCGTTTGCCCCAAATGCCTTTCCCTGACACCCTGGTCATCCCTAACTGCCCTCGCCTGCCGGTCTGGTTCCCTCCAATTGCCCTCCTCTGCAGTTCTGGGTCCCTCCCAACTTCCCTTCCCTGCATGCCAGGTCGCCCCCAACTTCCCTCTTCTGCCAGCCTGGTCACCCCCTAACTGCCCTCCCCTGTAGGCTTGATCACCTCCAACTGCCTTCCCTTGCAAGCCTGGTCCCTCCCAACTGCCCTCCCCTGCTGGCCATCTTATGGTGGCCATCTTGTGTCCAAATGGGGGCATCCATCTTTGACTACTTGATTGCAGCCATCTTGTTTGTTGGAGTGATGTTCAATCTGCATATTACTCTTTTATTAGGATAGAGGCCTGGTGTATGGGTGGGGGCTGGCTGGTTTGCCGTGAATGGTGTTCTGGATCAGGGTGAGGGTTACCTTGTGGCATGGGGCAGTCTGGGTAAGGGGCCTGTGGTGATTTGCAGGCCGGCCACATCCCTTGGTGACCCAAGTGGAGTCCAGGGCTGGCTGGAAGTATCTGGGATTTATTTATCTTCTATAATTAAAACTTTGTATCATTGAACAGAGACTAAGGCAAGCCAGGGTGGATGGGAAGCTTGGGTTCCTCCATTGCCAGGGGCAATTCAAGCCTCCTGCTTGCTCAAACTTTGTGGCTGCTGCCATTTTTGTTGTGATTTATTTATCTTCTTAATTGAAACTTTGTAGCCTTGAGCAGAGGCCAAGGCAGACCAGGGTGGGCAGGAAGTTTGGTTTACTCCATTGCTGGGGACAAACCAAGCCTACTGCTCACTCCAGCTCTGTGGCTGATGCCATCTTAGCTGGGTTAACTTGCATACTTGCTCTAATTGGCTGTGGGTGTAGTGGAGTAATGGTTAATTTGCATGTTTCTCCTTTATTAGATAGGATAATAAAAGGGTAATATGCTGATTAGACTGGATGTCTTCTGGACTTCATTCCAGATGTCCTTCCCTGAGAAGCCAGCCAGGTCCCAGGTGCCCACAGGCAGCCCGAGGGAAGCCAGCTTGGATCCTGGAGAAGGGAAGCCCAGGTCCTGGATGCCAGAGATAAGCCAGTGTCGGCAGCCGGAGGAAGGAAGGCCTACTTTTGCACAAATTTTTGTGCCTCTAGTTATTTTATGAAAGCAGAAATCTATTGCTAAGATTTTTATATTAGATCCACAGGTATTTCATTTAAATTAAAAACATATAAGAGTAAATTCACCAATGAGCTAGTCTCCCTTTTGTTATCTGGTATAATAACTATAAAGCAGGTGGCCTTTAGGGGGCTTTATGGCCTCATCCAGTATTATGTGCTCTGCTTTCAACATTCACTTTCTGTTACTACCAATCAAGATTCTGTGTCTTTGGTATAACTTTTTTTTTTATCTTTTCCATTAAACAGGAAAGGTCACTTGACATCCAAATTTTGGACAATGGCCAAATGCCATTCCAGGCAAACTACCAGCATGCTGGAGAAACACTGAGGCTCTTCATAAGGACTCAAAGTCATATCTGTGATAGGATTGATTACGGGTTGCATTTACATTGTATCTTTAGGGCTATAAATTCACGGACTTTTCAGATTTTACCTGTTGTGAAGGTAAAGAACAAATCTGAATATAGCAATCTGCTGGCACATAGGGATTTGTTAGACTCATGTGTTATATTTACTAGTAATTGAAAGTATAAGGGATTGTTAAATTAGAAGAGTGCAGTTATGTGAATTGGAAGAGTGCCAGGCTTCTTATTCTGCCCTGGGGGGCACTATAGACTCCCAAGAAGTGACCAGATTGCTGGTACCAAGGCTTATGTGAGAAGGACAGCACTGGAGCAGCTGGTCACTGGGGACAGTTACAGAGCAAGAGCTGGGATTTTATTTCTTACAATGAAATTGTCCTTGTCTAGATACCAACACAATCATGGGGTGCAGCGACCTAGAGAAAAGTTCCTTGTGTAAGCACTTTTTCTATTTTATTCTTTGGTTAAAAATCTCAGAACCAAATATGAATTTTGGCTTAAATCTTACAATGCGAGTTGTCCAAGTAAAAATAATATTAGTAGAGTTAAGGATAGAATTACAAATAACTAACCACTTCCAATGAATTACATGTATTTCCAACTAGCTGCATATATTTTGATGACTAATTACTCAGGTGAGAGAACAGATGAGTTCATTGTATGTTTTGGTGCTGAAGAAAATATGAAAGAGTGAAGGAAAAGGGTAAGGCAACAAAATACCATCTTATAGACCATGATCACAAAAGGCAGTTTTATTCCTAATATTTTCATAGCATTTTCCACTTCAGCGTTTATTTTTATACTTTATGTATCTTTTCCCACATCCTTGCTATGACATCTTGACATGACTTCACTCGCGCTGAGTGAAAAATGATGATATTGGCAGAGTTTTATAATTTATTTCCATTCCATTCAAAAAGCTGTGGAAGAGAGAGGTTCACTGATTGGCAGGTGCTAGTGTATGTCAGGAACCTTAGGCGAGGCTCTACCACCATTTCACTAGGCTTGTTATTTCCAAATACTGCCATTGTATTGAGGGTCATTTTCTATTTACAAAATTCTTTATATCTTCAGGTATACATATTCACAGACTTTGCAAATTTTCTCTTGCCAATAAGATCAAGTCTAAACGTTTGGCTTACAAGACCTTCCTTGATGTGAGCTAGCTTTCCAGACCCTTCAAAATGCACAGTACTGGTTTTCTTTAGGTATGTTAGGCTGGCAACAAAGTCTTCTGTCTCACTGGCTTCTAAGGCAGTCCAGTAGGTTGGCTGTGGTTCTTCAATACACATCTTGCAAATTTAAGTATACCTATAAGACTCAGCTTCTCCTTTTCTCCAAATTTCCATCTTTATTCTAGAGCACTCATCTGAGTCTTCCATACTCTTTTTATTTCTCACTTATTCTGTGCTGCAACTTGCAGTCCTAACCACTACTGTGACTGTGTTTAGAAGTAGGGTCTATAAGAGGTAAAGAAGGTTAAATGAAGCCTTAAGGGTGGGGTCCTAATCCAGTAGGACTGGTGCATGTTCAAAGAAAAGCCATGTGGGGAGAAAGAGAACATCTGTGAGGCAAAACGAATTCCTATTAGAAGGTGATTTGTGCTGCCAAAACCTCAATCTTGGTCTTTCCAGTCCCCCGTACTATGAAAATTACATTTAGTTGTTTAAGCCACACAGACGGTGGGGCTGCAGTATTTGATTGACAGTTCAAATAGACTAAGACAGTTGCTTCCCATATTCTTTCCCTCCATTATTTTCAACAATGTCTGTGTCTATTTCCTGAGATCCCATTATTCTGGAAAATAGCTAATTAAAAGCAAACACCATAATCAAGATGTGAACTCTTAATTGGAGACAGAATTGGTCACAGTGTGTTTAATTCTGGGTTGAACTTATATGGCCCAACAAACTTCTCAACATTTTTCTGTGTGTTGGCTCATAGAATTTCAGAGGCAGGAAAGAAATAGAGGGTAGATGTGCCCTAAAAATTGACATAAATCTAGAATGAATATAGCCTGTATTATGACAGAAACCATGTGTGTGAAGACTGCATTTTTTATCTTCACCTACAACCTGGACTTGCTGCAGGACGTGTGTATCCCACCTTCCTCACCCACTTTACCTCAAGCTCCCTCACTGACATTTTGGCCAGTGAAACATGAACAGAAGTGACAGATGCTATTTTTAGTAGAAAAAGTTGGTTTTGCCAGTTTTCTTATTCATTTCCCAAAGCAAGGGGATACATGTCCTGAGTGAGCATTTTTCTCAGCCTGGATTCTGAAATAGAAGATGTGAATGGAAGAACCACAGCCAACCTACTGGACTGCCTTAGAAGCCAGGGAGACATAAGACTTTGTTGCCACAGCCTAACATAACAAAAGAAAACCAATACTGTGCATTATGAAGAGTTTGAAAACTAGTTCAGATGAAGGAAGGTCTTGTAAGCTAAACATTTAGACTTGATCTTATTGGTAAGAGACAAAAAGCACAAAATTGTTAAAAATTTTTAAGTAATCTAAAAATGTTTTAATGAAAAAGTGATATACTACTATACCCTTTCCCCCAAACAGGTTCTATTTCCCAGAGGCAAATAATTTTGACAATTTATTTTGTACATTATACCACGTTTCTGCCATATTTCTTAAATATGTGTTCATAATGCTTTTTTTATTTATACATTCTAAACATTATTACTATATTCACTTAGATGTGACAGTTTTTTTAAAGTGACTGAAACTCTTTGACATTCCTCTCATTGAGAGGTAGAGTCTCCATTAAATGCCCCTACCCTTTAAATTTGGGCAAATTTATGGCTCCTTTGTAACCAGGGCAAAGCAAGTAGCATAATGCGCATGATCTCCAAGGCTAGATGTGGCCAACAAATATATCTCTCTTGCTACGGGGAGCATAACTGAAAGGCAAAACCAGCTTCTGTACTCAGGATCCACTGGTGTGTTCCTACTGAAAGGGCACTTCCCATGGGCTGCTCTCAGCCAGTGACTGAATGCAGTAGGAAAGTAAGGCAGGCCAGTTCCTACTAGATGTGGAACAGCTTGGGCTAAAAGACTCTCCATCTACTTGTCTGAAACCTTCTTAGTTTGTCTTATAGTTGGAGATTCTGTCTACCCAACTTTTCTTCCTTCTCTCCATCTTTTGTAGACCTGCATTACCATCTGTAAATCTCACTGCCTCCTCTGGCTTACTGCACCTTTCCCTTCACAGGTGTATCACCCAATAAATACCTTGCACATCTAAACCCCACCTTATGTCTGCTCCCCCAAAGAATCAAACAAACCACTAGGTCATAAAGGCAGGGTAGCTTTCTCCTTGTCTATAGGGACCCTCTTTTTTGTAGGTCTGATGCAGCAGGTAAGATGTCTGATTACCCTTACACTCTTGGGCTGGGGGGAAGTCCAGAAAACATGAAATGTGGAGAGGCCATGTGAAGGTCCTTCAGTGACTGTCCACCGAAACCCTTTGCAGTCACAATGTGAGAATATGTCCTTTCTAGGAAATTTTGCAATCGTATCTTCCAGATTATTCTAGGGGCAAATATATGGCTTTGTGTGATGTTAGTTTTCAACATATAGTTTTTAGAAAGTTCATGATTATAGATATTTTTTCAACCACAGACCTCTATACCAGAGACATTTACAACTAAAGAACTTAACTAAAGCAGTTCCAATGTTAGCTGATATGTTCACCACAGGAATATCTATCTATCATCTATCTATCCATCCAATCCATCCATCTATCATCTACTTATTATCTATATATCTATCTATCATCTACATATCTATCCATCATCTATATATCTATCTATTTATCTAATAAGGTGTGTTTTAGGTTATTTATTTCTGGAAATGGAAGTATTCACTAAAATGAATAATTGATTGATCAAAGAAGTTAATCTTCAAAATCATTTCTCTCAGAAACCATTTTTCTATTGTCTTATAACAACCAAGTATTGCTGATGAGAAGTCCGATTATGCTGAAGTTGGTCCTTTTTATGAACTTTTGCCCTAGTTTGGCTTCTTCCCCTTTACTGTCCTTCTCACCGCTTCCCTTGATTTATCCTGGGAGCCTGCCCTTAATAGATCACTTCAATACACCTCTGGTTCTCAGGGTTTGCTTCCTGGAATCACACCTAAGCTAGAGTCAAATGTTTTATTCTACAGGAAGCAGACATTTCAGAGAGGGAAGGAAAGGCCATTGTGGTGCTGAGAGGTCGCTCTGAGCCAGCTTTGATCCCTGGAGGACAGTGAGTTGGGGAGGATGAGAGCAGAAGAGATTTTCTTTTAGCCAAAAAAGTGCATTTTTCATAGAAAACATTGGTATCTCTACCCTCCTTTCAGACATCCGCTTTTTCTGTGAATTTTTAGCTACCACCACCTCCTAAACACCAGTTGGGCACTTTTGGTTCCTGTCACAAATTCCAACAGGTTATTATTAATAAGGAAAGTATATTGAAAAGTCTAATTAAATTATTCAGTGTCTTGCTCTTCTATTTATCAAATAAAAGAACATGAGCTCCAGATACCAGAAATTTATTGAAAAGCTTTCAGGTGCACCTAAACACCCACTACTTCATTTTCCTCAGGACATTAATCTTTCCATTCATCATCCCCTTTTCATATGCTCAGACACTGGCACCTTATCGAGAATTCATAAGAACACAATAAAAACAATGCTTGCTTGTACGCATGCTGTAACAAATTGTTACCACCTCCCCAGGAGAAAGACATTCAAAGGTTCCACTTTAAACTATGTTTTCAATAGCATCCTTTATTGGCTCTATTATCTTGCCTCAATTCCAGTATGCATGGCTGCATATGGAGACATCATTCCCACTGTTCATTACGGTTCCTGTTGAGCCTGAAGACTGGATCCAGACAGCTCACAGTTAACTTCTGTGAGAAGACGCTTGCTCAAGAAGAAATACATGTTTCATTTTTACCAGCATCCAACATTCCCACTGCTGATAAAATATAAGAAGAGGGCAAACAAGGGATGAGGTTCATGATAACCTTTCGGTGTTGGTGCAGACCTCCCACTGGGATGTATTTTCCACTTGACAGGTGGTCTATTCTGCTCAAATAAGCAAGAGCACATGACCCACCTCTCAGACCTGGGGCTCAGAGCAGCAGGGTTCATGCTGAAACTCTCTTCTGTAATGTCTTTATTAACCTGTGCATTTGATCTGCCCATTTAGACATTTCTGTGCATGAAGCCCTGCTCTTCGTGTTTACTAGGGAAATCTCTCACCTGTGTCTGAAAGACTTCTAACAGACTCTAATTATAAATGCAAGAAAACCATGCTGACATCAAGAAATAGCATTTGTGACCTGGCTGGTGTGGCTACATGGTTAGAACGTCCACCCTAGGACCAAAGACTCCTGGTCAAGGGCACATACTTCAGTTGTAGGTTCAGTCTCTGGTTCTGGTTGGGGCACGTGCAGGAGGCAACCAATCAATGTGTGTCTCTCACATCGATGTTTTTCTCTCTCTTTTCCCTGCTTCCTCCCTCCCTTCCACTCTGTCTGAAAATCAATGGAAAAAGTATCCTCCGGTGAGGATTAAAAACAAACAAACAAAAAAAGCATTTGTAATCTTTCCTTAGATTAGAACCATTTTCAGTTTTACTTTTCCTTGAGATTTGATAAAAAATACATACCAAGGCTTCTCATTACAGGATCAACCTATTCTTATTGGCAAATTTCCAAAGTATTAGGAAAAGTGAGAATCTCTTCTTTGTAATAATTATATATAACAGTAATTAATGGTCTGGGACTTGTGTGATTAAGTAGATTTCATACCTAGATTCTTTTCTAAGTCAATACATCCACGTATTTCCAGTTTCTAAATATATCTACTTTCTTAATTCATATTGACCCCATTTCTTTTAAATTATACTTCCAAGTATTTGAAGTTCTCCAAAGCTTATCTATTTTATCCTTTTTCCCATTCACAACAGAAACCATGTCAAGGTAATTAACTTTGATAACCTACATAGCATAAAGTTATTTTAAGTGAACAGAGAGCACAAAAATCTTTGCAGAAAATCCCCTAAATTATTTAGTTTCTAAATTAGAGCATCTTGTAATTTTGAATAGTATCTATTCTGAGTAAACAAATCAGGTATAAGTCTTGAAAAAGTTTCCTTTTTAATTTTTGAATGAAGAACATTTGGAATAAATTATAATAAAAATTATCAGAGAAGGACTTAATCATCAGGTTTTAATAGATTACAAGTAAATGCTTTTCAGCCCAAGATTATCTATAATTTCAACTGAGTGGGTTCTTTCAGGTTTTGATTAATTTGGGTCTAACAGAAGAAATTTACTCATTTTGGAGAAAGCCCCCAGCTTTTGGTTACATGACAATTTGTTTCAGGTTTCAACTTCATAAATTTGCTTCCTGCTGCTTTGAGTTTCTTTTGATGAGGCTCTCTGCAGATATATTAATTTGGTTTGGAAATCCTAGTTGACTGAATTCCCAGATAGTAGAAGGGAAAAAAAAGTACGTTTTTCTCTTCAAGCACATTTTAAACATAGGGCAGTATTGAGAAATGCCCACAAAATACTGGAAAGAAGGTAATTGGGGAGGGCTGCTAGCCAATGAGGAGCCACGCTGTGAGGTAAATCCTCTGCATAAGGATCCACAATGATTTTGAATAGCAGCACATTCTTCCTGGAGGGGGAAAGATAAAGTTTCCCTGTAACCACTAGAACACTAACCAGTCCTCTATGACAATATAAGCCAAATCCAAATGAAACTTTCTTTTCTTTTTCTTTCTTTTTACGTTTTAGAATATTGCTAGGGTTTTTGGTGAGAGGAGCGGGGGGTTTCCAAATGGGAGCAGGAGAGACTGATTAGGAAATTAAGTCCAAATTCTCTTATTCCAGATCTTAAAACAGAAGGGGAAATTGATGGTTTGTGAAGACATCTTCTGTTTTTGTCTACCCCTGCCTCAAACACCACTGTCTCAAATACTAGATCCATTTCTTAGAGGAGCAAAGAAATAGCTGATGATATATCTTTAAGTGTACCAAAACTAAAAATATATGTGTAACTTTTGAAACTTTGGATGGATATTGTTGTTGGCTTTTCTGTTAGATTTACTATTTGTACTTGTATTAAAACTTAACCTGATAGGTATTTCCTTCTAAAAGAAGTTGTAATTCATTAAAAAAAACTTTAGAAATTATCTACATATGAGATATTTATGCTATCTGAGCCAAATTAAATTAATAATTAAAATTACTAAATGTTTGCTTAAAATCTAAGGCTGTATTTCATAGGCATGTAGCTGATTCTACCAATTAAATGTGTTTGAAGTTACAGCAAGTCCATTGTTGAGATACAGTGTTTGAAGACCTCACTTTATGTGGAAATTTGATGCCTTATTTTAGCATGAAATGCTGCCATTTGGTGGAGGGAAGGGAATACACAGAATTTGTTGCTAGCATGGATCAAAATTGGAACCTAATTTCCTTGCATTTTTGTTTAATGCTGTTCCAATTGGAGGCATGAAATGAGCTGGATGAATCATCTGAGGATGGCAGCTCCGCAGGCACCCACCAACCTGCTAAAAGGCTTTGCAAGTGTTTGTTTATTTTTGTGATTGTGTTTCTCAGTTTACAGATGCTTATCCAGAACCAGCTCTCTACACTGGCAAGCAAAATTGAATGCACTTCAAATGGGTGTGTGTTCTAGTCCTATTGACATACTTTATTGGAAAATTGAAAACTACTTGTTAATGAAAGTGAAGTGCGGAAATCTTGTGATTTTAAAAGAATGGAGATTAATCAGATATGTCATATACAAGCAATTTGTTATAGGAAAAGATAGTGTTCATGTGTTAAAAATGTTAATAAGCAAATGAAGGAAAACATCGTTTTTAATCCTGAGCTCTGGCATGCATACATCTGATACCCTTGTAATTAACCTAGTTATAAATAGCAGGAAGATCCCTGGGGGAAGAGACTGGGAGGGGGCGTGGATAGAAGCATTCCCAACAAAGTCTGGGTGAAATAGGGAAGCTGCTTGTCTGTCTGTTAGTCACACCTGGTAATAGGTCATTGGCCAGAGTAGGCATGGCCACTGCAAGCATGGGAAGATTTGAGATATTTAATGTTCTAAAGAAAGAAATTCACTATCTTGTTGTTGGGGACTCTTGGGAATCTTATTGCTGGGGGCAAGCTTTCTTGGCACCCTCTGCATTTGCCCACATGGCATACAACCATGTAGATCCCACACAATGGACTGATGGATTGCAGCTAGCCTAATGCTGTACCAGACCCAACTCCACCATGAAATAGAAACTTTAGACACTGGTTTTGCTTTCAGCTCTACTGAATCCCCAGTTGCAGTTTTTCCAGAGCTGGATGGATTAAGGGCAATGAGACTTTGGGAAGCCAGAGATGTAATTTCATGCAAATAAAAATCACTCATCTTCCCCTGCACATATCAGAATATTATTTTTCTTGAGATATCATAAGGACATCACTCCCAGCACTGAGTGGAGAAAGGGATACCTCACTTTCACCCATCCCTGATAACACATAGACATAGTGAGTTTCTCATTTGAAGCCCTCTCTCCTTTTGCTTCATTTATGTTTTTGTGTGGACATGGTCATAAATAAGACTAAGCAACTGTAATGCAGAAATAGGCATACATCAGCAGAAAGTCTGGGTAAGGAGAAGTTAAGAGGCTTATTGTCTGGGGTTCAGATTTCAGCAAGTTGGGAGGAAACTGCAGAGACAACAGGACAAATTAGACAGACTAGCTGTGTGGGCAGAAACAGGTTGGTAAAAACTTTGGTACTGCTTTACTTTATAGAAATACTAGAGGCCTGGTGCATGGCATTTACGCACTGGAGAGGGGTTTCCTTCAGCCTGGCCTGCACCCTCTTGCAGTCTAGGGCCCCTGGGGGGATGTCTGCCTGGGTTCCTTAGTGCTGCCACAAAGGCAGGAGAAGTTTCCACCATCGCTGCTGTGCTTGCCAGCCTTGAGCCCAGCTTTCAGTGCACCCCCTGTGGGAGCACACTAATGACCAGGGAGCAGCTCCAGCATTGAGCATCTGCCCCATGGTGGTCAGTGCACATTATAGCAACCAGTCATTCTTTTGTTTGGTCAATTTGCATATTAGGGTTTTATTATATAGGATTCTCATGGGTCTCACATTTCTCATTTATGATTTATTTTGTGATGTGAAAATGTCACCATTATTAGCTAGTTATTAAGAGAAAGAGAGCAAATGAAATAATAAATTGTTGAGCATATTCAGCTGGGAATCGGAGGCCTGTTTGCTTCACTAGGAAGCTACAGCTTCACACTCAAGAATTCACAACATTGTCCCTCCAAGGGTGTTAATACTTCTCCTTTTCCCCTCTGGTAGTGGATTGTGTGTGTGGAAGGGAGGGAACAGGGGGAGACAGGGACATGGGTAATAAAGACAAAATGGCACAGGGGAGATGCTTGACCCTTGAGGCCTGGCAGTCTAACCTTGGAAAGAGATCACTGCACCCACGAGAATCCCTCAAAAGTATAGAAAGCTAATTGATTATTTTTTAATTTCTTTATTGATTAAGTTATTATATATGTGTCCTTATCCCCCTCATAAATCTCCAACCTCTCCACTCATGCCCTCTCCCCCCTGTGTCTTTGTCCATTGGTTAGGCTTATATGCATGCAAACAAGTCCTTGGGTTGATCTCTCCCCCTTCCCTCTGAGGTTTGACAGTCTGATCAATGTCTCTCTGTCCCTGGATCTGTTTTTGTTAATCAGTTTATGTTGTTCATTATATTCCATAAATGAGTGAGATCATGTGATATTTATCTTTCTCTGACTGGCTTATTTCACTTAGCATAATGCTCTCCAGTTCCATCCATGCTATAGCAAATGGTAAAAACTCTTCGATTAATTCTTTTGAAAAGCTCTGGTTCCTCCAAAACCTACGATGTTTGTCCTTAATTCCAGGTGAACTAATGATCTCTCTCTTTTTTGCTTGGTGATCCTAGGTGTTCACACATTCTCTCTCTTAGCCACGTGGCTTTAGCAGCCACATGGACACTGTCCACATGTGGACTCCACAAGCTGACTCCAGTGGAAGCCTGTGTACAGCAGCAAAGCAATGGATTGCCTGTAACACAAACTGAGCTCACCAAATGCTAGACTGGGACTGAGCTTTAATATGGCACAGATTCTCTGGACATTAATTGTATTCCTGGACTTAATTTTCCAAGGCAGGATGGACGGACATGGGTCATTGGAGGGGCATCCTTTTGATTTTGCATCATAAATAAATGTTACCACCATATCCCATCTTCCTTTTTGGGGCTCTGGAAGTGCTTTTTATTACAAAACTATAAGAATCCCACATCCACTGCAACAAATCTATTTTCTAAAGTTTGTTCAGGAAAGCTCTTATGCTAGCCTCTCCACATGCAGGTCTTAGTTTTTCATCCCAACTTTGTGCTTTAACATCCACTCTGTCATCCCCTTCTCCACAAAATCATAGTCTCTTGAATTACCTCTAAGTTACTCAGGCAATTTTCCTCCCTTCTCTATCCATCTAAACAAATGCAGATCTATTGCACCTCCTTCATGGAATTTTCTTTAAGAACTTTGGGCAGAATTGATTTATCTGTTCTCTCAATCCTCTGCCTTTTTTTCTTTCCCCTTCTGGTATTGTGTGTTCACAACTTGTTGGTATATTAGTTTTCTATTGTTTTTATAAAAAATTACCATGGATTTAGTAGCTTACAAAGCACTAATTTATTAATTCATGATTCTGTAGAGCAGAAGTTCAGGCTCATGAACTTATTCCCAAATCATTGAGTTGTATATTTTCAATATGTTCAGCTTCTTACATGTCAATCATGCCTCAATAAAATGGTTTTTAAGAAAGAGGAAAAGTTCAAGCATAGATTTTCTCAGAGAGATCTCTACGTAGAGTCTCCTAAGGCCTATAAGATACCAGCAAAGCTGCATTCCTTTTTGGAGGCACTGGAGTGACATTTGCTTCCAAGGTCATAGAAGTCTTCACAGAATTCAGATCGATGTGGTGGTCAAGGATTAAGATTTCCATTTCCTTGCTGGTTGTTGGCACAAGGTTCTCAGTTTCTGGAGGCCCCCAAATTTCTTGGCAGGTGGCCACATTCTCCTACTTCAACACTATCCCAGCAGGCTGCATCCTTTCTTGCTTTGGATCCCTCCTGCTATAGTATTTCTGCTTCCTCCAGCCAGAGCATTTCTCTGCTTTTAAGGGATCATGAGACTAAGATTGTGTTCACCTGCATAATCCAGAATAATCTCTCTATTTTAGGGGCCATAATCTTAGTAACACCTGCAGGATCCCACCTCAGGAGTACCTAGGCTAGCATTTGGTGAAATAACATCTTTAGAATTCTGCTTACCATAGTCACTATCACACAGTTGGCCTCTATACTGTATTACCTTGCTTTGGACACATTAGTGTATTTTTAAATTGGCTTTTCACACTCCTTTGGAGTTATTGTTCTTGGTGTTTATTAAATTGTACAACAGAGTCATTCAAATAAGTAAGTTTTTCTGCACCTGGTTTTGGCTAAACACCTTTTCATTACCAGCTTCCTAAATGTCAAGAACAATGGGTGTTGCATTGGCTTTTGGATTTGACTCCATATTTCCTGAATATGGCTTCAGTTGCCTAGTCTTTAGCCTCATCTTGTCCAGGATGCTATGGCAGTGGTGGAAGCTATAGACCTTGATGAAACAAACCTGGTGGTGATCTCAGAGGAGGTGACTTTCCTAGTGAGCCAGTTGTCTATCCCTGAAGACATTTAAGGAGGCTCAAGACAGAACATGCTTATTTATTTCTTACTAGTATAGGATTTTATAAGAGCCTAGCCCCCCCTTTTTAATTATTTATGCTTAAAAATATTCAATAATTTGTGCTTTCTCTACTGAACCCTGCTGGACTCAGTGTTTGATCCCAGGAGTATGTACAACACAATAAGTCCTTAAATTATGTAGCTTTGGAATAGTAGTCAGGTAACATGAATGCAGAGTCTGATGCTATGAGTTAGTACTTTTGAGGCTTTGGCCAAACACCTATTAAAATTGTCATCAACAGTAATCTGGAAGGAAAATACTCCTCAATGTCTGTAGCTTTGAGGGGAAGTGGTTATATAGAGCAACAATGCTGGTATATCATAACTGCTTCTGGCTGTTTTTAACACAGTAATTAATAAAATGGGTAATCTGTCATGAGCAAGGATTTTCAGTTGTGTGGGTAGAGATTGGAAGACCTGGAAAGATCTAGAAATTTGGGGCTTCACAGGGTTGAAAATTCCATGACTGCTTCTGTGCCCTAGAATCAGGTATTAAGGCCCAGCAAGGAATCTAGTAAATAAAATAGAGTTAATTGTTAAGTCCAGAAAAGATATTTGGGCTTGGTAATTGGTGCATGGAATCAACTGCAAGCAAATATACAAGATGCCTAATACTAGTATATTTGGAGATACTTGTGTTATTGAAGAAATCACAATTATTGGCAGAAAATATTGTATTGTTTCAATCCACCAAACAATCTTCAGTTTCTAATCATGAGCAAGCAGGAAATGGACAATTCAATCCCAGGGAGAATCTAATTGTCTCACATCTTTTTTTTTATATGGCCACAAGGAATATAGAAGAAGAAGTAACCTCCAAGAGGGCAAGAGAAAATACTGAGAGTGACTTAGTCCCAGGATGCTGAGGCAGGGTCTATGTGAGGAACTATTTCATTTCCTAGAAAAGAATTTTTTAATTCCAGTGAACACCAGAATTTTTTTCACTAGTGACTAATTATCACTAAGCACCTTAAATGCCCCTCCTTTTTTTGAATGACAGTTTTAATTATATTTATCTTGTTTCTCATCCATGAGTTTATCTTACACTGAGGTAGCTCAGTTTATAACTGTCTTCTGAAATCACAAGGGTGAAGTGAATTATTTTAAATCTTAGTGTAAGTCTATATTTTTTAATTGATAGGAATCAATTAAAGTGACCGGTTTTATGCCACAGTTATGTTTCTATTTTAGAAACATTGCATTTTTATATTTTGTAATAGAGTTAAATTATCCATTTCTTAATGTAACCAACATGGTGTTATGAATAAGTTTTAATAAATGTCTTGAATTATTCTATGACTTGCATATTCTGCCAAAGTTCTGTAGTCTTGTGTAAATCATGCCAAATATTCCTCTTAGTCCCTAAGTAATTATGAAATAGCTGTAAAGAGATCTAATCTTTAGGTAAATCTAAGTATCATTATAATAAAACATTTTTTTCTGCTTGCATATTAAATGATACAATCTTGATTATTTGGTGGCTTCCACAGTTCATTTATGTCACAAGCTATGGGAATAAGGATACAGTCTTTGATAGAGAAAGGGTAAATTGATATGAGCTTTTGTACCATGGCATCCATTGCTGTGAGGAACTTGAGAAACCTTATTTTTTATCATATCTTTCCTAAAAATCTTTAAAAAAATGCTTACTAAAGTTATTAATAAAAATAACACTTAACATATTAATTACAAAATTGTAGAAATTCTGTTAGATATATTGGAAATGTTATTTATAATCTACTATCATTCTAATATTATTTCAAATAAGATAAGTGAACACAAACTTTTAAACTTATTTTTAGTTGTTAACTCTATTACAGATGTCCCCCATTCTGCCACGCCTTCCCCGCCCAATGCCTCCCTCCACACTGCTCCTCCTAGCTCTTCATCACATTATTGTCTATGTCCATGGGCTATGCATATATTATGCAAGGGAATTACATGATCAAATCTAGTGAATTCAACCATTATTCATGTGCCATGTCATGTCTGACAACTGTGTTAGAAAAGGTGTATCATTTGCTGAACCGAGTATATTAAGTTCAGAGTGAAAACAATATAGATTTTTCTATAATTCATCTTGATTTCCCCATGTCTTTGCAATTGAGGTCTATGACCACAAGTAAAACCCTAAAATAGGGGGCCCTTTGTGTATTTTCCTCCTTGAAGTGTGGTTCAATTCAAGTTTATTCTTTAGTGAGAGGAAGGAACTACTGATCAGCTTCCTGCAGCCTTGGGCACAGCTGGCATCCACAATACTTTTGTGTGTGTCCAAAATCCATGGAAAAATGTGACATGCGGGGGGCATGGAAGTAATTTCTCCACCTGAAGTCTCTACTCTGCACAATGGCAGTGGGGCTCAAATGGGAACTGAAGAAAAATCATTTCTATGCACATATAACTCAGAACCAAGGTTTCCACCTGAAGGTTTAGGCTACTGTAGCGTATTATTTCTTGAATCATATCAGGTAAATATATATTTTTTAAATAATTACTATTGCAACCACAGTATTTGCTGCAAGGATTACATTCACATCACTTCCCTTAGGCCAGTCTATGGATTTGTTTATTGATAGTTGTTTAGAGAGGAAAAATATTCCCTGCACATTCAGGATTGTGGATTATCAATGCTGCACCAGTGTAACTCCTTGTTCTCGAGTTTCCCTGACGAGTAAGAAATTTCACTGGGCTGTAATTTTGTCAGAGCTCTGGGAAGCGCTTACTTTTGACATGTGAGACATCACAACTTTGTAAGAGAGCTGATTACCAAGTCATATTTGTTATGGTTTTCCAGGTGGCTGAGAATTTCTGAAGCATCCTGCTTCTCCTACACCTGTACTCACACTGTTTTTTAAGAGGCTGAGTCTACATACACAGCAACATGCAGAGAAGTGCTGCCAGTTATAAGATAAATTATGCTTCACGATTTGGAGAATCAGAGAGATAGTGGAGTGCAGCAGTTCTTCTCAGTGATTATATCTGACTGTCCTTGGACCAGTTATTTTCAATTGTTGTGGGCAATTTATTAAACATTTAAATTGAATTTTCTTAATCTATAAAACGTTTAAAGTTTTCCCCCAAAGTATGTAAAGCATGTATCAGTTACATAATTACCTCTCAATAAGTGGTAACTGTTATTGCTGTATTAAATACATCTAAAAAGGTTCAGACCTAGCATAAAATCTGGGTCTGTGTGTTAAAGAAGTCAGAAATATATAATGTGCTGGGACTCCTTTTCATTTTCTTTGCAAAGCCAGTTTTCACTCATTTTCAGCCTTCATTTTTCAGAAAAGGGGCATATCATATCTTTAGTCTCTATGAAGAATTGATGAATTCCAGTCACTGTCCCTTTTCAACTAAAAACCTATCAGACACGAGTTTTTGTTTACATTTTTGCTCAAAAGGAAGTCTTCAATTAGTTTTAAATTAATCATTTTGAGAAGTGGAAGAGTAGATTACTAAAAATTTAGCAGAGAAATTCCCCAATTGGGATACATTAAAAGAAGTTGGAGCTTTATTAAGACAATCCCTTAATGACCACAGTAGACATTTTAGTTGCTGTCATTAGTATTAATTTTGATATCATTTTGACATGTACCACAGGGCATCTGGAATTTGACTTTATTGATGGGTTATTGGTAATTTACTTTTCACAGTGCCTGGCTTGATCAATGAATTTAGAACCAGAGAACTGACATTTAATTCTGTAAGCCTTGAATTTGTGTGTCTTTGAGCATTGAGCATTTAAATAAAATTAACTGGTTGGCAAGAACTTGGCAGGCTTTGATTTCAACAATCATTTATTTGTTTGTATATGTTCAGTTGGAATTATACTGTATCATACTGAACAATATTGATCAAGTCAGTTGGGTGATAGGCGTGAGCCATCTGGAAATGACTCATCTCATACTGGGCCCTGCTTAGTGCTAGATCATTCATCACTGTGCAGAGAGCATGGATATCTGGGATTATTCTGCTTCTTTTCTTGAGTGATAAATACATTCCACTTAAATAAATAGAATAGTTAGAAGACATCATAAAAGTTTCCTCAGACAATTCAAGGAGTGATTACCAAAATTATGAATCAGTCCTTTGAATAAGGAGTAAGTAAATGTTCTGGAAATCATGATTATGATGATATAACCAATTGCTATTTAAGATTTGAAATCTGTAAATCTGATATCAAAAGAGCAAAAAGAATAATCAGAATGATATAAAAAACTAACCAAATGATCTATCTCCAAATAAATGATGATTTTATTAGTATCAGTTACTTAATATCCAAATATTTCACCCAACCATTATGTAGCCTATTTTGGGGAAATTTAGGGAACATAATATCTGAATTTATTTTTTCTTTTTGTTAAAAAATTTTTTGACCTTCAATCCTCATCTTCAACATTGAGATTATAATTCTGACCTCATAGGATTGTTGAGTGTTAAGTGAAAAAACACATACCAGTGCCTGAGAGACAGGCACAGAGAATGTTATTTCTTTTTCCATATTCTTGAACCATTGGGGTTCATGTTTTTAAATACTTAACTCGTTGCCCCAAATGCACACTATACCACAAAACAAAAATGAAAACAAGATTATATGATGTACTATTAAACCCAGAGAAAGTAACTTCTTGCCAATAGGCAGGTGGAGAAATGTAAATGAGGCATAACTGGACTTCCTCCTGAGATGATGGTCATCCCAGCTTGAAACAAACACTTTCATGAATGTACTTTAGTTTTACATGAAAAAAAGTGAGGAACGGAAAGTTAAATTCAATTTCAGGCATTACTGGGAGAGCATCAATCAGTCTGAACCTGCTATAAATGCTAAAATGTATCTAAACTCTAGAAGTATTTTTAGATTTTAAGAATTTCCCCCTTCCTTCAACTGGTGATAGTTTTCTATTAGGATTCAGGGACATTTACGACAGCACCATTAGTTTTTCAACAGAGGAAGGCTGAGTAAGAAAATAGACTAAGAATCATTTTGAAGGCTGGAGGACATCAATGACAATGTTTTAATAAGTAAATGATTTTTATACTTTCTTTAAGAAAGCACCATAGAACTGAGAGGCCATAGATTATGTAAGTCTTTGAAAAAAAATCTCTGTAACCCACAACCACCTAAGACATTCAAGATTGACTGAGCCAAAGCTGGGAAGGCAGGATGAAATCAGATAAGCTTAAAAAGCTGACAAAGGTCATTTTTATTTTTGGTTTATTTCACTTGGGGACTTTTTCCTTTAATTTATCTTTATTGTTGAAAGGATAACAGACACTTTTCAGAGCCTTAATAAACAGATGGATATTGTGAATATTTAAGAAGGAAATCTAGGATGGTGTACTGCCTAAATTTTAAACTTGTCTTTAAAATTATTTTCTGAATGTCTTTTATTGTCTCATAGTATTAGTTATGGGGCACAAATGTTAAACTGCAAACTTATAAAGTTTGCAGCCCCTTGAAAGAAATTCTTTCTACATCTCTTTTCCCTCCGTATATACTTAAAACTGGGGGAGATTTTGCACTTTCTTGTGAGTCATAATTCATCCTATCCAAATACAGGGAAACATGCAAATTAACCTTACCTCTGCTATGCCCATAAGCCACACCCACAAGCCAGTTAGGAGCGAGTATGCAAATTAATGCAACAAATATGGTGGCAGCCACAGAGCTGGAGAGAGCAGGAGGCTTGGGTTGCTGGAGGAAGCCAAGCTTTCCGCCTGCCCTGGCTTCCACTCAAGGCTACAAAGTTTCAATTATAGGAGATAAAAAAATCCCACATACCAGGGCCTCCACTTGGGTCACTGGGGTGTGTGGCCAGCCTGAAAACCATCACAGGCCCCTTACCCAGGCTGCCCCATGCCCCAAGGAAACCCTCACCCTGATCTGGGACACCCTTTAGGGCAAACCAGCTGGCCCGCATCCGTGCACCAGGCCTCTATCCTATCTAATGAAAGAATAATATGCAAATTGACCATCACTCCAACACAAGATGGCTGCCCTCATGTGGTCAAAGATGGATACCCCCAGGTGGACAAAAGATGGCCACCACAAGATGGCCGGCAGGGGAGGGCAGTTGGGAAGAACCAGGCCTTCAACGGAGGGCAGTTGTGGGTGACCAGCCCAGGAGGAAAGGGCAGTTAGGGATGACCAGGCCAGTTGGGGAGTACCCAGGTCTGCAGAAGAGAGCAATTGGGGGGAATCATGCCTGCAGGGGAGGGAAGTTAGGGGCAAATAGGCTGGCAGGAAAGCAGTTAGGCATCAATCGGACTGGCAGGGGAGTGGTTAGGGGGTGATCAGGCTTGCAGGAAGAACTGGTTAGGGGCAATCAGGAAGGCAGTCAGGTGAGCAGTTGGGAGTCAGCAGTCCTGGATTATGAGAGGGTAGTGCGACTGCCCATTTGGGTCTGATCCTATTGGAATCTGGCCTAGATAGGCAGTCGGACATACCTCAAGGGGTCCCTGATTGGAGAGGGTGCAGGCTGGACTGAGGGACACCCCCTCTCTGCATGAATTTCATGCACTGGGTCTCTAGTATTTAAATAATAACCACATGAAAATATATATTAATTTAAAATAAAATATCTAGTGCTAATATCAAAGTAGTTTTCCATTTATCTTTTACCATTCCTGTGAACAAATTAAAGTGGAATAAAACTATGAGTCAATCAACTCAGTTTTATAAAATCAACTAGGTACTAAGAATAGATTTGATTGCTAGTTGAATTATGTTCTAATGAAATTGAAATCTAACTTGAAATATGTCTTTGTTTTCCAATTGCGTATTTTCAAAGTTATATATTCTTCGTGAACATATTAATCAAAGAAATATAAAAATGTTTAGAACTAAGAATACGTATATATTCTATGAAATCTATGTATCTGTATAGATCTATAAAGTTGTCTTTCTATCTTTACCACTTTCAGGAAAAATTAAACATGTGATAATATCTTTATTAAAAGGCTTTTAGCCTGGCCCATGCGGCCCACTGGTTTAGCATCAACCTATGAACCAGGAGATTACAGTTCCATTCCCAGTCAGAGCACATGCTTGGGTTGTGGCTGGATCAGATCAATGATTCTCTCCCTTCCTCTCTGAAATCAATATAAATATAATAAAAAATAAATGGAAGTTTTAAAAATTAAAATATATAGAACTATTTGAGTGATCAGAGCAGAAAAAGATTCAGAATTTCATTTCAAAATGTAGGCAATTGCTTTGGCTGTAAAAGGATGCTCTGGGGGCTGAGAGGCCCTGCCAGAACCGTACACATTTGTGAACTCTCAGGGGAAGCTTCCTCCTCTAGAGATTTTTCCGCTTGCTTTTCACTTCAAAGCAGTCAGGCTCGGCATCTTGATAATAAGCCAATGTGAACAATCAAACAGCTGTAGTTTCTCCTTCACACTCTCAGTCCTTTTGCTGTTATGTGAAAATATGGGGCTATAAACCATAAAGAAAATATTGCCCTTTTACTTATCTTTAACTTCAGCATATCTCTCGTGGAGTCAAATAATATGATTTGTGTCAGTTGTTTCTGGAATTAAAGAAGAAACTACTTAAATCAGATATTCTGATTTTGCTGGTTTACAGACAATAAATGGGGGCCCAGAAGTATTCAGGGACTTGACCAGTGGCACACGGCGGGTAAGCAGGTCAGCTCAGGTTCTCACTCTCATGCATCCCTCTGCCTCAAACCTTCTCTCCTTCAGGGCAAGAGATGTATTTTGGCCCTTCTCCTCACAGCCGCCATATGCCAGGCTCTGTGGGGATGCTTCAATGTGATAACCCTGTTTTGCTCTAGAGTAAGCTAATTGTGTATTTTTTTAACCAAATGTCTTGAAGGACATAGTAAGATTATTTATAATGATTAAAATTCAGAGCGCTTCAGATATATTTGCTTATGTAAGAACACAAAAGGCTGTAAAATTAAAATAATCTTGATAGTATATAATGTCTAAAGAATACAGTGATTTAAGATTGATTTTTTCCAATTGATTTTTTTAAATTGGGCTATAATTTGCACACAATAAAATATTCAATTGGATGGGTTTGTATTTATATCTATACATATTACCTATATTTAAATCTATAACTTTGTATTCCCATTTATCATTTGTCTCTCAACCACTTGAAAGCAAGCTGTAGATATATTTCCTTACTGTTAAATTCTCAAGTGTAAATTTCCCCAAAACAAAGATACATTTTTGTTACTTCCATACCATCCTCTGAACTAAATTCTTAGAAGGCCAACCCAACACACACCATACTAAAACAACATTTTAATTTTTATAATCAATATGTGTGCACATGCATGTTTTTATTTTAACAAATATATGAGAGTAAGTATGTTTTTAAATGATACACTTATTTTTTCTTGCATAAATACTAATATTTACTCTATTTACTTTTCTATCACATAAATTAGTATGTACAAGGACTGGTTAACAGTGGTAATAAACAACAACTAATATTACTAATTAAGCAAATACTCTGTGTAAGAAACAATGCAATGTTTCTTTCTGTCTCCTGATACAGGGATTTATTTAAACTATTTAAACATTTTTTAATATTTATATTTTAAATATTAAATGTTTAAACTATTTAAACATTTTTTAATATTTATATTTTTGTAGGCTCTAAACAATAAGGCTAATTAAATGGATGTCATCTATATTTTTAAAAGGTAACAATGTCACTTTTTTTCCTTTATATAATACAGTAAGATATTTTTACTTTTTCTATTTCCTTTTCTAAATTTAGACCTTTGAACTTCCCACAGTCTTCAGGACATTTTTTTTTCTCCTATCTCATGGTAAAAGTGAATACCATCAAACATAACGTTCAGTTCCACTTACAGCCCTGCTTTTGTCAAAGCCCTTACTATACTCACTCCTGATGTCAGTCCAGTGTGATGAAATCAAGCTAAATATATTTTTCCTAAAAGCATTTGATCATGGAATACTTAGAATTGTTTAAAGGATATTAAGTTTTTTGAAAACAATCCTATTGAGGTAAAATTCCCATGAAATTAACCAGTTTAAAATTTACATTTATGATGTGTAACAATATGTCTATCTGGCTCTAAAGCATTTCCAACATCCAAAAAGTACCCATTCTGTAGTCCTCACCACTCCTTCTCCCCCAGGCCCCTAACACTAATTTGCTTTCTGTCTTTATAGATTTAGTTATTCTGGACATGTTATATAAATGGAATTATAGAATGTGTGACCTTTCAATCTGATCCCTCACTTAATGTATCTATTTATGTTATGAACACGTTTCAGGGTTCATATATGTTCTAGATATTAATGCATCATTCATTTTTGTGACTTAATTATATTCCTTCGTAGAGGTGTGCCACGTTTTTTTTTATTCATTCATTATGGACATAGGGTTTGTTTCCACTTTTTATCTATTGTCAATAGTGCTGCTAATACAGATTTCTGCATATGTTTTTGTTTGAATATCTGTTTTTAATGTTTTGTGTACGTACCTGGGAATAGAATTGCTAGATAATATGGTAATTCTGTTCAACTCTTTGAGGAACTACTAAGCTTTTTCAACAGTAAGTGAATCATCTTACATTTCCACCAGCAATGTACAATGGTTCCAATGTTTTTACTTCCTTGCCACCACTTGTTATTTTCAATTATTATCATAATTTTTGTTGCCATTCTAGTGAAGTGGTATCTTGTTATGGTTTTGATTTGCTTTTTCCTAATGTGTAAAGATATTGCACAGCCTTTTATATGCTTATTAGAGGCTCGACCCATGAAATTTGTACAAGTATAGGCCCTCGCAGCCCCAGCTGCCTTTGCCCTCACAAGCCGGCTTCATCCGGAAGGTTGTCTGGATGGTCTTTCCGCTGTTCAGCCATTTGGTCGATGTGCATATTACTTACACTTTTATTATTATAGATTGGCCACTTTGTAGTCTTCTTTAGAATCATGTTTGTTCAAATTCTTGGCTTATTTCTAAATTGGATTGCTTGTCCTTTGGTTGTTACGTCTTATTTATATATTCTGTATTAGTAGACCTTATATATGATTTGCAAATATTTTTTCTCATTCTTGTGAAAAAGAATGAGAATATCTTTTTTACTCTCTTTATAATATCTTTTGATGGACAGAAGTTTAAATTTTATGAAGTCAAATTTATCTATTTTTTCATTTGTTCTTATGTGTTTGGTGTCATATCTGTGTCTATTGCTAAATCCAAGATCATGAACATATACTAATATGTTTTCTTCTAAGAGTTTTATAGTTTTAGCTCTTATATTTAGGTCTTTGATAGATCTCTTAATTTTTGTATATGGTGTGAGATAGGAATATTGGAATTTTACTTACTAGTTACAGCAGGTTTTTACATTTGTAGGCATTGGCTTACAGCTTCTCAGAAATATTTAACCTCTGTGCATCTTCAGCTTGTTCTGATGACTAGAGACTTTTCAATCAGGTCTTTCACATCATACATTTATCACATAGATTACTCATTTCTATACCCTGAAAAAATTAAGGTAAATCGCTCTTTCTCAGGGAAAATCGTTTTAAGGCACAAAGATAAGTTGAACTTGTGAAAATTGAGGTGGATTGTAAATAAGTTATTTCTTAGGTAAAAAGTTGATTTTTTAAATTAGCTGTACTTTCCTTGGTGAATTTTTTCAGTTCTGAAGCAATCTTATTTCCAAAGTTTGAATATATTTTTGCTATATAGTTTTTCTCATAACCTATACACCATAATGAATAATGAATAATGCAGTTACTTCATCATATTATAGCCTCTTCAAATAACACCAAAGAATTTTGGAGGAAATCTATATCTATATCTATATCTATATCTATATCTATATCTATCTATATCATCTATATATATATATATATATTTTGGAGTAAAAATATATATACTTTGGAGGAAATACACACACACACACACACACACACACACACTTTTGCTTTACTGTGACCTTTTTAATGATTCACATGCACAATATTTTCCCAAATTAGAGAAGGGCATACTTTCAAATTTTGAAAATATCATAGAACAATGGGCCAACATTTTAACTTTATAAAACATTTTGGCAACAATGATATCCACCTTGCAGGCATATGTCTAAGGAGACTTTCTTCTTCAATTTCTGTAAAGTCAAAGTTTCATGAAGTACTTCTGTATGCCTTGAGGAAACTAAACATTACCAAAAATTTACAAAAGCTTTTAGTTTCACAGGCTGGCAAATCATAATTCTTTTAACAGTGTTTTGTATAAGGTATGAAAGCCATTTAGGAGGAAATGTAATTTTTTTGGTAAGAAGGTTATAGACTGAATAGAATTTGCCGAGATGTACATTTGCACTGTGTGCCAAATATCTAAGTAGGTGAACAAAGTCTACATTTTATTTGGGCATGCTATTAACAGTTCTTTATCTTGTGTTTTCTGAAGTTTCCTTGAACATTTCATAACTTTAAAGATTAAGATTTTAAATTTATTTTTTCTAAACAAAGTACTTAATAACAGAGGAGGGCATTTTTGTTGTTGCTGTGATTCAGTGCAGCACTTGATAGATTAGAAAGAATGATTCCTGGTATGATCTGACAGAATTAGCTTTTCATTGTAAAGGACTAATGCATTTGCTACCAAAATCTTTCCTTTTGTTCACCCACAGTACAATTTAGGTGTAATCTCTGAATCAGGAAGTGTATATTTACTCAGTTTTCACACATCAATTAAGAGAACGCTATAATAATGTGTCCATGTGGTATTTCCAAGTCAAAAGTGCTGCTATCCCCAATTAAACACACTCTTTGATTATTGTCTTTTTTCCATTCCTTTATTCTCTTTGCTACCCATGTTTTCTGGGATCATCTCTCAAACAAACTTCTTGAAATTGAGTCTGAATTTCTGGTAATCTGTTGAGGTAAACAATACTAAGACAAATCCTTTTTATTCAGCAAGAAATATTTATGGATAGTCTACTATGTGAATAAAATAGAAAAAAAACATCCCTTCCTCATTATATTTGGTTTTTGCTGGGGAGAGGATTTTATCAGATATTGGTAGGTACTACAGAAAATATCAAGGCAGGGCAAGAAGAAAGGAAGTGCAATTGAGGTGTGCATTGCAACTTGCAGTAGAGGGCAGGTAAGCCTGGACCAAATGATCATTTGAACAAAACCCAGAAGGAGAAGAGCCGCATGTCATGGGCAGGTACTTGATCCCGGTTCTAACAGACTTAAAGTTACATATTTACATGTTTAGTGCGTTACAAGTATTATTTTATTTAAAAATATTATGGGAATGTAATATTTTACTACATAGAAAGTAAAAATCCTGTCTGACAAGGGATTTATGGTACTTTGAGAGAAATATTTCAATGCCTTACTGATTCAAAATGGCTCAATCCATAGGACTCCCACATTAAAGACAGCTGTGTCAAAATGATCTTCTTTCCTCAAAAGACTAGGTTTTAGACATGTAAACAAACTAATATAAAAACGCGTGAGGTTTAAGGAAAAGGAAGAATTCAGAGTTGAGGAGTTAATCTGTGAGAGTGCAGATCAAAGAAACTTTTAGGGAGATGCTGGCATCTGAATAGCATCCTGAAGATCAGTCAGACAGGCCTGGGCACTCTGGATTCAGGAACAATAGGTGGGGTGCTGTGTTTCCTGTGCCGAATGCCTGATCTTCGTTAAGAACTGCAAGAGCGCACATCTCACACATTATGAGATGGAAAGCGAGGCTGAAGAAAGAGGCCGGGGTCAGATTGTGAAAGGATTTGGGTGCCTGGTGGAAGTGCTTATGAGTAATTTTGAACAGAACAAATGACATCATTAAGTTTACTATCTGAAAATATTCTTCTGGCTGCAGAGGAGTGTCAATTGGAGGCAGTGGTTGGTGAAAAGACTGAAAGCAGCCTCAGAAGTTTGGACAGTGCAATGCAGAGCATTAAAGTGTTAAAAGTATATGTATGGAAAAAATTAAGAGGATTTGATCATTAATTAGATGTGAAGATTTGAGAGAGGGTTACTAGGGTGACAATGCAGGTGTGTAGATGGTATTCTTGGTTAGATTGATGCACCGATCTTGCAATGGGATATGACCTCATAAACACTCTGCATTGCTTCATAGTATCGGTAGTCTGCCTGTACTCATATTTAATGTTACTATAGTATTTTATTCGTGGGTTGAACAAAAGTAAGTTGTATAATAAAATAATTGTTGGTATCTTGGTACCTTTTGATTAGTCTTCACAATGAAATCTTTTCATCTTCTTACATTTTATTCTATGAACGACAGACAAGGCACATTTGGCTGGCCAACTGTTAATGATTGCTACAAATAAAAAATCTCTCTATATGAAAAACAAGACTAATTTTGATTGCCTAGTAAGTGCACTTTGTTTATATCGCCTTTCTCGTGAGAACTCTGGACAAGACACTATTATTTTAAAGGTGAGAATCTAAGGACCATTTGCCAGTTATTCCATGGTTCATAAGTGGTGAGACTGGGGAAGCTAACCTCTTTTGTTCTTCATGCCAAAGTCTCAGATCTGTCCAGAGCAGGAATAAAAAATTCAAAAATAAATGAATAGTCTATCACTTATATACATTATTCTAATTCGATAAGATATCTGTATTTTTGGTTGAATAATCCTATATAATAAAAGCCCAGTGACCAAAATGGCAAAGTGACTAGATGGCCAGAGACCGTGGCCCCTCACCCCAGCTGGCCCCTGTCCCCAGGGAGTGGTTTGGGGCTATCAAGCAGTCAGGCAGAGGTGGTTAGAGGTGATCAGGCAAGCAGGCGAGTGGTTAGGGGTGATCAGGCAGGCATGTATAGTGGTTAGGGCTGATCCAGCAGGCAGGCAAGTAGTTAAGGGCCAGCAGTCCTGGATTGTGAGACAGATGTCCGACTGCTGGTTTAAGCCTTATCTGCATGCACTGGGCATCTAGTGTATGTATATATATACAGATATAAAATTATTATAAATTCTTATAAGATAAAAATTACACAGGAATTCACATTGAATATTGCTGAATGATTACTTATTTTCTCTCAAATTTATATTGCCAGAAGCCTAATCATATGCCAAATATATACGAATAAAATTCCATAGTCTCAAAACTAGATTCCTCTTTGATGTTTGCATAGGATAATTTAAAAAAAGAATGACATTTGTAAACAGTGATGTCAGATGTCTTTTTTGTACTGAATGACCAATTTCAACACTATTAAAAGAGGTTAATGTTGAATTTACAATTTCTTAAAAGGTTATTAATTCTTATCTAGGAACAAAGACTGAACATGTTAGAATCAGAACATTTTTGCTGAGGATACAATACTTTTTAAAACATAGGCCATTTTCAAAAGCACTTACATAATCATTAAGAGCTACACATGGGAATTTGGTTCCAGTAGACTGATCACTCATGTGAATACAGGGCTAAGGCACAAGTGGAACTTAGAAGGAAGAAATCGGTTCGTTCATATTCTTTCCCCATAGTTCTTAGCCTGTAGGGCTTCAAAAACACAATTGCATGAGTCATCATTTGAAGAAAAAAATTTGGCCATGTCTCTTCTCCATAAAAAGCTACTTTTAATAATTTCTAATTGTTTTGTAAACTCAAATACCAACATGCCTTTGAAATTTCCAGCATGCTCTCTGGTTCATCATGCCCTAGTCTTTAACCCATTCACTTTTCTTTGAGAAACTGGGTTCTTCTGAGGTCCTCAAATCCTGTAAACGCACGTTCGTCTTGTGGCTGTCACACATGCGGTTCTCTTTGCCTGGAATGCTCTTCTATTCCAGGACCACGTCAAACTGACTTGTTCTTTCATGTCTCAACTTGAACATTGTTTTCTCTTAAGAAATCTAAACCCACAGTTTAGTCGTCTGTTGTACATTTCATAGAACTCGTTAAAAGCACTTGGCACACTTGAAGTGAATAAGAGATTTATTTAAAAGGTATTGTTTAATGACCATTTTCCCTTAGGTATTGAGGCTTCTGTGTATGTCCTTATATGCCCAGTGCCTGACATTTAGTAGGAATAGAGAAGACAGTTGTAGATTGACTACCCTGATATAGCGCTTTCCTATCAAGAGTGTTTAAAAAATGTAAGCTGTCATTATGTGACATGGGAGATGTTTCTATTCTAGACAAGTTCATTAAGAAAATACCAACAAAGGAATGTTCCTCTTCTGATCTGAGTTTGGGTCCTCTGTGGTTTTTGGCTCTTTCCTCATTTGATAATAGACCGATATAATTGATGTGCTTAAAAACATAGACCAATGGTTCTCCAAAAAGGATTATTTAGCTCATCAGAGGACATCTGGCAATACCTGGAGAGATTTTTGATTATCATTATGGGAGGGGGAGTCATACTGGCATCTATAAGACAGGATGCAACTGAAATTCTATAATGCACAATGAAGGCACTCAAAGAATTACCCAGCCCAAATATTAATAGTGCTGAGTTTCAGAATCCCTGATATAGAGAATAGGACTCAAAATTATTTTGTCCTGGGTAAGTAATTTCTATAATATAGCTTGATATTAGTTATAATAACTAATATATAGTTATTTAAGGTAATTAATTTATTTTTGATACTTATATAGACATGAATAGTATTCTTTATTTCATAATGTGTAAATGGTTTAATTAGAGTCAATACAAACAGCTTTCCATACAAACATTGTAGCATTCAATAAATCTTAGTTGAATTAAATTTTATTTGGCATATTACTTCAGCCTATCAAGATCGTTTTGTGTCCTAGACCTGACATCTAAATTATTCCTAATATCCTACTTTCATGTCAAGCACAAAGTGGATCAGTGTGGCACCTATGCCATTGAGAGCAATTATGAATAAGATAAGACCATGCACTAAGATGAAATTCTGAAGATTTGGTTATAAAATATAAGTATTTTCATGTTTTTATTTTTAAATATATTTTATTGATTTTTTACAGATAGGAAGGGAGAGGGATAGAGAATTAGAAACATTGATGAGAGAGAGACATCAATCAGCCGCCTTCTGCACGCCCCTCCTGGGGATGTGCCCGCAACCAAGATACATGCCCCTGACCAGAATTAAACCTGGGACCCTTCAGTCCACAGGCCGAAGCTCTATTCACTGAGCCAAACTGGTTTTGGTAAAATATAAGTATTTTTATAATGACCATTTTGTCATAGTTATACTTGATCCTATGACATCTGCTTTTTATAAGTTTGGCATTCATTGATGAAAAAAAATTTACACTTTCAAAAAGAGTCCATGCATTGAAAAAAATATAAAAAGATGGGTAACATTTTAATTACTAAAAATGGGTTAATATTTTAAATGTATTGAAATATTATACAGATTGCTAAAAGAGCATTGTATTATCTAGAGACAAATGGACAAAGATCAAGAAGAAAATGACAGAAGAGAAATTATTTAAAAATTAGTAATTTAAAAAGTAATGGTAAACATTAATTGAAAACTATTTTTTCAGGTACTGGGCTATGTGCTATAAACACACTTTTAACTTACTTTGAAGTATGCATTATTTTTATCTTTATTTGATGGGCTTATTAATATTAAATAATTTTTTGCAGTCTCTTAGCTATAAAGGGATGTAAGGTGGTAGATTCAAATTCACTATTGGTTAAACACTTGTAAATTAAACAACCTTATAATAGATTTTATATTACAGATTATGGAAAATAAAAAATGTAATAATTTGAAATGATGTAAATCTTAGACTAAAATATATAGCACATATTAGTGGAGGTGAAGTCTTTATCTCAACAGAAATCAAATTGACAATGTTTCTTAAGCATCCTAAAATGTTTTTATGCTTTAAGTTACAATGCCACATGTAACGTTTTATGTGGAACATTATTATGTAGAATAACAAGAAAGATAATTAAATGTTCAGAATCAATTTAAATAAATTGGACAATGGCCAATTAATAAAACATTATGCATATTATTAGGAACTATTTTAATTTTGAAATTACATAGCATCTAGAAAACTTTTCTTTATATAATTTTAATCAAAGAAAGACAGATACAATATAAAAATTGTCAATTTATCAAAATAGAAACTCTGGAAAGGAATATGGAAGAAATATATACAGTGGCAGTATAATTAAATCAATGAAAATGGAGTTTATACAGCAAATACATGCTATTCAAGTCTATGAATACCTAATTAAATTAATTAAAGTAATGAATTCTTAGGCTGTATCGTAAAATCTGCATCTGACCAGAACAGAAGAATTTAGAGTTGTGATCCATATATCGGGGTTTCTCAATTTCTGCACTATTGATCTTTTGGGCTAGATAAACCTTTGGTATAGGGACCATCCTATGAATTGTAGGATGTTCCGAAGCAACCCTGCCCTCTCCCCCCATTTCATTTGATGACATTACTCCCCAACCCCTATCCTCTATGATGACAACCAAAAGAAGGTAAACTGATGTTTTGTAGAATATTTTTTGGAAAAGTGGTCCCAAACATTCCTTTATCTATACCAATGCATCTGTAATGTAACTTTGCAGCTCCTTTAATGTCGACTTTATTTTTCTATCTCTAATCTGGACTAGTTTTGTGACTTTCTTTGGCCAATACAAAGAGCTGGTAGTTAGGAGTCCCAGTTCCAAGCCCAGGCTTTGAGAAGCCATGCATATTTCCTCTTTGTGAGTGTGTGTGTGTTTTACTTCTCTTTCTCATATGAATAACCCCAAGCTAGATGATGAAAAGAAGAAAGATAAACTGGACCAGAGATGAGTTAGTCAGATGTCCCAAGTGAGGTTCCATATATTCCTGAGAGATACCAGCCAATGTAGCAAGAGACCACTCATAGGCAACCCACAGCTAACCACAAATGCGAATAAAGGGATCCCTTATGCATTTGTGGGTTAGCGGTGGGTTGCCTACGAGTGGTCTCTTGAGTTTGGCTCAAATTCTCAAACCATAGAATATGAGCCAAATACCTAATTGTTTTAAGTAATTAAATATTTGAGTGCTTTGTTATGTAGCATAGGTAACCAATACACTTTGTGACTACATTTAACTTTCCTGCCTCTGGAAAATTTGTGCTGTCAATCCTCTGCAAAATGAAGTTTTATATCTTTTCATTTGCCTTGCTCTCCAGGATCACTCACTGACATTTCCAGTTGGAATACATTTGAGTTTTCTACAGGTTGTTTAATCTACAAATAAGCAGCAGAGACTATTATGCCTTGTGGATTTTGAGTATCTAAATGGCTATATGTATTTTAAGATATAATTGGTTTTTACTTGATTAGGGCCAATTAGATTTTATGAAATTTATTTTATATTTTTCAATTAATGTATGCTTTATGGAAGTAATGAAGTTGCAAGGAAAAACAACCTATCTATTACTTTAGGATATAAATATTTGCAAGAAGTGGGCTGAAACTGCTGGGATATTTTGTAAAAATAATTAGCTTTGGAGATTAATGAAGTAAAAATTATTATAATTGTATTCTAACAGTAGGACACTGCTGATGCTGAGATTGTTTGTACTGAAATTTTGTGTTGTATAAATTTCCCCCTCTTGGCAACCTTGATCAGGTTTTTAAATTTTTTAACTATGTCATTTCACAATGTAGTGCTAATAATAATTTAATATAGAATCATATTTGATTCTATTTTGTCAATTGGTAATGCATTTCTGTTTAAGTTTTTTTTTCTTAAATTTATTGGGATAACATTGGCTAATATTATTATACTAGGGGCCTAGTGCACAAAATTCATGCACTGGAGAGGGGTCCCTCAGCTCAGCCTGCCCCCTTTCACATATTGGGATCCCTTAGGGGATGCCCTACTGATGGCTTAGGCCAGCTCCCCATTGGGAGTGGACCTAAGCTGCAGTCTGGCCTCCCTTTGCGGGAGGTGATCAAACTAATCAGGGGAAGGAACCAGCCCCATCACTTTGCTGCTGAAGCCACTGCCGGTCATGCAGCTGCCAAGTTATGATGAAAATACAGACTCTAGTCCCTTCACTTGAAAAAATGACAACTTTCTTTATAGATTTTCAAAATGGATATGATATTTATTTTTCTATCTAATCTGGCCTAGTTTTGTAACCTTCTTTGGCCAATACAATGAGCTGGTAGTTATGAGTCCTAGTTCCAAGCCTAGGCTTTGAGAAGCCATGCATATTTCCTCTTTTTTCTTTCTTTTTTTCTTTTTTTTTTTGTGTGTGTGTTTCACTCCTGTCTCTCATATGAATAAACCCAAGGTAGATGATAGAAAGAAGAAAGATAACCTGGACCAGAGTTGAGTTAGCCAGATGTCTTTCATAGGATATGGCATTTCTTTCTTATTTTTCTTTTTATCCTCACCTGAGGTTATGTTTCCATTGATTTTTTTCCCCTTCTCTGTGGTCCCAGGCTTGGGCAGCCCCACCCCCACCTTTCTGATAGCCAGCTTGAGCTGCCCAGGCTTAGGCAGGGGGCGCTGCCCCTCCCATCACCAGCTCGGCCCCTTCCCAAGCCTAAAGCCTCTACCCAGGGCTTCAGGCTTGGGAAGGTGCCCTCCCATCCCTCTGATCGCAGGGTCAGCCTGAGGCTTTAGGTTTGGGAAGAAGGCCCCCCTGCTCCTCCGATCACCAACTGGGAGTGACCTGGGTGCCAGGAGGTTCCCAGGTATGTATGCAAATTAACCACCACTTTGTTGGGTTAATTTGCATACTCACTCTGATTGGCTGTGGGTGTAGTGGAGGTATGGTCAATTTATATGTTTCTTTATTATTAGGTAAGATAGGTTTGAAGCATACATTTCCATGATACATAGTCTGTATATTGCATTGTGTACTACCAAAAGTCAACTTTCATCACCATATATTTGATCCCCTTTATCTTTACTACCCTCATCCCCTTTCCTTTGATAACCATCATACTATTGTCTGTATCTATGAGATTTGTATGTTGGTTTTTCTTACTTGTTTATTGCTTTCAGTTTTATATCCCACATATGAGTGATCATATAGTTCTTAACTTTTTTGTCTGACTTATTTCATTTAATAGATATTCTCAAGGTCCATCCCTGTTGTCACAAATGGCATTTTTTCATCTTTTCTTATGGCTAAGTAGTATTCCAGTGTGTGTGTGTGTGTGTGTTCATATCACATTTTCTTTATACATTCATCTATGAAAGGACACTTCAGTTCTTTCTGTCTCTTGGCTGTTGTGAATAATGCTGCCATGAACAAAGGATGCTTATATTTTTACAAATACATTTTTCCCATGAAATTTTGATGGAGCTACCCAGAAGAGTGCCTGGGTCCTATACTAACTCTACTCTTCATTTTTGAGGAACCTCCGTATTATTTTCCATAGTGGCTATACCATATACATTCCCACCAGCAGTGAATAAGGGTCCCTTTTCCTCCTTAACCTCCCTAAGACTTATTGTTACTTGTCTTGTTGATAATAGCCATTCTAGCAAGTGTGAGGTTTATAGTTTTGTGTGTGTGTGTGTGTGTGTGTGTGTGTGTGTGTGTTTTAGATTTATAAATGCAAAAAATATGTTTACATTTTAAGTAAAATATATTTAGATTGTAGTTAAAACTTTTTCATTCCTATTTTTCAGACTTCCAACTTTTACTCTACTTGAAAGTTAGATATTATGATCAATTAATTATAAAAGTGGCCCCAGTTCTTCCCCTTATCATAAATATGGTCTTTGCAAAGTGACTTACAGCTCCTCCTATTAAGGAGTGGAGTTTATTTCCCACTCTGAATCTGAACTGACCTGTGACTTATTTTGGCCAATAGCACATACCAGCAGAGATGATGTGCCAAACATGAGGTTATGCTTTAAGAAATAGCTCACTTATCATAGTCCACTAGAGGCCCAGTGCACATGATTCATGCACTGGTAGGGGGGCATGACTTGCAGGGATTGGCCCGCTGTGGGAGCACCATTCATCCTGGTTGGCTGATTGGCTGTGGACCTGCCCTCTGACTTGCTGCTCCAGCTGTGGGAGTGCACCCTATCTGGGGCAGTCCAGCAGCACTCCCACTGTGGGAGCACACTGACCATCGAGGGTAGCTCCTGCACTGAGCATCTGCCCCAGTTAGTGCACATCATAGCGCCTGGTCAACCTGTTGTTTAGGTTGTTCTGCCTTTTGGTCACTGGGCTTTATTATGTAGGATTCTCTTGGACTCCTGCCTCTTTGTGAGAACTACTTTGGCCAAGTCCACTGGCTAAGAGAAAGACCACATGAAACAGAGTATTGAATCACCATGTGAGGCCATGCTAGACCAGCCAGCTCCTTTCTGATTACAGAAACACGAACAAAACCTAGCTGAGCTGAAGAGTAGAACCACCCAGCTGACCTGTATGGGCAATAAGCTACTATGTTTTGACATGGTTTGTTAGGCAGTAATGATAAGTTGTGTTGTATGAATAACACATTTTTTATACCTCCTGTATTATTTTGAGGCCTAAGTAACATTATTTACATGAAAAAACAAGCACATATATTTGGCCAATATTATTTTATGAAATAATACCATAACTCATCTTATAATAAGTTCTATTATATTTTGTAAATAAAGTATATATGTATAATGGAAATTTTAGTTTATCTAAATCCTAACTTTACTGATTTTTTAATATTAACAAAACTCAATAAAAATATTCATTAAAAATTTATTCTGCATGTGTTTTACAGCATTGTTTGCCAATTTGTGTTTGTAATTTCAAAGATTATTATTATAAAATTATTTTAAAACAGAAAAAATAGTTGAAATGTGCTTTCTAAAAATTTTCTGAAAGCTAATGTGTTATAAGTATATAGACATTTCTAATTTAAATATAAAACAAAGACAAGTCAGAGAAAACAAACCAATTGTCCAGATTTTAATGTTTTAAGATTTGTTTCTTTAAATATTTAATTATTCATTGAAAATAAAAACAGGGGGAAAACATAGACCCTCAACAATGAATTATAACAGTGTGTTGTTAGAATGAAATAACCTTGAATAGTTTGAGCCACCACTAAATGATAGCATATTCTCTGTAATAGGACATGTTTATTTTGTTCCAGTAAGGATAGCTATTACTGTAATTTTCTCATCTAAAAGGGCACATATGGGAAAATAACATTTACTGTGAGTTTATTGACTTGGCTCAGGAATTGACTTATTAGTACTGAATGCTGCTAGAAAAGGCAAGCAATAATTATTTCAAAATTCTATTGGAATCCTATGCCGGGCTGGTATTTATGTTAACTTGTTCAGGGGATCTATGAACTGCTGGCTTTCATTCATTTGTCTTTGTTTCAGCTGACATTGTCATTCATGACTGCACAGGACTATAAATGATGGTCTAATGTCACTTATCTAATTACTTGGCATCCTGCACTAAAGTTTCATCCTCCAGGGTCAATAACAGCTCTCAGCTTGGCATTCAACAAACAAGCCTAGTTATGTGTGTGGATGCACTTACAGGGAATAAGAGTGCAGCTTGTGTCTTTTCTTTATTGAGGCATGGTCAACATACAAAAAAGTGCTACATATTTAATGTATTCATCTTGATGCGTTAGAAAATAAGTATATATCCATGAAACAGCCACCATGAATAAGCCATATACTAAATTATCCCCTCTAGAAATTTCCTCTGGACCTTTTGTCTCTGATAAGAACATTTAAGATAAGATTTACCCTCAACAAAGTTTTAAGTAAATCATATTGTTAACTATGCTGTACATTCGATCTCTGAACTTATCATTTTGTATAACTAAAGCTATATACCCTTTGACCAACATCTCCTGATCCCTTCTCCTCTGAGGTCATGCAGTATTTGTTCTTTTGTGTCTGTCTTCATTAGCTCAGTGTCCTCCAAGTTTAACCATATTATCGCAAATGGCATAGTTTCCTTCTTTCTAAAACTGAATAATATTTTATTTTATATATATATAATATTTTATTTATACATTTACCTGTCAGTGGATATTCACTCCTGCCTCCCCCACATCTTGGCTATTGTGAATAGTGTTGCAATGAATATGGGTGTGTTAATATCTCTTTGAGATCCTTACTTGAATTCTTTCTTATAAATGCCAGTACTAGGATTGCTGGATCATTTAGTGTTCCTATTTTTAATATTTTTGAGAAACCTCAATCCTCTATTCTCTTCTAGTTTTCCAAAGTGGCTGTATTAATTTACATTCCCACCAACTATGTACTAGGGTTTCTTTTTCTCCACATCCTCAATAGCACTTAATCGCTTGTGTTTTTTATAATAGTTACCCTAATAGATGTGAGGTAATACCTTATTGTAGTTTTGATGTGCATTTCCCTGAGGTTTAATTATATGGAAAACCTTTACACATATTCTTGACCTTTCATATGTTTTCTTTTAAAAAATATCTAAGCAGATCCTTTGTCCATTTTTAAATTAAATTATTTGGTATTTTACCATAGAGTTCTAGGAGTTTCTTATATATTTTGGATATTAACCCTTTATCATATATATGCTTGGCAAACATTTTCTCTTATTCCTCAGGCTACCTTTTTACTCTATTGACTGTATCTTGTGCTGTGTAGAGCATTTTAGTTTAATAGTCCTATTTCCCTATGCTTACTTTTGTTGCCTGAGCTTTGTGTCATGTCCAGAAAATCAGTGCCAAGACCAATGTCAACAGGCTTGCCTCCTACATTTTCTTCTAGGAGTTTATGGTTTAAGGTCATACATTTAAGTCTTTAAACTACTTTGGGTTGATTTCGGGGTATGGTGTATGATAATGATCCAATTTTATTCTTTTGTATACGGCTATCTGGCTTCCCCTGCACCATTATTTCCCTAATGTGTTTTCTTGCCACTCCCCTGTTAACGATCAAGTCACCATTAATGTGTGTATTTGGGCACTTGAGTTTTAAGGCCTTACTTTGTGTATATCTTTGATAAATCCTGAATAAACAAAAATGTTGGTTTATTAAAGTTGAGCTAAAAAAAAAAACTCACTTGAATACTTCTGAATCTGAACCAGAAGTGGCTTCTTTGCATGAACATGATTTATGGAAATGTGTTTACCCAATTCTTAAACATATTTGATTAGTTGAACTACACCCAATTCCTTCAAGGGAAGTGCTTTTATTGTTTCCTTTTAGCAGATGAGAAAACTGAGATGTTAGGCAGTTTGCCCAGTTCCACATCCTAAATCACCAACAGGACTGGGATTAGCGTTGAGGGAACTTGGACTCCCTTCATATATTCACATCCCTAAATCCATAGGTCTGATAAAATGCTTTTAGAAGCTGAGTTATTGTTTATATTTGCAAAGATTGTAAATTACTTTGATTTTCTTTGAGCAAAATAAAAAAAAAAAACAAAGGCAGAACAAGCAGCTGTAAGTATCTTAGAAGGACTTGGTTTATACTTTCGTCATTTAGTTCATTAATAAAGTATGTGTGTGGAGGCGGGACTCGAGTTACTAAGATTCATAATAGTAGAATGTCTTCACAACATTGAAGTGAGAGGGACATAGCAATTGGTTGCCTCCACATGGTCCCCAACCAGGGCCAGGAGTTGAACCTGTAGCCCAGGTATGTGCTCTTGATTGGGAATCAAATAAGAGACCCTTCAGCACTAGGGCTAACGCTCTAACCACTGAGCTCACTGAACGGCTAGGGCAGAATGTCTTTATTTTAAATGTCATTTTAGTTCTAGCTTTATTTTAACTATTGTTCAAAATTTGTTTTATGTTTCAGAGAAGGACAATGTTATGTAATTTTTCCTAGACAGTAGCAGCAATTCACAGGAAATAATTTATTCTTTTATACTTCTCTGTTTCATTTAGGCTATAATCAATGGAAAACATTTCCTTAAATGAGAATTAACAAAAGAAGAAAAACAAAGAAATGCTTATAAACAAGAGAAAATATTATGGTTATTTATTTTTAAAATATATCATTTTTTTGAGGTTTTCTCAGATATTTATGATAAAAATAGGTGAAGTGGAAGAGTTAATTGTGGCTTCGATTAATTAATATTGTAACACATTTTGGAGTCTTAAAGCATTTACTCCTACCTTAACCATAATTTAGTCTCCCACTAAAAGTTGATGAGTCCAAGAAATTAAATTGATGGGTGTCAAATGCAGTGTATCAGACCTTCATGAACTTGGATACCTCATTAACCTAAGAAATTGTTCTAGCTGTTAAGATTGTTGAAAACTTTACTCATGTATTTGCTTTCCACTTATGTGAGTCATAACATAGATCCACTTATTCTTATTAAGAACTCTAAATGACAAAGAAGGGAAAAGGTAAAAAATTATTGTTTGGAAATAATCTGTTATGATTACATATTATCTGAATGTATAAACAGAAAACACAAATCTTCCATTAAATGTCATAGCTTTGTCCTAGTAAAATTGCTTATGTATGACAGAGCTTCTGTATAAAAGTTTTTTCACTTACCTATTTTCAGTAAAAAAAAAAAAAAAAAAAAAAAAGTCAACACAAGCCCTAGCCAGTTTTGCTCTGTAGTTAGAGTGTCAGCTTGTGGACTGAAGAGTCCTGGCTTTGATTCTGGTCAAGGGCATGTACCTAGGTTGCAGGATCCTCCTCTGCCAGGGCCCTGGTCAGGGATCGTGCAGCAGGCAACCAATCCATGTGTTTTCTCTCACATCAATATTTCTTTCTGTCTTTCCCTCTCTTCCACTCTCTAAAAATCAATGGAAAAATATTCTCGGGTGAGAATTTAAAAAAAACAAAACAACAACAACATGAAAATAAAACTGAGTTGAAATAACACAGAAATTAAGAGGAATCCCTGCCGAGTCCGGTTTGGCTCAGTGGATAGAGTGTCGGCCTGCAGACTGAAAGGTCCCAGGTTCGATTGCGGTCGGGGGCATGTACCTTGCTTAAGAGCACATCTCCACAGTGGGGTGTGCAGGAGACAGCTGATGGATGTCTCTCATCAATGTTTCTGACTTTCTATCTTTCTCCCTTCCTCTCTGTAAAAAATCAATAAAACATATTTAAAAACAAAAAAAAAAGAGGAATCCCACCTTTTTTAAAATCCAAATCAACCATTTTCTCATTTGTAATTATGTTGAGATCTTCATTATTTAGGTGGTTATCTACTTGTGTATCTCCTTATAACAAGTATGGGGGAGAGAAAAACATGTTGATTTATTAAAATGTTATGTATACTAGCCTTTAAAATTGGAAGATGACATTGACCCTAGGAAAGAAAAAAAAGGTCACTTGAATGAATCCTCTCTCTCTTTCAGCTACTTTTGTGTCAGTTGCAGAGTTAATCTGTAGTATTTTTTAACTGTTATGAAGCTAGTGTACAGACTCTGTAAGCTCCCTGTTCATGGTAGGTGTATCTTACCAAAACAGCCTACTCCAGGGGGTTTCCAATGGCCAGGACATGCATCTTGGTGTCTGAGGGCTTTATCTGAAGGCTCCACTCGCCACAGGGTCACAGCGACATGCCAGGGAATTAGTCTTCTCAGGCATAACATAAAGCCCACAAGGGACAAGCTTCAGTATATAAACACACTAGTTTCTTCCGCCATTACTCTTAGGATAGAAAACTCCCAAGACGTGTGTTTACATCAAACTCACCACTAGAGAGTAAAGGACTTCATGTTCCAATGCAGTATGAAGGAAGATGTATTAAAGCAACACCAGGTCAGGCAAATGTAGGTTTATAACTGTATCAGAAATACAGTTTATTCTTGTACTATTGTTATTTATTGTATTATTTTCCAAATGAACGATTGTAACTTATTTTGCCTACAGTGTTTATCTCAGGTCACTCATTGCATTTATTCATTTGTCAAATATTTGCTTCACCCAACTTTTACATTTGGCTATTTTAAACAATTGCATCCTATAATGTGAAGATTTTTTTTCAGTAAGGATCTATTTCTTTTGATTAAGTAAATTTTGAAATGACTGCCAATTTTATAATCTTCAAAGACCACATATTTTACTATTAAAAGTTTATTCTCCATTCATTGAGTGAAGGCTGTATCTCTTCTAAATTATTGTTGCAGATTATAAACAGCACACTGGGGTTCATATAAGTCAAGAAAAAACATTATATATTATCAAAGACAATTTCAGCAATAAGTAGGATATTGTGACAGATGCAATATTTTACAACAATGTTTTAATGATGTTATTATGCTATTAATAGTAATTTCTATTTATTGTACATTTACATTAACCAGACATTCTGCAAAGCTGTTTATATTTATAATCTTATTTAATTTTCAGATTAACACTCTCAGAAAGCTGTTTTTTGACCATTTAAAATGTGAGAAAACTGAAGTTTAAAGCAGTAAAGTTTCCTGAGACACAGCGGATCAGGAAAGTAACTCAAATGCGGTAACTAGAGTCCATATTCCTTAACAGTAACTGATGCCTAAATAATAATTTTGAGGTTGAAAAAAATTATTAAATGGATAATCAGCACATTAGCATATTTCTGAGTAAATGATTAAAAAAAACTAATAGCTGACTCTTGAAATTCAGGATTTTATGAAGGAGATGATTTTTATCCATTTCGGTAATAGAAAAGACAAAAGAATTTTTAAAATTATAAAATGATTCCTCTAACTTCAACACCTTAACATTCTTATTATTTTAAAATATATTTTTATCGATTTCAGAGAGGAAGGGAGAGGGAGAGAGAGATAGGAACATTAATGAGAAGAGAGAAAATTAATTGGCTGACTCCGCATGCCCCACATTGGGGATCCAGCCCACCACTAGGGCATATACCCTGACCTGGAATCGAATCATGACCGCCTGGTTTTTAGGTTGACATATAACCCTGAGCCATGCCAGCTGGGCCATTCTTATTTTTCTTAATGAGACTTCTCTTACCTGAAAATGTTTGACTCCCGTATTTTTACTCTAGTATATATTTGAAGTGGGAAAAAGAGAGGATGAATGCATTTTTTTTGAAGAAGAAAGCACATTAGTATAATTTCCTTACTTGTCTGTGGGAAACATCTATTAAAATTAGTATCTCAATATAAAATGTTCCTTATAAATATTTAACTTGTGAATAA
Source organism: Lasiurus cinereus (assembly GCA_011751065.1). NCBI lineage: Eukaryota > Metazoa > Chordata > Mammalia > Chiroptera > Vespertilionidae > Lasiurus > Lasiurus cinereus. The sequence continues at coordinate 59,068,450 of JAAGEH010002531.1, forward strand.
TGTGATCAATTTATGTGAAATTAGGAAATCAGCTCCCTTCACTGTAAAAATTACTTCTTGTACTTTGTGACATAAAATCCCCGCATGTTTTTTCTGCCTTCTACATTTGCAGCATAAACCAGATATTTAAGCTGCACCTTTGCTACGACCATGTTTATATAGAACTAATATATCTTCATAATTCTTGTGCCACAGGAAGTTATTTACTCACCTTATTGTTACTATGTTTTTTGGCTATCTAAAGTTATTTTACATAATAAGTGAGGTTATAAAAGTCTTTAGGATTGTATCATTTAATGGAATTTTTCTATGTTCATTTATATTATTTTATCTTAGCTGATTCAATAATTCATTAGGGAGAACTGTTTTTGGAGTTGCTAACTCAGAGAGGGAAAATGAGAAAGACAGATTACCCCTGAGTAAAAACCTTATTAACAACTCTCTCATGAATTAATCCTTTCTGGAATGCTGCCATCATTTATTTTTTGGCATGCTGACATATTAGATTTCATACCTGTAGTTTTCATGAACATACCAAAAACATTCTTCTAATTATGATAGCACTTGGGAATATTCAACCTGAACTGACTTGAGATTCCACTATAAAAAAGAATGGGATACAACATTAAAAGTTATTAGTCTATTATTAAGAGATAAAAGAAGCAATAGAGAAACTCATAAATGAACTAAAATATGCTCCTCAAAGATTAGGCAGTAATAATTGCTACCAATGATAATTGTTCGTATAGAGACACTACGAAAAAGATATTTTAGTTTCTTTCATTGAAAATATTGAGCTTTTCCAAAATGACTAATTAAGAAATACTGCGTTCATAACTGAAAATTCCACTTAAGTAAGAATCTGCCTACTTGTGTGCCATTGAATTTGATTTCATAAAGTTTTGTATGAAATACAAATGCCAGAATCATAATTGCATATATTGAAATTAAGAAACATATTTAATGAAGACAATAAAGACTGGATAAATAAAATGAACAAGTAAATTCTAGACAATTTTGATTTGGTTTAAAATATTTATTAAGCACCTTCTATTCATAAAGCAAGGCAAACTGGTAGGGATATTTAAAAATGTATAAAATTTGGTCTAACTCCTGCATTAAATTAGGGATTAATAAAAGTTGATAAGTAAACAAAATACAAGGAACAATATGAAAATATCCAGAAATATATACAAATACATTTCTATGACTACTCAAATTTTTGAAATCAAACAGAATTTAAATCAGTTCCCTTATATCTTTTCTATTAAACAGGGCAAGCTTCTATTTGGTTTTGGAGAACAAGGAGGGCTGGGCTATTCAATAAAATAGTTAATTTCAATTAGATCTGAGGGAAGGATAGGATTCCAAAAGGAAGGGTGGAAGAAGAATATTTTAGGGAGATTAAAAAATACCAGAATGATTCCATTTATTAATATTTGATGAACCTTGGTGCACATGTAAAAGATTTGGGAAATTTTTACCTGTATTTCATAGCTGTAGTCCATAAATATTGATACATTTTATTTTTCATTAATTTTTTAAACTTTATTTTTATTGTTGATACTATTACAGATGTCCTTATTTTTCACTCATTTGCCCCCGCCGTCCCCTTTCCTCTGGCTGTCAGCACTCTGCAGTTCTGGATCTGCTGTTCTGTGTGGTTAGGTTATGCATAAATGTTCTTTGGCTAATCCCTTCATCTTCTTTCATCCAGACCCGCCTCCACCATCTGACAGCTGTCAGTCTGTTCCTTGTGTCCATGACTTTGTTTCTATTTTGTTTGTCAGTTTATTTTGTTCATTAGATGCCACATGTAAATGAGGTCAAATCTCCACATTTGCTTTGTATTTTCCGTTTGATTCAAAAGGTCATTTTTATTCACCAGTGGAAGGGCCTTTGAACTCTGAGGTTATCAACGTAGGTTTTGTTTTACTGTGCTCAAAGAGGGTTGTTTTTGTTACTTTGATTCTTTGGAAACTTTGACAATATGTATTTGTGGGTGGTCTAATGTAAGAGTTCTTAATAAATGTTTTAAAAATATTTAAAAAGTATATTTTCATCATAGTTTAAATATATAATACATATCATATATACTTTTGATTATGTTTTTACCATCTACATTTACTAATATTTTGTTCTCTCAGTTTTAGAATTGTCTTAAAATCTCTGTAATTAGTGGTTTTTTTGTCTGTCTCTCCTTGCATTGCCTATGGTTTCTGCTCTAAGAATGTTGTTGCTGTGTTTTGGTTTTTTTGGGGGGAGGGTCATAAATATTCATCACTTTCTCCTAGCACATAATATGCATACAAAATGTGAATAAAGCATAAGGGTAGTGTTGAATTAATTTTAACAAAGTGAGCATACCCATGCAGTCAATCAATAAATGAGAACATCATCACCCAAGGATTCCCTTGGCCTGTCCTTGTCACTAACTATATTCTTTCCCACTTAGGTAACCTTATACTAACTTCGAAAATCAAGTTTAGCTCTTCCTATTTGTGAATTTCATATAAATAAAATTATGCCATTTTTCTAACCTTACATGATGTTTGTAGGATTGTCCATATTTCACATAACAATAATTTGTTCGTTATCATTAGAGATATAGTGTTCCATTAATTGCTGATGTTGATTGAGATGGGCTGCTCAGATCTTCCTTCAAGGAGGACTTACTGCCCTGCTGTGGGGAGCACTGTCAGCAGCTGGCCTCCAGCGGTCATCTGTTTCATCTGCAGAGAATTTCCTTGATACTTATATGACTTTATATTTAAGTTTTTAATTTATAATGGTAAATGTCATGCCATAATTTTATGGAAAGTTATATTTTTCTAATGGTATACTAATTTTAACTAACAAACTAATAACTTCATAAATATACATACTTAGCCTTATTTTTGTTGTTGTTATTATTCTTTCCTCGTTATTATTAGTGTTGAAATAATCTAATAATCTTTTCATTCTCAAACCTCTCATTTCCTTCATAACTGATTTGTTTTAAAATATAATTTTACTGACTTCAGAGAGGAAAGGAGAAGTAGACAGAGATAGAAACATCAATGATGAGAGAGAATCATTGATTGTCTGACTCCTACATGCCCTCAACTGGGGATCGAGCCTGACACCCAGGCATGTGCCCTTGACCAGAATCAAACCTGGAACCCTTCAGTCTGCAGGCCAAGGCTCTATCCACTGAGCAAAACCAGCAAGGGCTCATAATTTTAAATAATATCACTTTACTCTCAAATTCTATAAGCAATTAACAATTAAATACCACTTTTCATTTAAAATTCAAGATACTAATACATATTGTATTTAGCTAATGGCAAAAGAAAAAGTGAAAAATGAAAAAAGGCAGAAGTAGCATACTTTAGGGCATGGGAGAAATTAAGCTTACTGCGGCTCATACATAAGTTGTACTTACAATTATTAAAATCTATACAAATAGGAAGGTGCTTTATAATCATGTTATAAAGGGAACTGTGTTCCATATTTTAAGATTAATGCTTTAAGATCTAGGGTATTTTGGCAAAGGTAAAACTGAAAAATCTAAGTGGCATTCTAAAAAATTATAGATAGCACTTAAGTAGTTGTTTTTATTCAAATTTCTCCTGGTCCTGCTTTCTCTAGTTTTGAAAGCTATCTTTCTAAAATTGGGTCCCCCAGAAGCATCTGTATGAAATAAATTAAGGAAACACTTCTAATCAAAATTGGGAAGAAAATGGAAGTGGAAGAGGGAAGCCAGCCAAGGGTGTTTTAGGCAATGCCCCCGTGTCAGCAATAAATTCCACCAACTCTTGTTTTTGTTTTTTTTTTGCGTGGTTTTTTTTTTTTTTTTTGCTCTGGAAACAGAAGCTGGGATTATACTTCCATTTATCATTTGTTGAGGAAGGGATAATGTGAGTTGCCTCTGCTCTCTGTTCTTATATTAGAAAATCTATTGCAATTCCCATTGAGCAGTATCCCAAAGAACAGTTATAATTGGGGGCTTGCTTATGAAATCCAACAAACTGTAAAGCTGAGTGTCAATTATAAAACAATACAAAGGGATCTGAGGGGAACTGGCTGAGCACAGATAGTTCCCACTGCACTAATCTTAACTACCCAATTCCCTCCACAGACACGTTTAATCTATATCTATACCTAATCTTAGGTATTTTAGAGTTTACTCTTTTTAAATAATTTAAAATACATATGTTGTTGAAAGTCTGTTATATTACTATTTGAATACCTTTTATCATATATAAGAAAATTCTGGCTTTGAAGAGACCTTAATAGTTTTACTTACGTCATTAATAGAGGCCTGGTGCATGAAATTCGTGCAAAAGGGATGCGTGTTCTTCAGCCCAGCCTGCACCCTCTCTAATCTGGAGCAGTTGGACATCCCTCTCACAATCCAGGATTGATGGCTCCCAACCACTCAATTGCCTGCCTACCTGATTTCCCCAAGCTGCTTTTGCCTTCCAACCTAATCACCCCCTGACCATTCTCCTGCCAGACTGATAAAAGCCCAACTGTTCCACTGCTGTCCTGATTTGCCCCTAACTACCTTCCTGTGCAGGCCTGCTCACCCCCAAGTGCCCTCCTTTTCTGGGCTGGAAACACATAAATGCCCTCCCTTGCCAGCCTGACTACCCCCAACTGCCCTCCCCTGTAGGCCTGGTCCTTCCCAACTGCCCTCCCCTGCTGACCTGATCACCCCTAACTTCCTTCCCCTGCAGGACTGCCTCCAACTGCCCTCTTCTGCAGGACTGCCCCCAAAAGCCCTGCCCTGCAGGCTTGGTCTCCCCAACTGCCCTTCCTTGCCAGCCTGGTCCCCCCAACTGCCCTCCCTAAAAGCCTGGGTTCCCCCTCAACTGCCCTCTCCTGCAGGCCTTGTCATCCCTAACTGCTCTCCTCTGCTGGCCTGGTCCCCCCAACTGCCCTCCCCTGTAGGCTTGGTCCCTTCTAACTGCCTTCCTCTGCCAGCCCAGTCACCCTTAACTACCCTCTCCTGCTGGTCTGATTGCCCACAATTGCCCTCCCTTGCCAGCCATCTTGTGTCCACATGGTGGCAGCTATCATTGACCACATAGGGGCAGCCATCTTGTGTCTTAGAGTGACAATCAATTTGCATATTACTCTTTTAGTGACATAAATACTTTATTTCAGGTTAATTTTGTAACATTCTTTAACTGAGTTTACTATTTGTAATGTAACCAGAATATCTCAGTGTTTTTATTTAAAAGTAATTGATGTTATTATAAATAAAATTAAATGCAAAGGTCTTGAGGATTTTATAAAATTCTAAAGTTTCAAAAACAACCAAATAGTCAATATCAGGATCAATTAGTTAGTGGCAGGCTTATATAAGTTCAGTGGATAGGTCTTTTCATAGTTCTATGCAGCAATCTTCATTAATTCTAAATATCTATAGCTGAAAGCATTGTCTTCTGAAATCTTACTATTGAATGCTTCAGTGTGGTAATAATGGCATAGTGGAGCAAAGGATAAGGTTTTAAGATAAGAATAAGTTCATTAATGCTGATGGTATTTTAATTAGAATAGATCCTCTTATTAGTGTATCTGTGAATTACTGTATATTATCTATGCTGTTCCAGTTCACTTTGATTTTGTTGAGATGTAAGCTGCAGGATTTAATGGTTTTATTATTAAAATTCTTTAACCTACATGAACTAAGATATGTTAGCTCAATAGTAAATAAGAAAAGTTTCCAGTAAAAAAAAAATAATCACTAAAAATTTAGCTGAATTTCACTAAACTATAAGAACTTTTAATTTTAAAAGTAGGCCAAGAATGTCTCAAGATTAGATTTTAATAAAGGATTGCAAATACCATATTCCTCTAAATTTTGATGCAGCTAGCAAAACTGTAAGATCTGAAAATAAAGAATCTTTTCTAATAAAGCTATCTGATTATTTGAAAACATGTAAGTAAAAGAAGTCTTGTCCGGAATTCATTAAAAAAAAAACAAAAAACATTGGAAAGTACTTTATTTTACCTGAATTTCTTCACAAGTTCTGGTTATCATTAAATATTTCTTTCCATTCATGGTTCAAAGGAAGGGATATACTCATTCTTTTAAAAATACACTTGAAAGGCAATTTTGGGTACTATTTACTGACTTTGGTTTTAGCTAGTGCTAAAGAGCAAAAATGTTCAAGCTCTCCAGGTGGCAACAATCCAAGTCAATATATTTAAACTGTTATGAAAAATATACTTGTTTATCCTATTAACTCTACAGCTATGGCTCCTGGGTAGGAGAAGTAAAGTTACTTGAAAGTGCAAACACCTCAGTTATTTACATGGACTATGACCTCATTAGTAGGAAACATAATGATTCTACCATATCCTCCCACTTATTGAACTTCCTGGCTTAGCATAATCTCTTTAATTGACATACCAAGATTCTTCCCTTGTATTTTCAACATCTATTCACTGAATAATCATCTTCAAATCTCCCCCTTGTCCTTTCAAGAAGTTTATCTAATTATACCACTCATTCCATATCTCATTACAATTTTTTTTCATGTGAATAGGATTTTTGTTCAATAAAAGATTAGAGGTTGCGCCTAGCTGTCATTGCTCAGTGGTTGAGGGTCGACCTATAAAGTAGGAGGTCATGATTCAATTCCTGATCAGGGCACCTCCCCAGTTGAGGGCTTGATGCCCAGTGTGGGGTGTGCAGGATGCAGCTGATCAATGATTCTCTCTCATAATTGATGTTTCTCTCTCTTGCTCCCTCTCCCTTTTTATCTGAAACCAATACAATATATGTTTTATTAAAAAAGGAAAGAGGTTTCAAAAGTTGAAGGAGAGACAGTGATGGTGATATTAGAAATCTAAGATGAGAGATCAACAAAAAAAATTTCAAAATTGGTATGTTTATTTTTTTTTAATTTGAGGAAAATAGATAATACAACAATGGTATGGAAAACATTCTTTCACATAATCTGGTTGTGAGAAGCAGAGAAAAACAGGCTACACAGATTTCAGATGATGAGCCCTATTGGAAAGATGCTCTCTATCCCTGGAGTGCTAACAGAGGAAAAAGCCTCAGAGTTATATATCGTTCTGTCCTTTCATGTCTACAGTAACCTTCCACAAATAGATGGTCTCAAAATAACCAACTCATTTAATGATTAATTTAAAAAAAGTAGCTCATGAGGGAAAATGTAAATAAAACTCCACAATATGTAGCAGCATGAATTAATAGTGAGGAGGAGACTATTTCATAGATAAAATGACAATTGGAAACAAAAGTTCTATAAATATAAGTTAATTTAATATGTCAACTGGTTGGATCATGAAACCCAAATATTTGGTCGAACATCCATCTGGATATTGTTGTGAAAGTATTTATTAGATGATATTACAATTTAAGTCACTACTGTGAGTCAGGCATACGTATTACCCTTCTCAATGTGAGCAAGCCTCATCCAGTCAATTGAAGGTTTTAGGAGAAAGAATGTGGTCCTTTGAGGGAGATAAATTCTGCCTACACACTGTCTTCAAACTCTGCCTACACTGATAACTCTTCCATAGGTTTACAGCCATCCAACCCACTTTGTACTTGCCAGCATTCCCAATTGTATGAGCCAGTTCCTTAAAATAAACCCTCTCTCTCTGTCTCTCTCTTTAAAAAGTAATAGAAAGGTAATTTTGGATAATATTTGTATATATGTATATATGTGTGTGTATAATATGTATATATGTATACATATATGTATGAATACTGTATATCATAAATCCATGGTCAGCTAATGGTGGCTCTGAGCCACATGAGGCTCTTTGGCCTCTTGAGTGTGACTCTTACACAAAATACCACAGCCTGGGTGAATCTATTTTGAAGAAGTGGCGTTAGAAGAAGTTTGAGTTTAAAAAGTTTGGCTCTCAAAAGAAATTTCAATCATTGTACTGTTGATATTTGGCTCTATTGACTAATGAGTTTGCCGACCACTGTCCTATATAATAAAAGCCTAATATGCTAAGTGTCCGGTCAGCCATTCAACCAAACAAAGCATAATATGTTAATGAGTAACTTCCACATTATATGCACTCATTACCTATCTATGCTAGGGTTGCTCAATCACTCACTATGACATGTTCTGACAACCAATTTAAGTCACTACTGTGAGTAAGGCAGATGCTCCGACTGGTAGGTTAGCTTGCTGTTGGGGTCTGGTCTATTAGGACTGAGCAAGATGGGCCTGAAAAGCCCTGGAGCCCTCCTATGGTCCCTTCCCAGCTGGCCAACCTCCCACATCCCTGCACCAGGGGGGATCCCTCGGCCTGGCCTGTGCCCTCTCACAATCTGGGCTGAGAGACCCCTTCCTCTGAGTACACAAATTTGTGCACTGGGCCTCTAGTGCATATATAAAATATATGTAAAAGAGATGAAAGAAAAATATTCAAAACTATATTGCATAATAAACTTCTAAAATGGTCGTATTCTGTATTTGAGTTGGACTGTTATTTTTTTTCTCCTATTTTAATGAATTGAAAAATGTTCTATGCATACATACAAAATAGTTGAAAATTGATTTCATTTAGTCAACCAATTACTTGTTGACACAAGAATATTCCTCTTTTTAGAATATTATGTCACATAAATGTGATTGATTAATGTTTTGAGTGATTATAAGATAACTGTATGATCTGAAAATATGTTTTGGCAGCATTGCCTAATTCTAAGATGATAGATTTGAAAAAGTGGGTATTATTTTAACAACAGAGAGATTTTTCAGAGTAGATATTAAACTTGTCAAAGGAAAGTGAAGAATTTGATAATATCTTAGGCCTCTTTTCTGAAAACTTTTTATTTTGTATGATATGAATTTATTTGGTTAACATAATTTCCATTCTTGGCTAGAACTTGAAGTTTATTGCAGTGATTTTAAATAAAAAGCAAACGAGTTTTAACTCCATCTAAGGAGGTGTAGGATATTTATGGGGAAAGGAGCTTTAGGAAGGCTCAAGGGGAAATGCCAGTGACTGATCAAGAAGAATGGAAAATGTCATTTTGCATTTTAGAAAACATGATCATGATTTTGCTGTGAAATTCACAAAACCTTCTATGGCAAAGGAAAACTTTACTTGATTAAGTGGCACTAGACATAAATGTATATCAAATCATAACTGCAGTGCCTAGCAGAGAAATGTTCATTGACGTCCAGGGAAGACAAGCTCTTTAATATTGCAGTGCTATTTGCACTTATGTTTGAGTGGAAATGCACCACAAGGACCACAACATTAAACTCTGTCAATTCTTGAATTTCAATTGTCTGCATGAATAAGCACCATTTCCTAACAATAACCAGAAAGCCTGCTTTCAATTGTAAACACTTTTCTTTTTGATGGAAAAAAATACTACTGTGTCCTTAAAGAAGTGTGAACATTCCTTGTAAACCCCACATCCCCCTTTATTTAATTTTATAGACTAGATTTATGGTCAACAAGCTAAGGGGTTTGATGTTACAGTGTGCCTAAATGAGTAACTTCCACATCATATGCATTCATTACCTGTCTGAGTACATATCATTGTGGAAAATAGTCACAGACACACATACACCTGCAAAGAAAGCTGGAAAATGCAGTCTTTATTAAGGTGGCCCACACGCTCTGCAAACATGTATATGAGTTCAGAAGAATAAAGGATGAATGGATTTCTTTGGAATACCTTGATTTTCTGTTGTGTTTTTTTCTATTTTGTGAATATCAGTTTAAAGATTTTGTTACATAATAATTTGTATAATAATGAGTTCCCCTAATCCAATCATGAGCTTCTCCAAGTTAAGGCTTCGTAAATCAGCTTTTCCTCTCAGTAAATAGTGATGTTCATTCATTTTAGCACATGCTCAAAAGTTTATTGACTTTAGTTAACTTCTGTTGTTAATTCTTTAAATAAAAGTTTTATATGCACATGAGAAATACTTCAAAAATTCTGTTAAGTAGAAAGTGAAACATTATTTTTAAATCTGCCTATTTTTATTTGTTTTTGCTTTCTACTACCAAACTACAAATTATATTAAGTTTATGAGAGATGAGAGAGATTTATTCTTCTTTTAACCATACTGCCAACCTCACCATTGCAATCAAGTTCTCTGAAGTATACTTTAATCTTCAACCCTTTTATTAATGTCATTGCCGGTTGGGTTTTCTAGGAAACAGACTCAGAGAGGAAGATTAGTGTGCAGGAAGTATATTAGAGGATGCTCTGACTGCCATACCCTGTGGGGGAGCAAGGAAAAAGAATGGGCAGAGGAAAAGTAAAGCCACCTGAAGGCTTAACTGAAGCAACCTTGCCTTAACCAGTCACTGGATGTCAGTTGCTCCAAAGAAAGGGTGTGACCTTCAGTAGGGTGACCATTCTTTGGTCAGGAGCAATTCCTGCTCCTGGCAACATCTGAAGACTATCAGCTGACCACAATCCCAGTAGTAAGGGGTATACATTTTCAGTGCTGAAGCATGATCTGAGAGGACAACAGTGTCCACTATACTTCATAAAATTTTCACTAAAGAAGAAAACCTCAGTTTCTGTTCCCTGATCTTTGATTGCTTTTCCTGGGATGGTATAGTGATTACATGCTAATCAGGAATATAGCACCTTCTCTCCATTTCTGCTTCTTTTTTCATAGCACTGGTTCCCATGTTTCAGATCACTTCATGTCCAAGATAGTTATTGTAGTTCCATTTCATTCCATTCCTGCAATGCAAAGAAAGGGCCAAAAAGTATGTTCCAATGGACTATTCACATAAAACATCTCAGAAATATTTTTTTTTTTGTAAAAGACATAGTCATGTGGTACATTTAATATCCAAGAAGAGCACTGGAATATCAACTTTAAGCTGAACACATTACAACAGAAATAACTTTTAATTTCTTATTGCAGTAGAAAGGGACATTAAATATGGGAAACTAGTAGTCTCTGAACACACACACACAGACACACATGCTTATATGTATATTCTTATATTCTAGCAAACAATTATCAATTATTCACTGCAATTAATTTTAAGTATTAGTCTTAATTGTGTGATAACTGAATAATTATCTAGTGTTATAGTCAGTACACTTCTATAATACTAATATAAAAATAGTTTAAAAGTATAGTGTTATACTTACCTAACTTAAATATAAATATTTGAAAGCTCTACATTTAGGAAGAAAATTCTTTTTAAAGGCCTACCATCCAGGTAACTTATGTTGCAAGAGAATTATCTAAACAAGCAAATTAACTAACCAGAAAACCCCCAAAACTAAAACACTCAATTAGTTATGTTAAATTTTCAATTCCAAACGTATGAAATATTTGAAACTATTAAATACTAAGAATGAGTATAACTTGGTGAGCTAGGGAGGTAATAAAACATTTTTGCCTAAAAATTACTTGATGATAAAATATAGATTAAAATATTTTAAAAGTAAAAGAAAATTATAAAAGGATCTTAACAAAGAAAAGAGAGAAAAAGTTATCAAAAGTAGCTTTGAGAGTATGTATTTCTTTACTTTAAAAAATTGATAGTTATTCAATAAGTGTATGATTAGGCCTCATTTAAGGAATACTCTACAAGGACAACTGAAAAGTCCAACTGTATTTAGGAAAAATGAGAAAGAGAGAAACAAATAACTGCCAAAAGGCAAAGGCATTGACAGTATTCCTTTTCACTAAAACACCACAGTGTCTTTGGTTGATGACTCGGTTGGAGCATCCCTGCACCGGAAGCTTTCAGGTTCAATTCCGGTAGGTGTGAGTGCTGGGAGTTTGGAGGTGGCCCATGTCTCTCTCTCTCTCTCTCTCTCTCTCTCTCTCTCTCTCTCTCTCTCTCTTTCTCCTTTTCTTCTTCTTCTTCTTCTTCTTCTTCTTCTTCTTCTTCTTCTTCTTCTTCTTCTCTTTCTTCTTCTTCTCCTTCTTCTTCTTCTTCCTGGATCAATAAACATATCCTAGGTTGAGAATAATAATAAAAAAAGAAACACATAACAATTAAAATAGTATGCACTGTTTGTCAATTTTTAGAATAGATAATATTAGGTCTAAACCAAAAATCTTCTGATTGTCATAGTATCACCAAATTTTGCCAGCTAAAAAGTGAAATTCATTGTAAGGAAGGTAAATTAAAAAAGTGTTCCAAGGAACAAGAGGAGTTGAATAAAGTCTAGAACAATAAAGAAAGTAAATTAACTATTGCAGATGAATTATATAATAAATCTTCAAATATATGAAAGACTTTGAGAAAGTATGATAATCAATATTTTCCTTATAGTGAAGACAGAACAAGAGAATCTAGGGTTAATATTAAATATGGTGGGTTTGAGTTAGCGAATAGTGAAATTATTTCTGACAGTGAGAAATTTACAATGAATCTCTTTCAGAGGTCTTTCAAACAAAAATGGATTCTTACTTTTTTATTATTCCATATGAATCGCCTAACTGATGATTGAAACTTAGGTGATGTGATTTATTTTTACGCTTATGATCTCATTGTATAAATTATGAATTTCGTGTAAAACTTCCTCACTAAAACCCAACCCCTAAATTTAAAATAATCTTTTTATAGAAGAAAGGTATTATAAAAATGACTTAGAATGCTATAATTCTATTTGGTAAGAGCCTGTCCTACCTATGACATTTTTAAAAGTGAAATCTAACAGAGCTAGGAAAAGACTGAAATTAAACATGAAACTGAAAGAACAGCTCAACCAGCTTGGCTTAATCATTGAGGGTTCCTCTATGAACCAGGAGGTTATGGTTTGATTCCTAGTTAGGGCACATACCCAGGTTGTAGGCTAGATCTCTGGTGGATCACCTGCAGGAGGCAGTCAATCAATGATTCTCTCTCATTGTTGATGTTTCTATCTCTCTTTCCCTCTCCCTTTCACCCTACAAACAATTAAAATATAGTTAAAAGTAAGACAAAAATACTGAAAGAACATTCTTTAGTATGTTTTGCAAAAGTTATTAGATATTTTTAAATCATTTTTTAAGAGGAATGTCAATTTTAAAAACATTTACTTATGCATAGATTATAAACTGAAAAGCATTCGTGACATAAAATAGTAACCTGTACCTTTTCCAGGTTTGTTCATTATTCTCAGTTTCTCCTAAGAAACTCAAAGACATTCTCATAAGCTGTTCTCACTTTGGAAGGAAGCAAAACTTATTTTCCAAAGATCTTCCATGTGCAGCTGCCCATCAGGAAGGGGGTTCTTTACAGCACTCAGTGATGTATACTCTCGAAGCTGCCAAACTTGATTAAACTCTCTAAAAGCATGACATCCCTGAGCAGCCTTCTGCAGTCATAAGTTTCAATGGTAAAAATGACATAATAAAGCTTACTAATAAAGTAACATAGATTTTAAAATGTTTTTTTTCTTTTTTTACAACATTTCATTTAATAGAGAATCAATCTTGCACTCTGAGGTCATTGAGGGCATAATAGGCTGAATGTGTATAAAAGACAATGAAAGATGTTTTTTCAGACTAGTAGTTTAAGCTAATTTAGTTTAAACTGATCATATATATATATGCCTAAGCGACCATTATGACCGGTCAACTAAACAACTGGTCAACTGATTGCTATGATGATGCACTGACCACCAGGGGACAGATGCTCAATGCAGGAGCTGAGTCTTGGTGGTCAGTGTGTCCCACAGCCAACCTCCTGCAGTTGGCTAACCTCCTGCAGGCAGTCCCTCCTGCTGGCCGGGTGGTCAGTGTGCTCCCACAGCCAACCTCCCACAGCAGTCCAGTCCCCCCCACCCCCCCAGGCCGGCTACCCCAATCAGCCCTGATTGCCGGCCCAAGCACGAATTTGTGCACCAGGCCTCTAGTGAATTATAAGAACTTTCTAAAATTAAGTTGTAAACCTATAAATTGAATCTTTGAAATATCTTTACATATCATAATTGCATGAAGCATATTTCTCAGATTGACAGCAAAAAATCATTTTGTTTATCATCCCCAGGCTAAGACTTTTTTTTTTCCATTTTGGTTAGGAAAATTCTCCTAAGCTTCCCCATTCTGACTTAAAAAAGCTTTCATGAGATTTAGGCTTTGGGCATGATCAAAGATTTGAGAGACTGGAGTTTAGCAGTCCTTGGTAATCACTTCTGAAAGCAGTGACTAATTCTATCAGCTTTCTGAAAAGGGTATAAATCTTGATGCTATCAGCTATTTTGTCTTCTGAAACAACTAGAAAAAAGACAAGCAAGGAATCTACTTTCAGTCTGCTTAAATTACTTAGTTCCACTCATGCATTTCTCTAGTGAGTATCTGTAAACGTAAGCTTGAGGAACAAAGTACATTTAATGTTAAACCGTTACAACAATGTTATAGTCTTCAGGATTCAAATATTATTTGAATCCAAAAGAACATATGAAAAAAATCCAGTTCAAAACCACCATAAAGGAAAGCAAGTGTGAAATAATGTCAGTGTTGAAAGCATGAGAGAGAAAACAAGGAAAGAGAACACTAATAATAAGGTTCATGGCCCCTGTCAGGGCCCCTGAGGTTTACTTGTGAATAAGAGCATATCTTCATTTAGCTAACAGGGATAGTGACATAATATGCCTCACTTTCACCTATAGTTGACATGCAGGGAATGTTTATTCTCATTTATGTCTAAAATATTCCAAAAACTAGTAGCTTGAGAAAACTTATTTAAATCAAGTAAATCATCTTTACATTCATTAAACAATGTATTCAGCCTAAATTCATTTTGAATGACTAGCTGTGTTAGAGAACATGGAATAAATCAGTGAACAAAACTGAAATTTTACTTTCTTAGTTTTTATCATCAGGATTATTTTGAGATGGATAATTTGGGAAAATTACAGAGAGGACAAAGTGCAAGATGATCCAGCAAGAAAATCTAATTTTAAATCTATCATGGGGTGGGCATATTTACATCTATGTGAAAGCAATTCTGTCAAAATTCTTTATACCTAAAAAAAAAATTGTTATATCAGTGCTATAAAAAATTCCATATTCTTGAATGCTTATAAATGATAATACTCATATGGTAAACTGGAAGATATAAAAAAACTCTATATTGGCTTTGTTAAAAAATACATATTTATAGACTTTTCTTATCCTAATATATAAAAACCCTGGGTCCATCACGACTAGAAGCTCAACCAACCAAGTCAGCCTTGCAGTCAATGCAGGGTTCCTGTGGCGACCCAGTACTGACTGCTGAGGGGGCTGCAAATCAGGGTCAGAGAGAGACCTGAAGAGAGAAGCAGGGACTGATCCATAGCCTCTATAACAGCTGTTGATCAGCACTTGCCTCTTTTTCCCTCTGGGCCTGGCCAGCAGCTGTGCCTCCATTTCTCTCCAGGCTTCCACCTAGAGATACTGATCAGCCCCACCTTTCTGATCAGGTCCCATTGATAGGCCCAGAGATGCTGACTGGCATAGAAACCGACCAATCAGAAACAAATCTGGGTGAAGTATGAGGAGCCAATGGCTGCCTAGGAGGTGGAGCTTTGGATGCTGACTGGCATAGGAACTAACCAATTAGAACCAAATCTGGGTCAACTGTGAGGAGCCAATGGCTGCCTAAGAGACAGAGCTTTGGATGCTGACTGGCATAAAAACTGACCAATCAGAACCAAATTGGCCAGCAGAGGAGGGCAGTTGGGGGTGAGATCAGGCCTGCAGGAGAAACTAATTGGGGTGGAAATCAGGCTGGCAGGGGATGGCAGCTGGGGGCATCCAGGCTGACAGGGGAGGGAACTTGAGGGGACCAGGCTTGCAGGGGAAGGCAGTTGGGGGCAACCAGGTTGGCAGGGTAAGGCAGTTGGGGGTGACCAGGTCTCCAGGAGAGGCCAGTTGGGAATGTTTGGACTGGCAGGGGAGCAGTTAGGTATTAATCAGGCTGGCAGGAGAGCAGGTAGTGGGTGATCAGACTGGCAGGCAGAATTGGTTAGGGGCAATCAGGCAGGCAGACAAGCGGTTAGGAGCCAGCAGTTTTATATTGTGAGAGGGATATCCAAATGCTAGTTTATCGGACCTAAACGACAGTCAGACATCCCTTGAGGGGTCCTATATTGGAGAAGGTGCAGGTTGGGGTGAGGTACATCCCCCCAAGGCACAAATTTCATGCACTGGGCCTATAGTATTACATAATTATAAGATAAATTGTCAAATTCTGGAAATACTTTAAACAGTAACATATTAATTTTGCAAGAAATTTTTAAATATATTTTTATTGACTTCAGAGAGGAAAAGAGAGGGAGGGAGAGATAGAAACATCAATTATGAGAGAGAATCATTGGCTGGCTGCCTCTTCCATGTCCCCCACTGTTGATATTGCCCCCAACATAGGCATTTGTGCTCACCTGGAGTCCAACTGTGACCTCTTGGTCCTTAGGTTGATACTCAACCATTGTGCAATGCTGAACTGGCTGCAAAAAATTTCAATAACAAAATTGAACTTTCTTCTGTGATCATTACTTTTTTGTATCATACATCATTGTTATGTCATATATGATATATGCATTTCCAAGGAGGGCCCCATGTAGCTCTCTTCATTTTGAGTGTTCCTGAGTTTTATTCTTTACAGGAAATAGATAAACAATGCTGTGTGCCTTGATTAATAATGAAGAAATTCTTTGAGAAGTCCTATCGACTGATTCAACCTCCATGCACTTCCAGGAGAAACACTGTGGGAGGGTTCTTCTGGACTGCTTCTACCTCCTGTTTATAGTCAAACTCTAAAGCAGCTTCTTGGCTTGCAATTCTGTAAAACAATTATGGAATTTTACCATACATAAAATGCCTTTGCTATAAAAAAAAATAAATGTCATTTTTGTAGTGACTAAAAATATCATTGTTGATCAACACTTTTTAATGATTATCTTTTTATTTCTCATACTCACCATGGAGGACAATAATTTTTTACATAACTCAGCAGTAACAAGACAGTAGACTTTTCTCTGACAGAAACTCCTAAGTATGAATGAAAAGTCAGTCAGATATTATATTTTAAGATTATGAATATTATTCAAATTTATCACTTTCTATTTTTATTGGTTAATAAATGTATTAAACATAATGAACTGAGCTTCTCTTAGCTGAAATTTTCTAGTCACATAAATATATTATTGAACTCTCTTAGTTAAAATTTCCTATCATGTGAATGTTGAAACCATTTGAATTTTGCATGCCAAATATTTTTAAATGATATTAAAGATTTTCCTAGAGTGTACACAAATGTAGCTCTACTAGTCAAAGCAGTTCTTTACTAGTGTACAAATTACAGTATTGTCTAAATATTATTCATGAATTAATATTGTTTGTTTTTAATACTCATCCAAGGATATTTCTCCATTGATTTTTAGAGAGAGTGGAAGAGAGAGGAAAAGACGAGAGAAATATCAATGTGAGAGGTACAAATCAATCAGTTGCCTCCCGCAGGAGCCAAGGGCCCAGGCTGGGGAGAAGCCTATATCCAAGGTGCAGGTCCTTGACTGGAATCCAAGCCTGGACTCTTCAGTCCATGGAGACTGTGGGAACCTCTTTCACATCCCACATGGTTCAGGGTTCCCGTTCAGGGTTCAGGTTCTGGAGGAGGCCAAACACAAATGAAAAGAGAGACTAGAAAAGTATTAATTTGGGAATATTGATGGGGGCAGGGGAGAGCTTTCCTCTAGCGAAAAGACTATCCCCTTCCTTTGACCTTGCCATCCCTTTTATTCAGGTTTGGGATGCACCCTTTGCCCTGAAGCAGGCAATTCCAGTAACAAGTAGATTATTTTATCAATAAGGATTTCCATGATTATTTGATGGGGTAATTGCTTCAGCTACCATTGTCTCAATTAGATAAGGGGTGACTGGCTCTGATCTTTCAAAGCTTCAAGGTTGACCAGCCTTCCATGTTCCTTGTCCACACTTTCTATTAGTGAGACATTGTTTTCGGGCATCGCCAAACCTGTTAGGGTAATGAATGAGTGTTTTAATAAGTTTTTTTTTTTTTAAATCAAAGTATAAGGTACATCTTGAAAACATTTCATGAACAAAACAAAAGTGTGCAGCTTGATGAAATATCACCAACTAAATCTACCAAAAGGCAATATAACACAAGGAGGATAACATTTTCAGCAACTTGGGTGTTCCCTTCAGCCTCTTCTTAATTACGATTCCCACTCTCTGATCAAGGGATCAACAGCTCTGGCTTTAACATTGTGTTTTATGTTGGCTCTTGGAATTTTATATTAATGGAACCATATGGTACATATTCTATTACAATACTTTTTTTTTTTCACCCAACAAGACATTTGGGAGATCCATCTCCATTATTTTACATGGTAATATTTTGATCTTTTCCTTTAGAGTATTCCTCAGTATAAATATACTACAGTTAATTTATTCATTTTGCTGTTTACATATTTGTGAGGTATTTCTAAGTTTTGACTTATGAATAATTTTTCTGTAAGGATTGTAGTACATGTCTTTTGTTTTATACAGTCATAATTTCTACATCCCTATGTGAATTATTTTTGATCTCATGGTATGTATTTGTTAAGAATTTTGAAAGATAATGCTGGTATTCAAAAGCATCATTTGTGAAATTCTATTGCTCTTTGCTGACATACGCTATTTTCAAAATTGGGCCACTGTGTAATAGAATTAAGTCTGTGGTTTAATTTTACATGTAGACAGCTTCTTAGTGAGCTAAACAACATATTACTTGAAAGTCAGATTCCTATTGCTGAAATGGTCTAAAGTCATGTCTCTAGGCAGCTGATGTGTTCCAATGTAATCACTTACCATGATGAATATTTTTTGGATTTTTTTTTACCTGGTTTGTTTTGATATGTCTTTTTGGGAAAAATAAAATTTTCTACCAGTTTTTCAAGAATTTTAACTAGTGCTATTATTTTAAATATTCACATGAAAAAGAACTTCACTGATGATTACAAAAGAAAATTTTCTGAAGTAATAAGGCTACCTGGCATGATTAAATGTATTATTCAAAGTACATGTTCACTGTTATAATGTTATACAGACTTTTTTGGTGGTGGATGCTAAAATTGAAGATTTAAAAACCAAAATAATTTTAAATACAGGAGCCTTAAAAAAGCTATATACACAGTGTTCAACTATAATTACAAATGTAAAATTTTGAGTAAGAGTAAAATTATAATATAAATCTTGCACTGTGAAACACTATGGCACACTTGTTGGGAAATTAAACTTCTCTTAATCTATCCTAAGAAGGAAAGTATAAGATGAGAGAGAGAGAAAAAAATGTCCATTAATATATTTTAATATTATAGAAACATAACTATAAACTAAGTCAGATTAAAATTTAAAGCCATCACCAGAATTTAAAAATTAGTTTTAAAACTTCGCTCTGACCATGAACTTTTAATTTCTCTAATTAATGAACATGAATATATTTCATTACAGCATATCTGTACATATAACCTAGACAGTATACTTTCTGAAATGAACAACACATTATTAGAGAAGTTAAATGTTATATAAACTATACATTTTATGTAGCACTGTTATATTAAAAATATGCCTTACAACTAGTGCCTTCTTTTGTATTCTATATAAATATCAGTGTAAATCTTAGTCCATGATCATGCTTTTTATGTACTAATTACTCATCACCATAGATATTTAGGGCAGGTCAAATATAATTTGTGTTTTAGGTTAATTCAAATCCTAAAATAGATGGGACGACAGGAATCCCAGCAGCTCTCAATCTGTATAACTCAATTAATCAGAAATATTTATTTTTTACAATATATTTTTATTAAGAGAGGGAGATGGACAGAGGATTAGAAACATCAATGATGAGAGAATATCATTTATTGGCTAGTTTCTGCCCACCCCATACTGGGGATTGAGCCTGCAACCTAGGCATGTGCCCTGATTGGGAATGGAACCATGATCTGCTGGTTCATAGGTTGAAGCTCAACCATGGAGCCCCACTTGCCAGGCCATAAATATTTATTTATTTATTCTGATCTAATTTAAGACGCTTTTTATTCTTACTTATTAAATTTCAAATGCTTTTCAATAAATTTAACATTTTTAAATTTTAAGCCAGGCTAGCCAATGCTATTTAGGGGGAACCTGTTTTCATGCACACTGCCATCATTTATCTCTTTAATATTCCCTCCCTCTTGTTCCTTCTATCTTCCACTTAACAAAACCTATTTAAGAAATCCAAATGACATGGCATTCAATATCAGAGTGAATTATTCATACTGATCTATTGCATAACTATCCCACTTACTCTCTGTGCCACAACTTTGACCTATAATATGAATTATATATTTTCATGATTATTTGTCAACTAAGCTTAATCTGACCATCTGATTTTACCTCACTAAGGGTGTGGCTTGTGTAACATTTATTCTTATTAATTCACAGAAACTAATAAGGAAGTATGATGACCAAGAGTCAGTAATAAGGATCAGTTACATTCTCCATGCACTACTCATAGTGGCCATGCTAGACATCCCTTCCCTTCTATTCATGCCTATAGACCCATGGCCCCCACAACGTTAATAGCTGCTACTCACTACTTCTTGAGTGTCTATGCAATGTTGGATTGAAAATCACAAGAGTATTCCTATAAAATGTGGTCAACATTATTTTAAAGAAAAAACAAAACTTACATTTAAGTGTTTTGCAATACTGGCTTGTGATTTATGCTCACTCTACGTATATAAATCAGGAAGGTTTTAAAGACTTAAGGTTCAGTATTTTGGAACACAAATGTTCATGTAAGTTGAGTAAACTATAACTGTTAAACAGTTTTTAGCTTTTCTCAAAGTTAGTTCTATTGTAGGATGTACTTAAGCAGTAAGTATATTTAGGCTAAAGCAGCTGAATTATGTTAAATGCTGCTCTTATAGAACATTACATTGAATACTCTTTGGAAGCATGCTGAAACACATTTTTTTTTTATAAGACTCAATATAGGAGCTTCATGTGCAATGAAAAGTGAAATATCTGGCATGTTTGTTAATTCTAGTTTCATTTAATAACTTGTAAGGCATCTAAGTTTAAGCTTTTTTTTATTATTATTAATGGGGAAAATTTGAGACACAATACCGATATTTTAAGATTTTGGTTTTGGTGTTTGAATTAATTCCTAGACCTTAATTTACATATTTCATTGAATTGTGATTTCCTTTTAGAGGTATTGTACTAAGTGAAACTTGTCAAATAAATCTTTTTAAAAAGTAAAATATCCGGTCTTTTGCATGAATTTAAGGACAGCAATACTCTGATACTATTTTTCAGTGTTTCACTGGACAGGAATCCTTATTTATTTATGTATTTATGTATTTATTTTATTTTAAAATATTACATATATTATTATATATATATCTCCTTTCCCCCCTACCCCATTGACCTTCCCCCAGCCTCCCTATCCTCGATCGCACGCCCTCATCCCACCCCCTAAGTATCTTGTGTCCATTGGTGTGTTTATATGCATGCATACAAGTCCTTTGGTTGATCTGTTTCCCTTTCTCCCCAAAACTTCCCAGCTTTCCCACTGTAATTTGACATTCTCTTTGGTGCTTTACTGCCTCTGTATCTATTTTTTTTATTCATCAGGTTATAATGTTTTTATTTTCCATAAATGAGTGAGATCATGTGGTATTTCTCTTTCATTGCCTTGCTTATTTCACTTAACATAATGCTCTCCAGGTCCACTCAACCTGCTGCAAATGGTAAGAATTCCTTCTTTTTTAAGAAAGTATATGAAATAGAAGCAGAAATAAGCCTGCCAGAGAAAGAGTTCAGAGAAATGATCATAAGATGGATGAGAAGAATGGAAGACAAAATCGACAATGTGAGTAAGAGTCAAGAGGAAATGAAGAAGACCCAAGAGGAAATGAAGAAGAGCCAAGAGGAAATGAAGAAGCAGCAAGAAGAAATGCAGAATAATAAAGAAGAAATGAAAAATGACATCACTGCTATAAAGAACTCAATAAAAAGCATAAAAAGTAGACTAGAAGAAGCAGAGGACCACATCAGTGAACTAGAAGACAAGTTAGTAAAAAATACCCAAGTACAGCAGCTTCTAGAAAAAAATATAAATTAATAAGCAAGAGGAGAGCCTAAGGGAACTTCGGGATAACATGAAACAAAACAACATCCACATAATTGGGGTCCAGAAAGAGTGGAAACTGAGCAAGGAATAGAAAACCTGTTTGAAGAAGTAATTACAGAAAACTTCCCTGATATAAAGAAGAAAAAAAACAAACAAATCAAAGAAGCTCACAGAGTTCCAAGCAAAATGAACCCCAAAAACCGACACCAAGGCACATTATAATTAAATTGGCAAACACCAACGACAAAGTAAGAATCTTAAAAGCGGCCAGAAAGAAACAGAAAGTTACCTTACAAAAGAACCCCCATAAGACTCTGAATCCGAGAATACTGTACCCAGCAAGGCTTTCAATCAAAATTGAAGGTGAAATCAGAAGATTCACAGACAAAAAAGGACTAAGGGAATATATTACCACCAAATCAGCAATGCAAGAAATGTTTAAGGGTCTGCTGTAATAAAAAGAAATAGGAAGCGAAGAAGGAACTCGGAGGTAAAGACTAAAAATGGCGACATATAAGTACCTATCTATAATAACGTTAAATGTAAATGAATTAAATGCTCCAATCAAAAGACATAGGCTAACTGATTGGATAAGAAAACATGATCCATATATCTGCTGTCTATTAAAAAACCCACCTCAGGAAAAGAGATGCACACAGATTGAGGGTGAAGGGATGGAAGATAGTATTTCAGGCAAATAGAAATGAAAAAAAAGCTGGGGTTGCGATACTTATATCTGACAAATTAGATCTCAAAGTAAAGGACATAAGAGATAAGAAGGCCACTTCATAATACTAAAGGGAACAATCCAACAAGAAGAAATAACTCTGGTAAACATATATGCACCCAATATAGGAGCACCTAAATACATAAAAAACTCCTGGAGGATATTAAGGGAGAGATTGACAGCAATACAATCAGTAGGTATTCATATATTGGGTTTTTACAGTCTTTGCAGCTAGTGAAGGGATTGAGAATTTTAGCCAATCTCCATGGCTCTTCGGGAGGCAACTACAACCATACTACACAAAAGTGTCTTAACTTGTAATGAAGGACTTCAGGTTATCTTCATTCTATACTCATCAAGATTATCTTTCTAAAATAAAATTTTTTTTGAGGGAATATGAATTTATCTATCTATCTATCTATTTATTTATTTCAAATTAAATCTTTATTATTCAGATTATTACATTTGTTTCTCTTTTTTCCCCTTTATAGCTCCCCTCCACCCACCTGCCACCCTCCCTCTACCCTTACCTCCCTCCCATTGACCTCATCCATTGGTGTATTATTTTTGTCCAGTTTCTCCCTGCACTCCCTCATCCTTTTCCCCCTGAGAATTATCTGTCCACTCCCTTTCTGTGCTCCTGATTTTATTATATTCACCAGTTTGTTCTGTTGATGAAATTTTTCATTCACTTTATTTTTTGATTCACTTGTTGATAGATATGTATTTGTTGTTCATAATTTTTATCTTTACCTTTTTCTTCTTCTTCCTCTTCTTAAAGAGTACCTTCCAGCATTTCATATAATAATGGTTTGGAGTTGATGAACTCCTTTGGCTTTTTCTTATCTGTGAAGCTCTTTATCTGCCCTTCAATTCTGAATGATAGCTTTGCTGGATAGAGTATTCTTGGTTGTAGGTTCTTGCTGTTCATCACATTGAATATTTCTTGCCACTCCCGTCTTGCCTGAATTGTTTCTGTTGAGAAATCAGCTGACAGTCGTATGGGTGCTCTCTTGTAGGTAATTAATTGTTTTTCTCTTGCTGTTTTAATATTCTTTCTTTGTCTTTTGCTCTTGGTATTTTAATTATGATGTGTCTTGGTGTAGTCCTCTTTGGATTCCTTTTATATGGGGTTCTGTGTGCTTTCTGGACTTGTAAGTCTATTTCTTTTACCAGATGTGGAAAGTTTTCAGTCATTATTTCTTCAAATAGGTTTTCAGTATCTTGCTCTCTCTCTTCTTCTGACACCCCCATCATTGTGATGTTGGTACACCTGAAGCTGTCCAAGGCTCCTTACATTATCTTCACATTTTTGGATTCTTTTTTCTTCTTGCTTTTCCAGTTGAGTGTTTTCTGACTCTTTATATTTCAAATTTTGTTGAAGTTACTCTCTGTTTAAAATCCATCAGTAGCTCCCTATTGCTGTCATGTGAAAACTCAAATTTTAGGAAAACCTAAAAGGTATCAACCTCATTTCTCCTTCATTGTGCTCTTGATATAATTCTCAAATCAACACAAACCCTTGCTGTCACCGACACCTGAGCTCCTCTAGCCTAGGCACTCATCCCTTTGGAGGAATTTCTTTCCTAGATGCCTGGACAAAGCACAGGTGTCAACTCTCTGAGAAGATTTCCCTGTTCTTCCAAAGGTGCCCCTTCTAAGGGAGCCCATGACATTCATAGATGATCTCCGATAAGATACCTTTTCTACTGTAATTGTGTCATAACTATCTCTTTACCTGTCTTTCTTCCCACTAGGTCATATCCTCTGTGAGATTTATGAGTATATCTTTATGTCTTTGGCAATTTTTAAAGTGCCTGGCACAATATTTATTAACTAAATAACAATGACATAATTTCTGTTGGAATCTATTTATAAGGCACTTTTATTAGGAGCCCAAAGGGCAATTTTAGCAAGGCAAAATTTAACCTGATTAATCAGGGATTTAAAACAATGGTAAAGACATATTTGATGGTGTAAAAAATTATGAGCATGCTTATATTGCTGAATGTATCCAGTTTTACCCCTCCTATTACAATTCATCCTGCATATAATGCCAGCTTCATTTTCCTTCTAAAGCAGAAACTCCTGTCCCTTGATGGAAATATTTAAGGATTCCATTTAATCTACTGCCTAATGTGCAAATTTCTTATGCTTACATTCAGTCTTCCACATTAGGTTTCTTATCTGTGATAGAAGAGAAAAAGAAATTATACTGTAGAACTTAACCATCTGAGTTTCTGCTTCCTACGGGAAAAACAAAATAATTCACTTGGCTATATACTCTTTGTTAAGGAAAATACCATGGACATTTTTTTTTTTTTTGCTATGAGATAGTAAATCTTCAAGGCAGAAGGCAAAGTGAGATAAAATGAAGTAAATTGCTTTGTATAACACAATAAGAAGATACGTTAGCTTATTCAGGTAAGTAAGAAGGATGAGATCTTAGAGGCAGCAAGGGTAGGAAAATCCTAACAAAATACCAAAAAGCTAGTTATTTTTCATATAACATGGTTTAGAAGAGACCAGACCTTCCATCTACTAGAAATAAAATATCCTAAAGTTTAGTTAGATATCTGGCTGCCATACTAATAGCTACATTTCCTACCTCTCTTAAGGATGGTTGTTGCCAGGTGATTAATGAGGGTGGGGGAAGAGGGGGACAGAGAGCAATTGATTTTGACTAAAAGTATTCAAGTATTCAGTTTATGGCCTCTCTGTATAAAGAAAACACTGCTTGCCCTTGGTTTCCTCCTTCACCCTTTTCATAGATTGGAAAATTATGGGTACTAAAATGCTACCTTTTGAGAACAATGAAACTACCATGCAAGGTTTGTTCTACTCATATCTATGCTGTAAAATGAGATTAAAATTAAGTTCCATTTTTACTTGAGACACCAAATTCTTGGTTCATTTTGTTTCAGTAACTTAGACTATTGTGGTTGGAAAAGATAGCAGATGTATTTTTACGTTCATCTACTGATTTTTATATTCAAGACATCTTTAAATGTTATCAAAATTTTTAACTCTTTAAATGTATATATTCTTCTATTAGAATGTACAAATTGCTTATTTTTATTTTTTTATTTTAAAATATACTTTTATTGATTTCAGAAAGGAAGGAAGGGGGAGAGAGATAGAAACATCAATGATGAGAGAGAATCACTGATTGGCTGCCTCCTCCATGCCCCCCACTGGGGATCTAGCCTGCAACCCAGGCATGTGCCCTTGACTAGAATAGAATCTGGGACCCTCCAATCTTCAGACTGATGATCTCTCCATGGAGCCAGACAGGCTAGGGCCAAATTGTTTATTTTTAATCTTTGTCATTTCAAATCCCAGGTTTCTATATATAATTTAAATGCAGTACTCTGATAAATGACTTATTATGATTTATGTATTGGGTAAACTGCATAGCAAACCCATATATTTCCATATGTTTCTAATAACAGATTGCTACTTAAAAAAGCCAAAATTCCCAAAAATGCACACAAAAACAACCCCAAAGATTTGTTTTGTATCTTTTATTTTCAATGTGCTTTAATTGCACTGGAACTTTAATTGAGCTGTAATTACTTTTTATTGCATGCATTTGTATGAATTTAAAATTACGAAAACTGAAATGTTGTAGATGAAGCAATTTCATGCATATAACAAAACAGTTACCATAAAGAAAAGTTTTATTCTTTTTTTATATATATATTTTATCACTATCTGGAACTTTTAAAGTTAAACTTACAATCTGATCACATTTTATTTTTCTTTATTTTTTTATTTTCTGATTATCCCGTTGCTCACCCTTCTTTGCCTCAGGCTATAGTCTGAGAGTTTCAACCATTGTTTGAGTGTCCTTGTTGTCTGGCTTCCTGTGGGATTCAACCAATGGGAAGGCTCTTGAAAGAGATGAGAGCTGAGAGGGGAAGACTGGTCTTAGTGTTTAAACTTACTGTTCTGGCCTTGGCTCCCTTCCTGGATGCCCACAAGTCCTGAAGGCTACACCTCTTCCAGAGATCCAGCTCTCAGAAACCCTGCACCTTCCATGTAGGATTATACTGGCTTCATGCTGTTAGTAGTTCCTGGATATTTATCTCTTCTTGGTGCCCTTAACTTCACCTTCACCTCTGTGTAGAGTTCCTCTATGAAATTTACTTCACATAAACATTTTGAAGACCATCTGTTTCCTGCTGGGAACTTAACTGATATATTATTCTTACAAATTTATGTCGGTTTCTATTATGTGTCAGGTTCTTATTCACTGAGCACCAACTAAAGTGTAACTATACATCAGTTCACAAAACTGTTGGGTTCAAATTCTCATTATTGCTTAGACCCGAAGAAAGGCTCTTCTATTATTCATTTATGTGGATGTTTACTGATTGGATTAGGCTGGCATGCACAGTCCATTTTTATCCCAAGTAAGACTCTATCACCAAAGTTAGATATTAGCCATATGCCAGGTAAGAAAACATGCTACCACGGAACTATGGCTAATTTAAGCTAAATTTGATCTAGGCAATCATGGAACTCTCTTGACATATGACATGACTTTTCAGTTTCATTATTTTCATTTTCATAGCTCTCTATCTATTGGATTTTGCTAAGGTCTACCTAAAATTTACCTAAAATATCATTTACTTCTCCTTTCTACTTTCTTTTCAGAATCTCACCACAATCTTTCAGCTTATCATGAGTATACTCAAAGACCAGATTTCATACAGTCTCACAATTACTCTTGTTTGTTCTTCCTATATTTTTATTTTTAATGGGCCATCAGCTACTCTCCATAAGTATTTAGCAGATGTAGCATTATTTTCCCAGGTTCGATATTTGCATAGCCATAAGCAGTTTATTGGCCATTTCTAACAAGAAGCAATTTCTGAAATTTTTATACATTTCATTTACACAGTTAGCCCAGATCTGTTGAGTATGCAGAGCTATTAACATTTCCACAGCCAGGCACGGATGGCAACTGTTGACGATGGTCTGCCAAACAGGTTATGTTACAGTTTAAGAGGTGAGACTTAAAGTGGAGAGAGCAAATGTCCTTCAATGAATATTAAAGTATTTACTAGTAATTTATATTTTTTGTCTGCACCAATTATAATCTGTAAGCTAGAATAATAATGACTGATGCTTTATTGAGGGCTTAGGGTGTGCCAGGTACTCTATTAAGTGGTGTTTTATATCACTCTGTTTAAACCTCTCAGCTATTTTATGCTACACAATAATGAAGTCCCCAATTACAGAAAAAGAAATAAAAAGTTAGAGTAGTTCAGGAACACGATCATAGTCACACGGCTGGTAAGCTGTGGAGAAATATCTCAAGTTAAGTCTAGAACCTGGACCCGCATAGCTCTCATGAACACTGACTGAGATCTTTCCATATGCTAAGTATAATTGCAACATAATCACACACGTATTAATGTAATAATTTTGAGCATACTTGATCAGAGGCAAGGTTCTTAGGCAGGTATTAAGTATATTAGACATAAAATTTTTCTCTTAGGTATTGTCTGACAAATTGGAATAAAAGAAGAATGAGAAGATACTAATGAAAAATAATTAGTATTCTTTTTATTTGTGTCATTTTTTTCTAAGACTATTCAAATGTTCTTTTTCAAATTATATTCCTTTTATATAGAAAATGCAAGTTACTGCCTCATTTTTTTCTCTCATAGCTGTTTCATTTCTGGAACAAAGGTCTTTTGCAATATCAAGATCATCTTATATTCATTAGAAAAAAACATATGTGAGATTGTAAATGTCATTTATTTCAGCAGCAAGTTATTTTTTCTATTTGCACTTATGTGGAGTTTTAATTTATCATGTCATCTACCATCTGGTTTTCAGAAGAGATTTTTTTTTATTACATTGTAATAAAGAGCATATAGAAGAAAGAAATTTTTGTTGCAAAGTATATCGGCTTTTATGTTTTTCCCTGGTAACTTTTCATTGATAATTATGTGTCATTTAAAATTTTGGTTAGTCTATTTTATATTCATATGGAAAAATCTGTATGAAAGCCTTCTAAGTATGTTCAGGGTCATGTTATTATTTGAAATATCATATTAAATATAATAGTAATTAGATAAAAGATATTTTTAAAATTTTAAAACTATTTTTATCTTCATAAATCTTACAACAATTAAATATGTTTGTTTGGAAAGAAATAGAGAAAGTGAGTGTATCCTGACATATCTTCCTTGAAGCTTTAACAATTTCTTTCAAGTTCTCATTCAGTCAAAACTTAACCTTTCCGAATCTATTATTTACTGTTCCTGCATGAGAATAATCAATATTGACTCAGCCCCAAAGAATCAGGATTAGATCATCTCTCTGAGGCTGGAATTTCCTGTAAACAATATCTTCATTGTGAATAATCTATGGATGGATTCATGAGTCAAAGAGTTTAGTCACCCAAGGCTAGCCATATTTTATTTTAATGCATCTTCCTTTTTAAAGTGTTAGTGACTTAGGGAAATGCCTTGTTCCAGGGCCATTTTCTACTTAGAAAAATGTCCATTGTGGTATTTTTGGACCATGGTGCAATGCCATCCTTTCTACAATATGACATGTCTGGAATCTCTGTATTCTGTACTTCCGTCTCTTCCAGCTCTGATGTCAAAACAATGATTCAATTAAGGGAGAACACAAACAGAAGAAGTATGACCAACAGCCGTAGGCTTTTATGGCATTGTATATTTATTTATTTTATGAAAGTTAACGCCACCAAAAAGAGAGTTAAGTCTCTGGAACTTCTGATACCTCCCCCCTCCACTTCTCATTTGCTTTCAGTTCTGAAATTCCATGAGACAGTCAGATAGACATTGGGAACCTTTGATCTTCCTGTTTAATTAGGGAAACCAACAGGATCTTTTATGTTTAGAGGCCAGCGATGTGTAAAAAGCCATGTTTTATGTGAAGCCTGACAAATTGTGGTGAGTATTTTTGGACAGCAGACCTAGCAGGCCCTTTGTTGTCTGTGCACTGTCAGCTTTTGGCTCAAAGAGTGGATTAACATAAAAAGAGAATCCTCCATTCCTGGGGCATGACTGGAAAGCATGAAGTTGTCTCTTTTGATTTTTTTTTCCCTGAGCTCTGTCAGGTACAATATAAAACCATCTACAATTTTGTAGCCTTAAGCTTTATTTTTTAATTGTCTTCAGATAGGAAGCTATCTACTCAGTGCCTCAGTTTTCCCTGGATAAGATAATAGTATATATTCCCTTTGTATCATAGTGTAATCTTCCAAGGGTTAAGAAGATAATGCATTTAAATCACTTAACGTTTCTCAGTGATATCATCATGCATCATGATAGTATCGCAAACTTTAACTTTATACAACTTCTATGGGGGAGATATGGAAAAACACACTTAAAAAAATGTTTATTTTATTTTATTTTTTTGCCAGGTGGGAGGAAGTGTATGTTTGTGGTATTTCCTTCCATGGCACCTGAAAACTGAGGGAGGACCTCTCAACTTCAGTTCCTCCTAATCACTATGGGAAGACTCAGAATCTCCCTGATCTGCAGTTTCTGTCAACTTCAACATTGTCATCTTTTCCCTAGGTTCCTCTTCCCTGGCACCTCCTGGCACACTCTGGGCTGATCTCCCACAGCCTGGGGGTATTGCCAGGGGCATGCTATCTCCCAACTCTGAAAGCACCTGTGAACCTCAATCCTGCAGAACATCCCAGAGGCCCTTCTTTCCCTCCACTTTAGGGCCCCATGCCTTCATAGGCACTGCTTACTCTTCCTGGCAGAATCCTTCATTGGTCTCTTGCAATAAAGTCAGACATCCCATGGCGGTTTCCATTCCCCACAGCTTCACATTTCCGCAGGTGACTCTTCAGCAATCTGGCCCTTCGGGGTTCCTGAATGCTTCAGCTGCATTGATCTATGATCCACTTCTGCACCATGTGCTTTGGATGCACTTGCAGAAGAAAGGGCAAAGAAACTGAATATTGATCACGTGTCTACCCCATGTTATTCCATTTGTTGTCACATTTCCCTAAGCTTTGCAAGCCTAATTGAAGATAACTCAGTTATGAGAAGACTCCTACTGTTATATACTAGTAAATGTCCTTCAATTACACATGAAATCTCATTAGAATTGCATGCGGTCTAAACTTGGCTCACTTTTCCATGTATGCAAACATTTCTAAACCTTTACGTTCTGCCCACCCAAGCTTCTCATGCTCAGCATGCAGTTTGGTTAAAGAAAATTATATATTATCTGGTTAGCATATATCTATTATATAAATGTATATGATATATGTATGATAGGCCATTCAAGAAGACATTCTTTGACATCACATTATCCCTGCCTATCCAATCCTTGCAAACCTTAAATTAGCATATTTACCTCTTTTATTTTTTCTCCTTTTTTCAGAGTTATACCCTAATTTATTTTGTCTAATTTTATTCATTTTTCCTTCCTCTTGTTTCCTCCTCTTGGTTTGCTCCAGTAATTCCGTTTTACTTCTTTTATTTTTCAATATTTTAAAAAATATATTTTATTGATTTTTTACAGAGAGGAACAGAAAGAAATAGAGAGTTAAAAACATCAATGAAAGAGAAACATTGATCAGCAGCTTCTTGCACACATATGGGGATATGCCCTGTGCCCGAAACCAAGATACTTTCTCTTGACAGGAATTGAGCCTGGGACCTTTCATTCTGCAGGCCAATGCTCTATCCACTGAAGCAAACTGGTTAGGGATTTTCAATATATATCTGTTTTTTAATTAACTATTTATTTGAACATTTTTGCCCAATTAGAAGTTAGTTATTCAGTTCAGTTTGTGGATGCTTTATACATACAAATTAACTTGCTGGACCCTGTAGGATATCTAAGCAGTTTACATGAGTTTTAACAGTCTTTAATACTAGAGGCCCAGTGCATGAAATTCATGCAGGAGGGTGGGGGGTGGGTGTCCTTTAGCCCAGTCTGCTCCCTCTCCAATCTGGGATCCCTTGAGAGATGTCCAACTGCCTGTTTAGGCCTGATCCAGATAGGAAGGGGCCTAACATACAGTCAGACATCCCTTTCACAATCCAGGACTGCTAGCTCCCAATTGCTCACCTGCCTGCCTTCCTGATTACCGCTAACCACTTCAGCCTGCCAGCCTGATTATCCCTAACCACTCCTCTGCCAGCCTGATTGATGCCTAATTGCTCCCCTGCCAGTCTGTTCACCCCTAACTGCCCTCCCCTGCAGGCCTGGGTTCCCTCCCAACTGTCCTTTCCTGCAGGCCTGGTTATCCTCAACGTCCCTCCTTTGCTGGCCTGGTAACTCCTAACTTCCCTCCCCTGCAGGCTTGATCACCCCCAACTTCCCTCCCTTGGAAGCCTGGTCCCTCCCAACTGCCCTCCCCTGAGTCTGCTTTAATCTGCCACTCAGGACACACCCACCCATCTTGTGGTGACCATCTTGTATTCACACAGTGGCAGGATCTTTTGACCACATGGTGGCAGTCATCTTGTGTGTTGAAGTGATGGTCAATCTGCATATTACTCTTTTATTAGATAGGATGACTTACACACTAAAGAGATCTTACGGTTTTCTTCTTTCCTAATCTCCAGATTTCTTGAACAGCATTCAGTTTTTGCACCCAAAACTCTTTATCTTATTATTCTTTATATTTAGGCCCTAGCACCAAATAAAACTATATTAAAGGTCAATAATGACCTCCTTCTTAAAAAAACAAATGCCCACTTTTTGGTTATCATTTTAAAATTATTTTTATAGCACATGATAGCATAGAACAAAGGTTATTTTTAGCACTACTTTTTTATTTTATTTTCTGAAGATGCACATACTTGAATATGCTTTCACTGCACTTAGTGCTCATTTTCTGCTTCTCTACATTTTCCTTGTTGTCATAGTTCTCTTCAATGACACATTTTCTGTGAGGCATCTATTTGAGCCACTCATTCCTTCATCCTGTTCATGTTTTTATAGAGCGTTTCTCAAATTTGGATTGTTTGCCTGTGCTTCTGATTTGCAGTATAACTGTCCATAGGGCATTTTCAATGAGTCTGCTTTAATCTGCCACTCAGGACACACCCACCCAACCTCATTATTTTCACAGAATATTCCTTGCTTGTACTTAGCATCTACATTATTGATATTATCTCAGCCTCCCTGGCAGATATCATTTGCCCCTTGTGACAAACACAGTCCATACACAACAAAGATCTGACACGGTTTCACTCAAAATCATTGTATTTAAAACTTCCTTTTTGAGTAATCCTTTCCTGTTATTAGGTCAAAGTCATACATTTTTAGAGCCAAGGAACTTTAGATGAGTTTAGATGAGAACCCTGAGGCTTTGTGGGATGGTGGTGGGAGGAGGTGTCTCCAAGTTAATTAATAGCTAAGCGGGTTTTAAACCAAGTTTCCCTTACTCTCAACCTAAGGCATCTAATGTCCTTTCTACTCCTGTAGTTTATGAACTTTCTTCCTATCTTCCTAAGCATCCTCTAATAGTTCCTTCACTCCATCCTCATCATTTTGTTTCTTGGACATTTATCTGATGCTTCTTAAATGTCAGATATTGAATTAATCTTACTATAGTGCATATGAAATAATGTTATTTACTGAAGAAAAACAAGGACTCCACAATTATAAAAAATAGAATTCTAATTACTTAGTAAGGTGCTCTACTACATGTCCTCACATCATTTCAGTTTTATTTTCAGCTACTCTTTCCAGGTGCTTTACACACCAGCATCATTTGAATAACATGTCCTTCAATTACACATGAAATCTCACAATCCAATGCTGTACTTATATCCTATATTTCTTTACAGCCAACTAACCTTGTTATAATACTGCAAAGCAGTTACCCTTATTCCTTCCAAGTGAGATGTAGACACCATTATAGCAAAGCATGTAACAGATCATGTTTTGGAATCACATGGTTGTGCTTTTCAATCTGACCATGTCACCAGTAACATAAACTTATATGGTAACAATGTTAAGTGAGATTTCAACTTATTGGTAAATGGCCTTTCTCTTATTTACCTCCAGACTACTGTGTAGATTGGGCAAGATGTGGCATGTAAAGATCTATCATTACTATGAGGAGTAGAACTGGCAATATTAGCCTCTTAGAGTATTTCTTACAAATTTTCTTTAACAAGGATTATGTGTTGCACTTGCTTTTATCATCAGTAACTTAAGTTTAGGAGAGTATTTTATTCAAAGTTAAATCTTCTTCAATACCTCATATATCATCTTGTATACAGCAGGCTTTTGGGAAATTTGAAATAATTAGCACTAGATGGCTATAGATATTTATGAACTTTCTTAGGAAGAGAAGGAGCAGACCACAGGGTCAGTCTCTTAGTTTACACAGTTGGAATGCCTGATAGTCTACATCCTGGGCTCAGGTGCTAGGTAATAGAGGCAATGAAACCAAGCTGACCACAGAACAAGCAGTGGTTGCCATCGGCTCTTCCCTGCTATTGATTGTGGATGTTAGGCAATGCTTGTATTAGATTTCTCAGCTGAATGAAGATGAAAATATTGATTTATGCCAGTTAATCCACATAGATTAAGGCTGAAAGCACAAATATGAAAAATTAAAAACTCCAAATGCACTACTTTGGATAAGTAAAATTGTTTTTGCTGGAATTAGCAATTATTGGTAGGTCTAGAGGATGATTGTGTTTACTTCATGCATGTCTACCAGCATTTGAGGCATATGTATTACACATTTTAATATAGGAAAGTAGCATTTAGTCTGGTATGAATGTTGTTGTGCTTTTATTTAATAAAGTTGGCTCATAGAAAATATTTTTGAGATTTAAACACAAATTCCATTTTTTATATCTTCAAAATTTATTATGCTTAAAACATTATTGACTGATAATTATAAAACACTATACTGTGTGGATTTTACCATCTACATTCTCTTCAGATTTAGTGTGTGCATCTTAAGTTTTCACATATTAAAGAAGATTGTATATTTAAGAACAATTCTCTTAAGTAAAAATCTTTTGAGTTGCAAAGAGAAGACATTTGGAGGAAGCAACATATTTGCTGAGTGAATTTTTAGGGATCTGTATAGATTAATGTCACATTTAGCAAAATGAATCTCTTTAAAATAATGATAAATATGATAAATATCAATGACATCATTGTTTCCAGTTGCCAATTTCAATTTTAGGCTTGACATTTAAACATTATATTTACTTTGCCAATGGGGATATTCAGCTTCATTGGGAGGAAGTCAAATTTTACTGGCAGAATACAATTAAATTCACCTTTCTTACACATTTTGTTTATATTGATTAGAGTACTTATTTTCTTGAGTCCGTTACTTCAGAAACATCCTTAATGTTATATAATTTTTCTTTCAACAAGATATGAATAGTTATTTCTTAGATTTTTAATGTATTTGTTACCATTTTTCAAGTATTTTCACATGTATTATCTCATTCTAACAATAAAACAATACTCCTCTTTACTTAAACCCAAGGGCCAGGGTGGCTGAGTAACTTGACCAGAGCCACATAAAGAGTAAGTGGCGAAATGAAGATATGAAGTGAGATCTTGTAACTTAGCATAACTGTTCAGTCAGCCTTTCATTTGTACAACCATTCCTTTTTGTGAGCCAAGAATTACTTTCAGCACTGGGATTAGATAAAGGGAACAAAACAGATGAAGTCAATACTCTAACGGCATTTACATGCTAACAAGGGGGAAAGATCACAAATATTCTTCAAAAAGAAATAGTTCCATAAACATATTAAAACTGAGTAATATGATAGAGGGTGACATGTGAAGAGAAGAGTTATTCTTGGACTAGAAGGTTCCAAAAGATCTCCTTGATCTGAGATGTGAGGGTTAGGGGGAGTAGGGAGAGCCATCCACACCGAAAAAATATAGAAGAGGAGTTTAGTTCACTTTTCTTCAAGTCTAAATGTTCTATATGCACATTTCACTTATTGTTTTTCCTTGTGCACAATCTAATATGATGATAGATGGTAGTATTCAGACATACATAGTGTAAATAAAAGCAAAATATATGCTATATTTCTATATGATGTGATGCAACATGCTTAACATGCTGAGGCTTAAGTTATATTCTCAGAGTCTCTGACAAAACCTTGACATATTTTAGACATATTAATAAAAAATGAAAATTAAATTTAGTGAAACAATTTTAAAATGTTGGCTACTTGTATTATATGCCTATAAGCATAGGATTAATCAAGATATACACAAATAAGTCTTTGTTGCTAATACTTCCTAGCTGAATATTCAAAAGGTTACCTTCAAAATGTTAAGTCAGAAAATCATGGAACATGGTTTTTAAATAAATCTCAGAGGTCATTAATTCAACTTCCCACAGGGTGCAAATATATATTTATTTTAACAAATCTAATCAAGTTGCTTTCCAACAAAACATCTTGATGACTTCTCATCATGCTTACTATGAAGCTCAAAGTCCCTAATGTGATTTGTGTAACCATAAAAGGAAATTGATTCTAACTGACTATATCTGAATCTCATATATAAAACCCTTATATAAAATGTTGGTTAGATAGTGTTGTCTATCTTTGCAATAATTGCTAAACTGCTAAAAAAAGAATAACACGCATTCTTAGTGAGAAAATGATGGTTTAATATTGAACAGAAAAAAATTTAAAAATTTATTTAAGCTTCAAATTCCTCTTTTGAGAATTAAGATTAATTTTTCATTTATTCATTTTTTTCTCCTTAAAGAAATATTTACTTACTAATCATCTACTTTATGTCAGATATTATTACATGATTATAATATCATATTGAACACCATAGTTGTGGCTTCTACTCTCATAAAGCATACATTCTACTTACATTATTATGAGGGATATAGATATAACACATATAAAAGAAAGAATGATTAACAAATTGATGAAAGAAGGAAACAGACTTATGAAATGAAGGGAAGCAGGCAGATACTAAAGGCCAAAGAAGAAGGTCAGGTTGTGGCCTAATTGATGTGAACAGCCAGGAGAAGAATATCATCCAGGAAAAGGGATAACAGGAGGGAAGTGCAAAGAGCTTAGTACTTCCTGAGAAGTGACAGCCAGCCAGTGTGATAAGGACTTAGGGACTCAGGGCTGTGTCCTCAGACATCAGAGGAGGTTAGAGATGTTGGGAAGGCTCTGGTCAGGCATTAGGTTTAATTATAAGAAAGGGCAAATCATTAGAGGGTTTTAAATAAAAGAATTGCATTCCACTTATATAAGTAAGTGGGTAATTTATCAGAAAACAAGAATGGATCTGGAAATGCCAATTCAATCACTGTTGCTTTAAGTAATGACAGTTAAAGTTGGGAAATATTTTGGAGGTAGAATCAACAGAAACTGATACATAACATAAGAAAAAAGTATTTATCACATACGAATCTCCTAATTTCTTATTTGAGTAAGTACATGAATAATGGTATTAATCAGAAGAAAATATATTTGTACATCCTTGCAAACAAATATTATGGAAGGTCTTTAAGCACTATAAGATGAGACAAAAATCTTTTTAAAAGGAAAGTTAAATGCAAATATATATCATAGTTAAAAATTATAAAATGCCTTTTACATTCACTAATAGTGAATGTTATTTTAATAAAAAACATACAAAATAGTAAAAAAGTAAGTAAAAGGTTAACATTTATGAAAAATAAAGTTGAGGGTGTACTTTGAAAATAAATTTAAAATAAGAAAAATACAGCATACCAGTAAAGTAGTGAGCAATGGTCATCATAGGCAATTTTTTAAAGAATAAATATAAATGACATATATATTCTTCCTCATTGGAGAGCAAAACAATGAAATGTTTTGCCAATAAAACTGTCAGATTAAAATAAAGAATAGCATGTGAGGCAAAAGTATGAGGGAAATAATTATTCTCATTCACTTCAGGGGGAAGAGTAAGTTGGATGTAACCATTTGTAGGAAAAAAAA
The DNA here is from genome assembly GCA_011751065.1 of Lasiurus cinereus. Taxonomy (NCBI): domain Eukaryota; kingdom Metazoa; phylum Chordata; class Mammalia; order Chiroptera; family Vespertilionidae; genus Lasiurus; species Lasiurus cinereus. The sequence continues at coordinate 59,106,223 of JAAGEH010002531.1, forward strand.
AATACATAGCTAAGGTGTTCCAAATAACCTCCTTCAACACAATATTTACTATAACAGGACTTTAGTAGTAAATATGTAATGTGTGCAAATATTAGAGATACTATTGTGGTATGGTCTATAATAATAAAAACCTTATAAATAACTCCATGTTGCATTATAGAAGATTGGCCAAATAAGTTATTGTAAATGGATGTTAGGGACTACCTGTTCAGATGTAAAGATATCCACAATATATTTTTATATGAACATATACATTGTCAAGGCATTGCATGAATTGTATTTATATCCTATATAATAAAAGGCTAATACACAAATCGACCAAATGGCAGAACAACCTGTCACTATGATGTGCACTGACTACCAAGGGACTGACACTCAATGCAGCAGCTGCCCCCTGGTTGTCAGTGTGCTCCCACAGAGGGAGTGCCACTGAGCCAGAAGCTGGGCTCTCGGTTGGTGAGTGCAGTGGTGATGGCGGGAGCCTCTCCCGCATCCTCGGCAGCACTAAGGATGTCCGACTGCTGGCCAGGCTGAGGGACTCCCTTCCCCAAGTGCATGAATTTTGTGCACTGGACCTCTAATGTGTGTGTGTGTGAGTGTGTGTGTGTGTGCGTGTGTGTGTGTGTGTAGGTATATATGCGTATATATATATATATATATATGCATATATATGTATATAGTTATCATCATCTTCATTCATCTATCTGAGAACATTGAATTTTCTTTATATCTTTTTTTTTTTTTGTAGTTTGCCTTCCTTAAAATAGGTGGTTTTTTATTTGTTTGTTTTTAACAAGGCAAATCACATATTTCCTTTCTTTGGGGTATGTTATTGGAAAATTATTATTATTATTTTTCCCTAAATACATTTTATTGATTTTTTTACAGAGAGGAAGGGAGAGGGATAGAGATTTAGAAACATCGATGAGAGAGAGACAATGATCAGCTGCCTCCTGCATGCCCCCCACTGGGGATGTGCCTGCAACCAGGATACATGCCCTTGACCAGAATCAAACCCGGGACCTTTCAGTCCACAGGCCGAGGCTTTTATCCACTGAGCCAAACCGGTTTTGGCTGTTATTGGAAAATTATTGTGTTCCCTTAATGGAGTCACATTTCCTTGATTTTTCATGTTCTTTAAATTCCTTCCTTGCTGTTTTTACATTAGAATAAGTAGTCACCTCCTCCAGGATGGGGCCAGAAAGGAAGTGGAGCAAAGGTGGAGAAGCCAGGGGCTACTCACAGGCTTTCTCATTCTTTCATGGGAGAAATCACAGACCCAGAAGGTCTCTCCGGGCACTGAGCTGGCCACCTTGGAGGAGGGATGGTGTGGGTGAAGTGAAACGGTTCCTTACACCGTCTTCAGTGAATCCAAACTCAGAAGATTTTTTCTTCCATTGGTGTGCTGGAACTTGTCTCCTGACCCCAGACTTCCACAAAGGCACTGTTGCCCCTGAGTGATTATCTAAACTGGTGTTTGTATGGAGAAGATGGGATAGAATTCCTACTCTGACATTTTGCTAATGTCACTCCCCAACGATATTTTGCTTTGATTACATTTTCCAATTGTCCTCTAAATCATAAGGTTTATAATTATAAGTGAAGCTTATAAAAGTTTAAGTATCATGAAAGTCAATGCCAAGAACTCATATTTTTGGCAGCTTAAATGATTCAGGGATCAGAGAGAAATAGAGAAGGTCCTTTTGAAAGAGAAGCACATTATGGTAGGAAACAGACACAAGCCAATGATTGTATTTTTTTTTTTGACGTATTATAATGTGAAAGAAGCCTATAGGGGGAGATGGAGAAAAATTGATATTAATTGAGAAAACATATTTACCTTTCTCATTTAATCATCTAAAAATGAATTAATGATTCCAAAGTCACTTATTTAAAAAAAATTAAATCACATTTTCTTGTTTGGTTATTGTGTATTTAAAAATAGGACACTTAATTCAAAGTGATTTTATGTAGTTGAGTACACTTAGATTCATCCTTATCAATTTTAGCGGTGTGCTGAATTCATTACAGGTGACAGGAAGGAGACTAGACTATCTCTTTCCATATTGCCTCAATATCAATGCCATTTCTCATTAAAATAACACATCAGCTAATTTTAAAATCTGTTTACTTCTGAAGTACTGTACAGATAACATTTTCTTATTATTTTTACAAAGCAAATAATAATTAGGTGGTAAATGAATAGTGCCATAAATGAAAATCTTATCCTCATTTTACAGGAAAAAAAAAATTGAAGCTTGGAGAGATTATCCCTTACCTAATTTAATTCAATCTAGAAGTGTTTGAACGGGCTTCAACTACAATTACTTCCCTTTCAGAGTTGAAAAGTCTACATTTTCAAGATAGCTAAATTTGACACATACTTTGTTTTTATACTGAACATTTAAAATTCTTTTTTACTCTTTGGAAGTTAACAGTTACAAAAAATTAGCAGGCTCTGATGGCTTTGAAATCATATTAATAATACATAGAACTTGGGGCCAATATTAATACTTAGTATCCATATTGCATGATGAATAAAAGCAACTATTGATTTTATTTTTTTGTAGTTGCCATTATTACACTTATATAAAACATATTCATTTATACTATATAGAGGTCAAAATGTAATAAAATTTGGATTAAGATAGGGATATTGATTGTTGTTCCTTTAATGCTTTAATTAAATAGATATAACAATAAAGTAACAAGCACAATGACTTTTGTGTCAAGTGTTAAATATTTTTTAGAAACAAGCTATTATATATTCAGCATGTAGAAAAAGAGAGGAAGAGGGAGAAAAAAAAATGAGAGAAAAACAGACACACGAGAATTTTACCTTTATTCTAGCCAAAGAAGGGGGAAAAAAAAAATCAGTGTTCTAAAATGTCACCTTTTCCCCATCACATTTGCATGTACATATATGTTAGTCTGATATGTCGCTTCATTTTATCATGGTATTTGGCAGGCTGGAAGAGAATTTATTCTGTTTTCACATTATCTGGCCATCTTCTACCAAACTCATACCAATTCTCCTTTGAGCTGTTTTGTTGCTGTGTCGGCATTGTCTTCTTGAAGTTCCCATGGCCCACTGCGTGATGGGCAGAGGCCATAACCCTGAGCTGCAGCCAGAAGACTTCCTCATTGCTCATATAGAGCTCTGAACAGGAAGCCTCATCTTGCTCTATGTGAGTTCTTAGAACCCTACTCCCAAGCAATTGCAACCCGCAGACTACTGAGTGAATGTATACCAAATGCTGACATACCGGGACATAACTGGGTCTCAGCGGCAATATCCAGAGACCTATAAAAGAAACACATGAGGTTGACATGCAAAGTGCTTGCACTCACCAACAGCTCTGCACATTCATGATGCCTATAGAACGTAATGCCTAATGATAAAACCTTGAGAGGTTGGTGCTGATTGTCAATAGTTGTAGTGTGGCAATAAAGAGTATAACCTCTTGGTTATTCTCAAGTCTCTTTTGGATCATTGTAATAATTCCTTGGGGGCACAAGATATCATATTTATTCATTCTTCCCCAATAATATTCAAAATTAAGCCTTGACTTTTCTCTGTATTTAGTTAGCATGTAGAATAATTGAAAATTATGCTCTTTATTTTTATAGAAAAGGGTAGATACAGAATTACTGGTTTTCCAATAAATGTGAAAAAAAAATATTGGGATATACCTAGCATGGTGCACAACTTTTCTCTGTGTATGAGTCATTACTCGCTCCAAAAAACTTGAATTAGATTATTTAATTTCACATTGGCCAAGTGCAGTATTAATTAGCTAGGGACATCTAATTTACTGAGAATCATGCAATGCTGTGTAAGCACAGAGAAGTTTCTTTAAGGAGTCTGCAACTCAAGGTAGATACTTTAAGAAACTGATGCTATTAGGGACTTGACAAAAATCCTTTCTTGTTCTGTAGGTTAATATTCATTTTTTTTTAAAATATATTTTATTGATTTTTTACAGAGAAAAAGGGAGAGGGATAGAGAGTTAGAAACATCAATGAGAGAGAAACACCGATCAGCTGCCTCCTGCACACCCCCCATTGAGGATGTGCCCACAACCAAGGTACATGCCCCCGACTGAAATCGAACCCAGAACCCTTCAGTCCAAAGGCCGATGCTCTATTCACCGAGCCAAACTGGTTTCAGCGTTAGTGTTCATTTTTAAGGCTATCAATGAAGCCAACTTTTAGAACATTTAGGTGTGCCTTCATACTACTTAAAATTATTTGGAAACATTTATATACTGATCACATAAATTTAGTTATCTGCTTATAAGCTCTTGCCTCTTTGTTTTATATGTTGAGGCATATCTAAACCCCACTTTTTTTCACAGTATCTGTAGAATATATTTACCATAAGTGATATTCACTCTGACTCATTTTAGTTCTCTTAGGGCAGATAGCATAGGTCATGGTGAGGTCCACTTGGTGCTCCATTACTGCATTTGAGGCTATTAAAATTGGACAAGTCCTGCTGTGTTTTTTAATAGCAACTTTCACAGCAAGTCAACACATTTTAGACAAGTCGTCTCATGGAAAATTCATAAATAATACTAATTTGGGGAAATTTGCTTTCATATCGGTGTGACATGAAATAGAAAACTGCCCCAAATTGTTTTCTTTTTTCTAGTATTTTTTATTATAAAAAGACAGAGAAAAAGATAGATAGATAGATAGATAGATAGATAGATCAAGGAAATATGGGTGAGGAGGATTAAGGGTCTGTAGGATTATAAAATGGCCAATGACAAAGTTTACTGTTATACTAGGAAGCATGAACTAAGGAGCATATCAATTTAGTTGAGTTCAGTTAGTGTGTTTTGACAGATTTAATATTTCAGGTCAATATTTTGGACGATGAGTTCTAAGTATCCATCTAAAAGTTGTAAGGCAGCCAAAAGTTATTTCAACTTCAGTGGTGATATTTCATTCTTATTTGAGCAGAACAATTACAAGGCTACCAAGATAAATGACTAAGAATTCTTATATTTAACTCTTCTTTGGCTATGTAGTATGAACTTTGGATTTTTGTGATAAGTTTTCTTTTCTCAGGAACCCAACAAAAGGGTACCTGTAAGCTAAGGTGAAGATAATTGAATCCAACAAATCTCACCTAAAATAAATAAGATGGCTTACAGTCTTTTGAGAATATTAATTGATGTGGAATTCAATAAATCAGATATACCAAAATTCTGTCATATTCTAAATAAGATGAAATAAAATGAAAGTTGGTATTTATTTTGCACCTATTTGAATCAATATTCTCCTAAAAGTTTCCATACATACTCTGTTAATTAATTTAGATAAGGTTGTGATTAAATTTAAAATAATTGATCCAGTGTCTGCCAAGTGCTGAGCATATCTGATGCATGAAAAAGAACAAATATTTATCTATGACATTCTATTGATCTTAGCAAGTGTCATTAGTACATTGTATATGAGAAGAAATTGAAATTCAGAGTTCAAGTAAGATTATATTGCTAATACAACTGTTTAGGTAAACACACATTTCTCTGGCTATTTATAATTTTAAATAATCACATTGGACAGTTCCCTCTAATTAGATAGATACTGATGTAGTGTTCTTATGGACTAGTGGCAAGAAATATTATGTATGTTTGTTTTAGAATGTGAAATTTTGCTTTGTAATTTATTTTCTTTTTGTAAATAACATGGTATCAGGATTTTTTTGAAAGATGCCTTGGTCCTGAAATTTATGGTGAAGATATATTTACATTAATGTATCCATCTCTCATGTAGCTCATGGTGATAATTATCAGGCAGTGTGCAAGTGGCTAGCATATGACCTGTTTTCTGTCATGCAGTACGCTGACACAGTCATCTGGAAAAATAAATACAGAGTCAAAAATTTGGTTAGAAGAGAAAGAGTACGTTACAATACATGACAGATTGGCACTTTGGTTCCAGCAAGAGATTGATTGACCTATAGATTTTGCTTAAAATGGTAATGCACAATGCTGCAGGCATAGAGAAGCATTAAGTTATCAAGATGGATAGGCAGGGAGTACTTATTTTCCGTGGTCCGACTTCCTTCAAGATAATGCAGTAGAGGAGAGGCAAAAAGAACAATGGGCATTGAGCAGTACCAGGAAACTGAATTTGGCAGGTTTTAGCTAACAGAATATACAGGCAGACTTTTTAAGCCCCTGTTTCTTTGCACCTGAAATGCAATCTGTGCAAATTATGTATTTTTATAGCATACATTATTTATTTAATTTCTTAAAACATGCTCATATCTCTATCACTACTCAGTTCCTATTTTGTTAATTCATTCTTCCATCATAACTAGTTAATAAAAAATTGTCTGACTCTCTCAGGAAAGTCAGTTTTACTCAGGCACATTGCCAGTGATCAGTATAAATCCCACTCAGATTTAGGGTTATTTTGAGGATATCTCAGTAAATAAAATAAGAATATATTTTAACCATGGTAAATAAACAGAATTATATATAAGCTGAAGTGATAACATATATATTATCATATATATAAGTAGTTTAATATGATAATATATACATATTATCATATGTAAAAGTGGTTTAATATAAATCACTGCCCATTAGAGGCTAGATCTGTGTCATAGGTCTCCTACAGACACCTTGCTCTTTTCTATCAATTATCACAATAATGTGGAACATCAAAGCACTGAATGGCTTAAGGGAACCGATTAAAATTGTTGCTTATGAGCCTAGAGATAATCTGGATGTATTTTCTAGTCTCATTTATGTATTATTAGTTAGCAAGAGGTCAGATAGGTGACTCTATTGAACATATTGGGACTTCCTTACCTGGTTTGGGGTGAGTTGGGTGTCAGTTGGTCATGTATTTTCTCAACTTGGTTAGTCATCTTCTCTGATCATTCAACAGAGTACCCGAGGCTTTTACTCATGGCAAAAGAGAGGTGATGTAAGAGTTCTTGAAGCCTATCCCCAAAACTGTCACTTCTGCTGCATCCTATTGGCCAAAAGAATTCACAAAAACCTTCCCAGATTCCAGGGAGAAGAAATAGAGTCCACCTCTTGATGAGAGAAGTAGCAGTGAGATTGCAAAATCACAGGTTCCAAGAGAAGTGGGAGACTGGGGTAAATTTGTAATCAATCTGCTATATTGGCTCCCTCTTTTTTATTTGGCAACTGTTATCTTCACTCAAAAATGGTAAAAGAGGGTATCCTTCTCCTATTTCAATTATCTAAATAAAATCTTGTAACATTTCACCATTCAGGACAATTTTTTCATATATATTTTTATTAATTTCAGAGAGGAAGAGAGAAACATCAAAGGTGAGATAGAATATATGTATATATATATATATATATATATATATATATATTTAAATATATTTTATTTGATTTTTTTTACAGAGAGGAAGGGAGAGGGACAGTTAGAAACATCGATCAGCTGCCTCCTGCATGCCACCTACTGGGAATGTGCCCACAACCAAGATACATGCCCTTGACCAGAATCAAACTTGGGACCTTTCAGTCCACAGAACAACACTCTATCCACTGAGCTGAACTGGTTTCGGTGAGATGGAATATTGATTGGCTATCTCCTGCATGCTCTCCACTGGAGATTGAGTCCCCAATCTGGGTATGTGCCCTGTTCAAGAATTGGACTCTCATCTCCTGGTTCATAGGTAGATTCTCAACCACTGAGTAACAGCAACCTGGTATGTTCTTTCTACTTTGCCAGAGTGTTTTATTTTTCAGGTAAATATCAGTTTTCCCTTTTTTTCTTCAATGATTAAGGTATTACATATGTGTTCTTATCCCCCCATTGCCCTCCCCACTCATGCCATCACGCCTTGGGTGTCTGTGTCCATTTGTTGGGCTTGTATTCATGCACTCTCTTACCCCAACTCTCCCCTACCTTCCCTGTGAGGTTTGATGGTCTGATCCATGCTTCTCTGTCTCTGGATCTGTTTTGTTCATCAGCTTAGTTGTTCATTATATTCCACAAATGAGTGAGATCACGTGATATTTATATTTTTCTGACTGGCTTATTTCACTTATCATTATGATCTATAGTTCCATCCATGGTGTTGTAAATTGTAAGAATTCTTTCTTTTTTTTACCACAATGTAGTGTTCCATTGTGTAGATGTAACATAGTTTTTAAATCCACTCATCTGCTGTTGGGAACTTAAACTGTTTTTAAATCATACCTATGATAAATTGTGCTACTATGAACATAGGGGTACATATATCTTTTCTGAATGGTGTTGCTAGCTTCTTGGGATATATTCCTAAAAGTGGGATTACTGGGTCAAATGTGAGTTCCATTTTTAACTTTTTGAGGAAACTTCATACTGCCTTCCATAGTGGCTACACCAGTCTGCATTCCTACCAGGAGTGAAGGAGGGTTCCTTTTTCTCCATATCCTTAACAGCACTTGTCATTTATTGTTTTGTTGGATAGCCATTGGGTAGTATGGAGATTTTAATGATGTTGATTCTACCAATTCATGAACACAGTATGTTCTTCCATCTGTTTATGAATTTCTCTATCTCTTTTTTCAGTGTCCTGTAATTTTTTGAGTATAAGTCTTTTACCTCCTTAGTTAAGTTTATTCCTAGGTATCTTAATTTTTTTTTGGTGTGATACTTAAATGGGAGGTTTTTAAAATCTCTCTTTCTGTAAGTTAACTATTGGTGTATAAAAATGCCATAGGTTTATTGGCATTAATTTTGTATCCTGCTATATTGCCAAATACATTTATTACGTCTAATAGTTTTTTTGATGGAGTGGAGTGTTTAGGGTTTTCTATGTACAGTATTGTTTCATCTTCAAATAACAGTTTTACGTCCTCTTTTTCAATTTGGATACCTTTTATTTCTTTTTGTCTAATTGCTATGGCTAGCACTTCCAGTAATATGTCGAACTGGAGTGGTGAAAGTGGGCATCCCTGTCTTGTTCCTGTTCATAGTGAAATGGCTTTAGTTTTTGCCCATTGAGTATGATGTTGGCTGTAGGTTTGTCATATAAGGCTTTTATTATGTTGCGGTATGGTCCATCTATTCCCATTTTGCCAAGGGTTTTTTTGTTTTTGTTTTTTTAATCAAGAAACAGTGTTGGATTTTGTCAAATGCTTTTTTTGCATCAATTGATATGACTATGTGATTTTTATTTCTCAATTTGTGTATGTGATGTATATTATTTATTGACTTGCAGACATTGTACCATCCTTGCATGTCTGGGATAAACCCTGGGATCATGATATATGATCTTTCTGATGAAATGCTGGATTCAATTTGCTAGAATTTTGTTGAAGATTTTGGCATCTATGTTTATAAGGGATATTGCCCTGTAGTTCCCTTTCATTGTGTTGTCTTTATCTGGTTTTGGTGTTAGGGTGATGCTGGTTTCATAGAATGAGCTTGGAAGTATTCCTTCCTCTTGAATTTTTTGGATACTCTGAGAAGGATAGGTTTTAGTCATTTGAATATTTGGTAAAATTCCCCCGTGAAATCCGGCCCTGGGCTTTTGTTTGCTGGAAGCTTTTTGATGATTGCTTCAATTTCTTCCATAGTTATCAGCCTATTGAGATGTTTAGATTCTCCCTGACTGAGTTTTGGGAGGTTGTATTTTTTTTTAAGAATATGTCTATTTCCTGTAGGTTGTCTAGTTTGTTGGAATAAAGTTGTTCATAGTATTTTTAACAATCCTTTGTATTTCTGCTGGGTTTGTTGTTATTTATCCTCTTTCATTTCTGATTTTGTTCATTTGGTTCTTCTCTTTTTGCTTCTTGGTGAGCTTCGCTAGAAGTTCATCATTCTTTATTTTTTAAATATATTTTATTAAGTTTTTACAGAGAGGTAAGAAGAGGGATAGAAAGTTAGAAACATCAATGAGAGAGAGACATCGATCAGCTGCCTCTTGCATACCCCTCACTGGAGATGTGGCCGCAACCAAGGTACATGCCCTTTACCAGAACCGAACCTGGGACCTTTCAGTCCGCAGACTGATGCTCTATCCACTGAGCCAAACAGTTTTGGCCCATCATTCTTGTTTATCCTTTCAAAGAACCAGTTTTTTTGTTCATTGATCTTTTGTATTATTTTTGTTTGTTTGTTTCTTTTTTGTCTCTCTGTCATTTATTTCTTCTCTGATCTTTATCATGTCCTTCATTATGCTCACTCTGAGCTTTTCTGGTTGCTCTCTTTTTAATTTTTTAAGTTTTAGAGTTAGATGATTTATTGCCATTTTTTCTTGTTTTTTGAGGTAGACCTGAAAAGCTATGCACTGCTTTCTCAGGACTGCTTCACTGTGTTTCATAGATTTTGGATTGTTGTGTTTTCAATGTCATTTGTTTCCAGAATGTTTTTAATTTCTTCTTTGATCTCTTTGGTAACTCAAACATTGTTTACAAGCATGCTATTTGGCTCCCAAGTGTACTTTTCTGGGGCATAATCTAAATGTTTTGGTTGTTTTTGTTTAGTTTATTTCTAATACTATGCCATTGTGGTCTGAGATGATTCATGACATGATATTAATCTTCTTGAATTTGGAGAGATTTTGCCTGTGACCCAATATGTGTTCTATCTTTGCACTTAAGAAGAACATATATTCTGTGGCTTTGGGGTAAAATGTTCTGAAGATGTTAATTAAGTCCATCTGATCTCGTAAATCATTTAGGATTGCTGTTTCTTTGCTAATTTTTTATCCAGTGATGTCAGTGGGATATTAAAGTCCCCTACTTTGATTGTATTATTGTCTATCTCTCTCTTGATATCTTCCAGGACTTTTTAAAAATGTATTTGTGTGCTTCTGCATTGGGTGCCTATATGTTTAACAGGGTTATATCCTTTTGTAGTATCAATCCCTGTAGTGTTACGAAGTGGCCTTCCTTATCTCTTGTTATGGTGTTCACTTTGGGGTCTATTTTACTGGATATGTGTGTTGCTACCCCAGCTTTTTTTCCCCATTTCCATTTGCTTGAAAGTTATTTTTCCTTCCCTTCATTTTCAGTCTGTGTGAGTCCCTTATTCTGAGGTGGGTATCGTGTCAACAGCATTTATATGGGCCATATTTTTTTATATATTCAGACACTCAATATCTTTTGATTATGAATAGTATGAAGTTCATCAAATAAATGATGTTATTCACATCTATTTTACTAATGATATGATTTTTTTTCATGTTGAATTTTACTGTAAAAAATTTTGGATGTTAAATCACTTTTACAATCTACATTAATTTTTTATTGCCATCACAAATTTAGCAGAATTAGCAATGCAAATTTATCATCTTACAATTCTATAGGTCAGAAGTCCATTACAGGTCTCAGAGAACTAAAATAGGTGGGTTGGTAGGGCTTTGAGTCATTCTGAGTGTTAGGCTAGGATCCATCTCCTTGCTCAGTGGAGTTGTTGGCAAAATTCATTTCCAGGTGGTTATACAATTGAAACTCTGTTTTCTTACAAGCTGTCCAATGAGGCTGTGGTCATCTTCTGGAGACCACATATATCCCTTGCCTCTTGGCTACTTTCTTCCATCTTCAAAGGTATCAATGGCATGTGTGGTTCCTCTAAATTTATATATCTCTGACCTGTTAGAACATACACAATTAAATTGAGCTATACCCAAATAGTCCAAGAACATCTCTCAAGCTTTAGCCACAAGCATAGCTGTAAAGTCCCTTTTGTCATAAGGGAACCTATTCATAGTTTCTGGCACCATCTCTCCTACTACTGACTCTGAGCCTCCTAACTCCCTCTTAGAACACTTGTGATTACATTAGTACCACCTGAATTATTCAGATAATTACCCCAATCTCCAAGACCTTGCAATTAATTCACAGCTGCAAAGTCCCCTCTAACATATAAAGTAACATATTCATGGTTCTGGGGGTTAGGGGTGGATATCTTTGGGAGTTGTTATTCTATCCACCACATCTTCCTAGAAAAATCTCACTTGTTCATAAAGCATTAAATGTTTTACAAAAAGATTTTGTTTGGAAATTTGCATCTGTGTTTCTGAGAGAGATTGATATAAATTTGCTTTCTTGCCCTAGCTGCTTTAGCTCAGTAGATAGAGCATCAGCCTGGGGACTAAAGGGTCCTGGGTTTGATTCCGGTCAAGGGAACATGCCTGGGTCATGGGCTTGATCCCCAGTAGGAGACATGCAGGAGGCAGCTGATCAATGATTCTCTCTCATCATTGATGTTTCTATCTCTCTCCCTCTTCCTTCCTCTTTGAAATCAATAAAGATATATATATATATATTTTTTTTTTTCAATTTTATTTTATTTTATTTATTTATTATTATTTTTCCCCTATTGCCCTCCCCACCCCCTCATACATGCCCTCATCTGTCACCCCCTACTCCTCCCCTCTTTGCCCTGTATTCACTGGCTATGCCTACACACACATTATTATTTTTTTTTTTTAGAATACATTTTATTAGAAAAATCATGCATCTTTATATATGATAAATATCAAACTGATCACTCTTTAAATGGTACTTATAGGTATATCAAGCTTTAACTTCCCTTCTAAGTGTCTGGTAACATTACATATAGTCTAAGTGAGCACATAGCACTAGAGCATTAGAACTGATGCTTCTCCAGCACCAGAGGAGGCTTTAGATTTAGGGTGTGAAAGAGGAAAAAGAGGTAACACAGAAACAGTGGTAAATAGGGTAAGTTTTCGAGAATAAATGATTCTAGTATTTGCATAACTTCTTGTGGTTTAACACAAGTGTGGGGAGAAAGAACCTTTCTACTACATTTTAATTAGACCTCTTTCAGCTGGTCTACTAATTAAATCTACGCGAGACAGATTAGCAAGAGAAAATAACCAAATTTAATTACATATGTATGTATGGTAACCCTACACACAGGGGCGGTTCAGAGACAAAAAGAAAAAGTAAGGTAGACATGGCCTTCTGAGTTAAGGATGCAGTAAGGCATCCTGGAGCTTCAGATGGGAGGAGTGTGATTTGTAGGACAGATGTTCAGTAATTAGAAGTGTGCCCAGCCCTATAAATAGATCATAAATAGTTATTTCTGCTGATACTCTTATGGCCAAGGCCCCAAATTTAAATTCCTTAAGGAAGAAGTAAAAGTTTCTTGTGAGCTTGCAGGGTTTCAATTGCCTTCATCTCAACATAATTCACATACCAAAGTGGCATATCTTAGGAACTTCTGTTCTGAACCCTTGAGTAGCAACTTTTTTGCATCCACTAACAGATTTAGCACAGGTATACTCTCATTTATTTATTCATAGTATAGTTCTCAAGTTTGAGATACACTTACATAATTAAACTAATATTCTGAAAGCACTGATAATCATATTGGCCCCTATTTCATAATTTAGTCTATAAGATGATTTTGTAAAATACCCTAATCATTATTAAAATAAAGTATATGAAGCTCTGCTTCACAAAAATGTTGTCTGAAATATTAATTTACAAAAAGTTATTTAAAAAACCTGCCAATCTATTCTTGGATACAAGAGACAAGATGGTTTGGTTTTGCCATAAAATTATTTAAAAGTTTTTTTTCTTGGCAAGTGAAAGAAACAAAAGCTTCAATTTTCATAGCAACATAGGTTTATTTTGATAGAGACATGTTGAATACAAAGGGCTAAAATAAGTGAGTAATAGAACATTTTAATAAAAATTAATATTTTTTCTTTTTCTTTTTTAAAAATATATTTTATTGATGTTTTTACAGAGAAGAAAGGAAAAGGATAGAGAGTTAGAAACATCTATGAGAGACATCGATCAGCTGCCTCCTGCATGCCCCCTATTGGGGATGTGCCCACAACCAAGATACATGCCCTTGACCAGAATTGAACCTGGGACCTTTCAGTCTGCAGGCCAAGGCTCTATCCACTGAACCAAACCGGTTTTTGCTAATATTTTTTCTTGAATATTAACTTACCAGACACTGAATAACTGCCCAAATTAATAAGCGTAATGCAAATAAACCTATTTTTCTTCTTCTTCAGATGTGAAATATTTCCTGTTGTGCACAACAAATAAGTCAGTCCAAGACTAATGACATGGCAATCAGCTTCTAAAATATTCACTGCTAGTATTAGTGGAGAGCAATGGTACGCCTGCACATAAGGCACATAAGGGAAATGAATGCAACATGATTATAGTAATTAGTCATTAGTGAATGTTGTAATTACAGTGGTACCTCAAGATACGAGTTTAATTCATTCCGTAACCTTGAGGCATGGGAAATTATGAGATGCTCGAGTCGCGGTAAACTGGTGGGTCGTGTGCAGCCAGCCGATCCGCGCAAGTACTCCTATCTCAAATGTTGCTCGTATTTCAAAGCAAAAATCGCTCGATGGCTCGTATCTCAAAAATCTCGTATGTTAGGGCACTCGTATCTCGAGGTACCACTGTATTAGTAATTATGTATAACAGGATATTGTAAAAATTAAGTTATGAAATTTTTATTAAAACGTTTCTTACATACTGTTATATTGGCTGGGCCACAAAATATATTGGTTGTGGGTTGCATGTGGCCTGTGGGTCACGAGTTTGACATGCTTGTCCTAATGTATTGTTTTTCAGAATGATTGATACCATAACAAGTGTCAAAACAGTATGTCAGCTACTGTCTGGAGAAACACTGAGTGATTATTCCTATAAGATGTTGCTTTTGAGTGGCCTTTTAACCCACAACAGTAATCACTTTCCTGTTTCCAGTTGTGCATGTTCTTTGTATCTGAATATGACTTAAAAGAGTAATTTTCATCATCTTGGATACTTTTTCCAGTATTGTATGTTTATATATCCCTCATGTAGTCTTCCAATGCTGTTATTTATTATCTAATATTTCAAGGTATATTTTTTAAAAAATTGCTTTTTTGTAATTTTATTGCTAAATTTTTTATCAAGGTTAAAGTCATTTTATACATAAATTGGTATAAGCCTCTCTTTTTCTATGCTAAAGAGTTTTTGTAATGTGGGTCTAATTTCTTCTTTAAATATTTAGTAGAATTCATACATTTCCTAATAATTAATGCATTAATCTTCCAACTGAAGAAAAAAAACACACATTATCCAATTTTGTGAGTTTTTGTTAGATTTATTAAACTGTACTTTTCTGGGGCTTAATCTAAATATTCAAATTTGTTAATATTTAGTTACTCAAACAAATCTCTTATTTTTGTAGGAGTTTTGGTAGTCTTTATCATACTTGGTATTTATTATGTCTACTCTTCATTATCTTTAATTTTGTAAAATAATTTAATGAAAATGTGTATTTAAACATTTTTGTTCTGATATGGATTTGTCTAAACTTTTATTTCTGTTCATTTTCCCTTAATATAATTTGATATTACCTAAGTTAAGATCATTTCATTTTTCTAGAGGATAGCCACTGTTATCATTAGGCCTGTTCCTCTTTAATTTTAACAATACTTTTTCCCTTAATGTTTAATAACTTGTGTAATAACATTATAAGTATAATAGTTTTCCCGATTTACAGTGTATACATTGTATTATGTCTATTGTTTTATTTTTAACATTTTTCTAATCTTATGAGAAAAACTATCTCTTTAAATTGGAACATGGCATGTTAATTTATTTTGTCCATTAATATTTAGTGTAATCATGAAAATATTCCTATTTATGTATGGTCATATTCTTATTATCTAGTTAATCCATTTATTTAATGTACCATGTTTACTTTCCTCTCTTGACATTTTAATTATAATTTTATAATTGAATTCTCTTGCCGTTAGTTTGTTGCTTTTATGTTCTTTAAGTATTATTTTAGCTGTTTCCTTAGATATTAGAAGATCTGGCCCTGACTTTCAATTAAAATGTTTTATAACATAGTTATTTTATTTGTTCTTTTTGCCTTATTCAGCTCCTTCTGACTTATCTTTTGTGGTAAAAATGTTATTAAATTTGTAATCTCATAACACATCATACTATTTCTTTATACTTGTGTGTGTATTTGACCATTCTATCTCTTTTTAAAAATTTTATATGTTCTCTCTGTGCTTATATTTGCTATTATTTTCCTTCTAGTGATGGTAACATATGCTATTCGTTTCTTTCTTGTAAAATATATTTATTTAATTTTTATTCACTAAAAGAGTTTCCACTGAATATAGCATTCTAGATTGGCCAATATTTTTAAATTACTTTGAAAATAGCATTTCTTTGTCTTCTATATTTTATTTACTTTTTTCTTTTCCTTTGAAAAGTCAGTTTTCACTAATGTTGTTTATTTTTGACAATAATAAACACCCCAGCTGTCCCCACTACCACCTGCGTTCTTTTTAGATTTTACTTTTGACTTGTTTTCAGTGGCTTTGCTGTGATGTACCAAAGTGAGTGTTTTATATCTTTTTAAAAATTGAAAAGTGTCCTTCCTGGGGATTTAAACACTTCTTAAATGCGTATCTTAATGAATTTTAAAACATGCTTCTTCCTCATTATTTTTCACTTTACTGAAATGAAAAGGATGTGTGTATTTATTTTACTATTCTTTCTCATATTTTCTCTTAATTTCTTGATTATAAATAAATCACTGACTGATAACTACAATATCTGCTTCTTTAGGTCTGATTTACTTTTTTTTTTTACAAGTTTTATCTTCAGCTGAATGTTTCTGATTTAAAGATGGACATTATTTAAGAAAACTATAGAACTAATGTAATGTTTGGGATGATGAAGTTAGATAGCACTCAACTCAAGGAAAAAGAAGCTAAAGTTAAATTACTATGTTTTAATATCCAAAGGCACTTTTAAATTTACTTAATTAGGCTTTGCTTGGCCTTAATTAATGTGGGTCTACAGATGGGTCCATAACTTCTGTGAACCAACTGGAATTATGTTAAAACTAGAGGCCCAGTGCACAAGATTCAGGCATGGGTAGGGCCCCTAGTGGCTGCTGGCTGCCAGCCGGCACCTCCCTTCCATAGCTGCTGGCTGGGGCCTTCCTTCATTCTGCCCCTGGTGGTCAGTGCACTTTGAACTCTCAAGGGGACACTTCGCATATCAGGCTTTTATATATATAGATTATTTTTTGTGTATATGCTTTTGAGCAAATAGCCCTTAGAGAAAAGTTTATAAACTCTATTGAATGGTATAAATATTCATCAGCTAAAACATTTTAGGACAATGTGAATATCAATTACACATTTTTAAGTGAAGAGATTTCAAATAACAATTTTTCTATGTAATGAAAATAATAAAAAAATGGTTACTTTCTGCCGATCTTCTCATTTTGAACAAATTTACTTTACTTGCCCCTATGTGTTAACAAGCATACATGCTGAATCTTGTATGTGCTGCTATAAGAAAAGAAGAAAAGAAAGTGGTCTAGTATTCAATAAACCATATAATCTGAGATAATTGATCAGAGAGGGAAGGGGAAACTAAGGAAAGTATTACTGACATCATCTATTTTTTTTTGTCTAAGAAATATTCTCAATGAACATATTATCATTTAACTACAGGTTTTCATCTTTTCTCTATTATTTCCTACTTTAAACATGAAAAATTATCCTAGTTTATTAAAAAAGGTTTTTATATTTATATTTTATCATTTTAATGAAGTAAGCCTTAAAGTTAGTAAATATACTAGATCTAGTTTCATGCAAACATATAAAAATCCATAAGTTGCACTTTTATTTTTAGTTTCCTTTGCCTAATTCCAATGGCAAGAGCTAAAAAATAAAACTACTGATCTGAAAGTAGTGAAACAAAAATTTCCTAATGTGAATATTGGATCCAGAATTGAAAAAGGAATATGCATATACTTAATCTCAAACCCAATTATTCTTAACTAAAACACCATTTTTTTAAAAAAGTCTTTTTTGTTCTTTAGACATGAAGTTGTTTTTTTTTTTTCAGGCAGTGATGATCAGAAATCCAAAATATATAAACATTCTAAAATTAAAGACTAAATATGAAATGTTTTACTTTTCAACATTGTCTCAAAGAATTTCTTCTCCTCTATAACAACCAAAGATATTCCCTGACAATATAGTAATGTTATGTCCATTTTATTGTCTGTGTAACGGGGGGGTGGTCCTTAAGTGGAAGGAACAATTTCTTCATCGGACAAGACATGAGCACTTACTAGCATTGCTCCATGTCTTTTATTGAGATCTAGTTAGAAAGATACTTGACTGTGTGTGCTGTTAAATTCCATGTGGCTGACTGGGTAACAAATAGCAAAGACAGAAGCCAAGGGCTGCTGGGGTTTGCAGTTGTCGGCACGCTGATCAGCTGCGCTTTATCATCAGGAACGAAAGAGTACTTAAATGATACTGGCTGCAGTTGTGGTCATAATTTATTGGCCTCGAGCGACTCTGTGTGTATGTGCACTTACCTTTCCTAATCTCAGGCTCTGTTTTGCTGGAGTCTGCATTATAAAACTTCAGTGATTCTCCTGCACAAAGCCTTTTATTTCTCCAACATCAAAAGAATCGGAAAGAACACAGGACTTTAAAAATGAGAAAGACATATACTGAAGAAAAGGAGCTAGAAAGTTAGTAAAATGCTGTGAAAATGCAAACAAAGTGTTACTAAACAGGCTGTGGACAGACGGGAATCCAAATGGAAAATTTGAGTTTAGTAGGCCCGAAGCAGAACTATTGATGTGATGCTTTCAAGTAATAATTCACTCCTACGACTCAACATGTATGAGTTAAAAGGGGTCACCTGAAAATTTTTTATTTATTTTTAAAGTACATTCTCTAAAAGGAAATTGATTTTGAAATCCATATATACTAGGTCAGGAAAAGTTTAAAAGATTTATATATTTTTTTAAAAACAAGATTAAAAAAAAATCTTTTAACCCCATTTCTACCTCAATAGACAGTAACTACTTAAAAGAGAGAATTTATAATAGTGAGTCAAGCCCTTTGGCCTCATGTCCTGAAGCTGCAAGTGAATGAGGAATTTAAAAAAACACACAACAAACAATAATAAAGGAGACATAAGAATAAAACATTTCTTCTGTGGACAGCCTTTCTATGCTCACTTTGTCCAGAATATGTGTTCCTATTTATATCTCAATGAGGAAACCTAAAACTATTGCTTATCTCTTCCCTTTTTAAAATTTATGCCACAAGAAAAAAAAAAAGAATGGTAACCGTAAGGATGGATATCTTCGTAAGTTTGGCTATAGTAGTCATTTTACTACATATAAATGTCATGCTGTACATCTTAAATGTATATAGTTTTTATTTAAAAAGAAAATGTGGGAACAACCCAGATGGCCATCTACAGATAAATGGATAAACAAAATGTGATATATTCACACAGTAGAGTATTATTCGGTCAGAAAAAGAATGAGATATTTACATGCTTTAACATGGATAAACCTTGAAAACATACTGGGGAAAGAAGCTGACATAAAAGGCGTTGCCTATGTGATTCTATTTGCATGAAAAATTCAAACTAGGTAAGAGACAAGGCTGTCACGGGCTAGAGGGTAAGTGCAGAATGGGAGCAACCACTTAATGGGTCCAGTGTGTGTGTTTTCAACCTGGAGAGGAGAAAAATGAGGATGATTTTCAGATAATTTCTTGGTTGATGACTTCATTGAGGGCACATAACTCATGAACTATTTATTCATTTTACTAACTAGATATCTATTAAAGAATAGGCTATACACACGTGTCTGCAAAATGATTTATAATGGTAAAATGTTTGCCATTGGGAATGTTATAGTAAACTGTGATGGGCCTTTATTTCTTTTTATTTTTCTCTCTTCCTTCTTCCCTCTCTCTTCCTTTCCTTTTTTCTTTGCCTTTCCCCTCCTTTTACCCACCATAATTGTTTGGTTTCTCTCTTTTTTAATATTGGCAAGGTATATATAGTTACTTTATAGAAAACGTTTACATTTAGATTTTTAGTTTAGTTTTATTTGAACCTACATTTTTAATATATTTATTTCAGAATTACATTTAATTCTAAATAACAAAAATATCCTTTGCAGCCATGGAAAGAAATAAAATAGTCACTTTTACAGTGGAGACATCTGGCAGATACTACCTAAATTATGATGATATCTTGTTGATAGGACTTGATGATAAGGGAATTTCAGGTCCGTGGTGTTCTTGAAAATGTTTCATTCTGATCTCATCGTAAAAAAAAAAAATACCATTTAATCCTAAACTGAGGATTGTTCTAAAGAAATACATTGATAACAACTAGAACTTTTCTAAACTGTCAAGGTAATGGGAGATTGGAGGAAGGGGGGTTAAATCAAGAGTATAAGAGAAACCATTGGAGACTGGAGGAGAAAGAGGAAAAGTGATTGATGGATGTGATGTAGTTTCTTGGACTGTCTTTTGGGACAAAATAGTAGAAAAGTTGGTAACAAAATAAAGTTTGTAATTTAGTTAACTATAATATTTTAATGTTAATTTTTGCTGTTGACAAATGTATCAAATTGTTTACAATGATAACATCAGGGAATTACTAATATTTAGGGAATCTTTATATTTTACTAGAGGCCTGGTGCACCAAATTTGTGCATTCGGGGGTCCCTCAGTCCAGCCCACCCCTCTCCCAGTCTGGGAACCCTCGGGGATGTCAAACTGATGGCTTAGGGCTGCTTCCCACAGGGAGGGAGCCTAAGACAGCAGTCAGGAATCCTTACTGCTGCCCTGGAGGCGGCAGAGGTTCCCACCATCGCCACTGCACTCTCTAGCAGCTTCTACATTTACTAACAGTCCCCTGGCGGTCATTGCATGTCATAGAGATCAGTTGTTTCACTGTTTGTTTGTTTTGTGTATTTACCTTTTATTATATAGGACTAGATGCCCAGTGCATGAAAATCATGCACAGGGGGTGTCCCTCAACTGGCCTGCACCTTCTCCAATCTGGACATTTCTCTCACAATCTGGAACCACTGGCTCTTAACTGCTCACTGCCTGCCGGTCAGATTGCCCTTAACCACTTCTGCCTGCCAGCCTGATTGCCCCCTAATCATACCCCTGCCAGCCTGATTGCTGCCTAACTGCTCCTCTGCCAACCTGATCACCCACAACTGCCCTCTCATGCTGGCCTGATCACCCAAAGTCTCCTTCCCTGCCAGGGTCTAATAGTCCCCAATTGCCTTCTTTGCTTGGGCTTGATCACCCACAACTACCCTCTACTGCCAGCCTGGTCACCTCCTCTACCAGGACCCACCTCCTCTGTGTGAGGCTGTAGAAATGCTGGAACTGGATTCCTCTGTGCCACGCAGAGCCACAGGATCCCAAGGCCTCATCGCTGTGGTGTCATGTCTTTGTGTGATGTCACCACAAGATGCCACCACAGGATGGCTGCTGGGCCCCACCTCCACTGTGCATGCAGCTATCCTGTGGTGGCCATCTTGTGGTGACATCACATGAGGATATGACACCACCTATGTTTTTATTATATGGAATTACTAGACAGTGACTTAGCTAATGAGGTTAACAATAATATAACCTGGGAAATTTTTATTCTCCAGAATTAGTGATGGTTAGGTGAGACATAAATGGATAAATACATGGATGGATATTTAGACAGATAAATAGATAGAAATATAGAAAATAGATTACAAGCAGTTGGATAAAACTCCTGCAAGGCCGTCTCCATCTCTAATGCTGAAGCACATGCATCTTGAGCAGGCTGGAACCCCTGACCACAATCTGGGAACCCCACCATTGTGACCCGAATCTAAGTCAGCATAAGGCAGAGTCCCAGGAAGATAAATTGTAATCAGTTTCCATGGCATTGCCTCAGGCCTTGGTGATGAGCCTGTGGAAGCCAGGCCCTTCCTCATGGAGCTGCACAGCATGCTTCTAGTCTAGGAGTCAGAGAAAGTTAGGAACGATCCAGGGGTAAGGAGAGAAAATTGCAGGCTCAGCTACTGCGTTCTGTCAGTGGAATAAGTCAACAGATCAGCAGGAAGGCCTTTGTGCTGGAAAATGCTTGCTACTCCTTTTTCTGTCATTTCCTTGACAAGATTATTGAGCTTCAGCTTCTACACTATTTCCTTGCATTGTGCATTGTTTCCTGGATCCTTGTTTCATACAACAAATGTTTGGTCTCCTTAATATGTTCCATTTGTATCTAAATATAAGAATTATTTTCTAGCTTTAACATGAAAAATAAGAGTAATATGAAGTAGTTAATTACTCTTGGGCACATTTGCATTTTTGCTTTTTATTAGATGGAATGAAGATGTTAATAGAGCCTTTGATATTCCTACTCATTTCATTAAATATGAAATGTATATTTATAAACATAAATATCTCACATACTGCATTGAATATTTATGCAATGTTTTGCTGCCAAAGTCCATATATGAATATCCATGGATTTGAGATAATTTTCTGAGTTGATGGATTTATTCATGAAACACAATGACTCTCTGCATTACCAACTTTTCAGTTATGACTGCTTTCAGCTCTGAAGCATGAGGAATTAACTCACAGATAAATTTTGAACAAAAAGAGAGCCTGGTAGCTCTTAACATATGTTGTGAAGTGCTATGATGATATACCATTAAATTTATTCCAAAGGATATTTGAAAATTGCCTGTGGAAATATGAGTACTTTCTTTCTTTCTTTTTAATCATGAAACTTGCCCCAGGTTTCCAAAAATGCAACCTTCAGCATTCTTTAGTTGAAGGCAGCTTAGTACTGTCAGCCATCTTATCTTCCTTGTTGAACGGATGATGCTTTTATCAGTGAATACAAACATTAAAATGGAACCACAGTCCTTCCTTAGTTATGCACACCTCGAGCTGCTTGTCTGATATTTGGAGTCTACCTGCTTACAAAAGAACAAGACCACAATAACAACAACAACAAAAACTAGGCACACATGCATAAGAGAACATAATCACAAATTTTACGTATTGCAAAGTAAGATAATTATTACAGATGACAATGAAATAAAGAAGGAATAAAGGCCAATTGAAGGATAATGATTAAGATACCATTTTGTTAGTAACTTTACAATGATCAGATGACATCTATGAAGATGAATCCACAAAACTTACCTGTTATTTCTTATATCAGGTTATTTTCCCAGAAGTATATCATTAATTCTTATCAATGTATGATCCTTTGCAAACATCAATTTCCTATGCCATACACAAAAACCTCAGGATGCTTTATTGTGGTCTCTACACAGAGAACTCAAAGACATTGTTTTTTTGTGAAATGACAAAGAGGAGAATAGCAGCTATAACAGTTACAATTTCTTAAAACTTACAGTATATAATTAGGATTTAGCTTTGCTTCTAGAACAAAGGGAACTCCATTTATTAGTAGATATTCACAAATACTCCAAATATAGATATAGTTATTTTTACAAAGATAATTGGACAGAAGAAAAGGGACCTGAATGAAAACCTAATTTAAAAAAATATATATTTTATTGATTTTTTTTACAGAGAGGAAAGGAGAGGGATAGAGAGTTAGAAACATAAATGAGAGACATCGATCAACTGCCTCCTGCACGCCCCCTACTGGGGATGTGCCCGCAACCAAGGTGCATGTCCTTAACCACAATGGAACCTGGGACCTTTCAGTCTGCAGGCCGATGCTCTATCCACTGAGCCATACCGGTTTCGGCAAAAGCTAATTTTTTAATAAAAATATGTATAGCTATGCCCATGTGTATCTTGCAATTAAGAAATATTTATTAAATACAAATGATGTGTCAAACCTGTTTTAAAAGAAGAGATTATGAGTAATGAGTATTTCCTGCCTTTTATGAAGCCACAGATCAGTAGAAAAACATATGTAAAAGTTAATTATAAGCTTTCTTTTAATGTTCTCTTTTAAGCTTTGTAATGTGTATGTGGTCCATTCTACCTTTATTTTCTAAACCACACAAACACCACACACACACACACACACACACACACACACAATTATATGCTATCTTGTAAGTATGATATATTTCATAGATAACTTAGTATTTAAAATACAGATTTTATCAGAACTTATCCACACTGAGGAATTTTCCAACTTAGAATTAGAGAAAAAACAATGAAACAACCAACCACATAATAGTGTGTTCATAGTGTGTACATAATGTCTGCTTGATATTAGTATATAGTAAATTACATACAATTAAATGACACCCTTTTACTAGTCTCTTAATAATTTTAAATTTGTGTCAAAACTAGCTAGGTTTGGAGATAGTAAAATGTACTAGCTATGTAAACTCAGATAATTAATAGATTCATTATTCTTTTTTAAAATATGTTTTCATTGATTTCAGAGAGAGGAAGGAAGGAGAGAGAGAAACATCAATGAGTAGAGAGAATCACTGATCTAATTGGCTGCTTCTGCACACCCCCCTCCCCAACACACACACACACACACACACTGGGAATTGACACACACACACACACACACACACACACACACACACTGGGGATTGAGCCTGCAACCTGTAATCACCAGTAATCAAACCATGACCTCCTAGTTCATACATTGATGTTCAACCACTGAGTCACACAGGCCAGGTCTGTTTATTTACTTATTTATTTTACCTGTAAAGTATTTATGTGGTAAAGTCATTGCACTGCTCCCTCCTCTCCTGCCTCTGATTCCTAATTGAGCCTGCACAGCTCTTTTTGTCCTCAAATACTTTTCTCAAACCTGGTCCTCTAATGTGCAAATTAAATGCTGCCTTCCAGAGAGCCTTTTCTAGCTTCTGTATGCATTGAGCCTCAATTGCAACTGAGCACCACTTTATCATACTATTATTTTAATTTTTTTCAGAGCACTTTGAATTATGTAAAACTTATTTGACTATCTACTTACTTATCCCATCTCTCCTTATTGGCCCCTAAACTCTATAGAGATGAGTAACTTGCCTCTTCTGCTCACCACTACTATGCTAGTTCTTAGCCTGGTGCCTGGTACATAATGAGGCCATGAATATTTATTGCATGTAATACTAAAATATGAGGAAAAATATCTAACATTAAGCTTGGCATAATAAAAATCAATAACTGATGTTTCATTCCCTTCAAATCCATTCTACTCCCCAATTCTAAATTAATCTTCTTAGAATACTATTTTTATTACTGCAATGCTTTCTTTAAAATTATATTTTCAGTCAGAACAAATTAACACTCTTTATTATTCAAGACTTACCAAAATGTAAATCTGAATTTCCTTTTTCACTTTATCTTTGTCTATGTCCTTCAAAGTCATGCTCACAATCAACTTAATCTCTGTATTTGTTGCTTCCTTCAGTCCCTCTACCTGAAACTCCTTCCATTCTTATTACATACTAGAGGCCTGGTGCACGGAATTCATATACTTGGAAAGGGGGGTGTCTCAGCCCAGCCTGCACCCTCTTGCTGTCTGGGAGCCCTCAGGGGATGTCTAACTGAGGAGTGGGTCTAAGTCAGCAGCCAGACATCCTTAGCGCTGCCTTAGAGGCAAGAGAGACTCCTGCCACTGCTGCTGCACTCTCCCAGCTGTGAGCCCAGTTTCTGGCTGAGCAGCACACCCCCTGTGGGAGTGTACTGACCACCAGGAAGCAACTCCTGCATTGAGCATCTTCCACCTGGTAGTCAGTGCATGTCATAGCAACCATTTGTTCTGCTGTTTGCTCAATTTGCATATTAGTATTTTATTATATAGGATTCCTCCTTCCAAACCCAGCCTTTAATTTGGTTTTCTGAAAATTTCCCTTATGGGGCGTTTCCTAGGAAATAAATGGTATCTACAAGCATCTTTCTTAATATTAAGCCTAGAATTTGGCCCCAAAAAGAATAAATAATGCATGAAACTTATGTCATTAATTATTAGCTTTTAAAATATCTAAATATATTAATAGTGCAAGTTCAAATTTTGTGATCCCAAATTAAAGTGTGCTCTCATAATCTTGTATCCCTGGTTGTATTCTAAGAGTCTGCAATTGTTCTCTGAACTTTCTCTGACCCTTACTCCATAGCAATTTTTATCTACTAGGCCAGTGGTTGGCAAATTGTGGCTCTGTTGATTAATGAGTTTGCTGACCATTGAGATAGGGGCTTAATCACAAGGAACAACAACAGCCTGTAATTATTGGAATTGAGAGTCTAGGTCAGTGGTCGGCAAACTCATTAGTCAATAGAGCGGCTCATGAGCCTCATGTGGCTCGTGAGCTGCAGTTTGCCGACCACTGTACTAGGCAATCTGAAAGGCTTCATTGCAAACAATTGTTTTGCCCATCTTTTCTAGTTAAACTCCTTGTTGGAATATCCTCTTTTTTTTGCATATTCTAAATTTGACTTGGCTCATATTAAATACTCAATAATTTGGGGTTAGTTGAATAAATTTTATGTCACACTGTGGACTGCCGATTCAATTTTGTAACCTGTTTTTATAAGACATGTGGATGCCATTAACAGAATTGCTTATGTGGCAATTAACATCATTAAGATAAATTAAATTAATGGATCAGATATCCATTTCTGCAGTCTTTAAAAAAACTGCCACTAATGATTAGAAACTTTCCACTAATTTAACAATACTCATCAAATTAACACTTCTCACTTTTATTCATCCAAAACACACATTTATAGAAATAAAAAAAGATCAGTCTAAATGATCCTATGTTTTTCTACTATTAAATTGATTTAAATAAAAGCATCAATAATTTACTCCAATTAAGGTTATTGTATTTTCTAGAGATAAACTGCTTATGTTAGTATGCTATTAGTTTTCATTATTGTATTTCTTAATTTCATTTGACCAATAACCATTAGGATTAAATTAGTATAGAAATATAAATACATTTTAAAAATTTAATATTAATGTTACATTTTGGTTAAAAAATGTGTAAAAAAAAGATAATTATAAGAAGTTTTTGTTATGAATAAAGGAATAAAGCTTATTCTGAATTTTTAATGGATATCCATAGCTTTTCTCTACCATAAAAGTCATAATGATAAACACAGAAAACAAGAAACATTTTCTCCCATCAGTTTCCAAACATGCTACAATTGAAATGCCTTTCCCTTGCCACTTAACATTTTGAACAGTTTCACTAATATTTTGGCTAATTTTGTCAATAAGAAGAAGTCTATTTCCTAATATATAGTCATTAATAAGCTAAATTTATTTAATTGAACACATATAGGGTGTCCCAAAAACGTTTCTTCCTTTTCAGACTTAACACATTGGAATTAACAATTATTTCAAATGTGTATACAATTTTGGGGGGACACCCTGTATTTTTACATCCAATTCTACATAGATTTTTCTCTCAATTACAATTCTGACCTTGGCTCAAAAATTCCTCTTGGGGCCACAGAGAAGATTGTGTTCCTTTGCTGTTAGGCCTTTCCTTTTGTTTCTATCCCGGATCTTTGATGTTTTCTTTGAGGGGAGGCAGGGGACTTGGACTAGAGGAAAAGAAACAAACATTATTTTCTATGCTTTTTCTATGTATACTCCTGGTTTAGCTAATAGACCTGGAAGCCATGCTTCATTTTATGAAGAACTAACAGCTTTTAAAGACTGCAATTTTATTCATATAGTTACACCCACCTCCAGAGCATAGCACTATCTCATCTCCTGCCTCTTACCATTGGTTGTGTTATTGCACTTGTTAACCTAACAGGTTAATAATCCAAGCACTACACATGTAAAGCTAATGTATCAGAGCACTTTGGAAGAAGATGGCCAATAAAATACATGGGGTCCTCCACAATCCTGCCATCACACAGAAAGGACTGTTTGGACTTGCCATTTTCAGTTAAATCCCTGCAATCTCCCTTCACCCTGGGCTGACCAGTGTTTCTTTCCACTATAGGCTACCTCTCACACAGATTTAACGTAGTTTTTTTGGTTGAATTTTCAGGGGTAGGCTGAGTTTTATACAATGAATTGTGGCATATTTTATCCTTTCCATTTTTAGGAAAGCTGAAAATAATTGAGATGATTTCTTGAAAGTTTGGTAGAATTTACTTGGAAAAAAACATCATGGCTTTGTGTTTGGAAAATATAGCTATAAATGTAAATATATAAATGTACACTTATACATTTACATAGATATATAAGTATGAGCAAATATGTATCCTAAAATACATTAATACTCATTTCTTTAATATCTTAATAGTTTACTTCTTTAATATCTATTACTTATTTTCCCCTTCGTACCATTTTGATGGTTGTATTAAACTCTTGCTTATTCTGGATATATTTTACTTTTAGTTTGTGAAGTTGTCTTACTTTTTATTATCTTTCTTTTAAAAAACAAAAGTGGTTTCCTAAAGCATTTTATCTTCAAATGTATATTTCCCAAATATGTTTTAAATACTTTATTCAAAATACTTTTCCATGAAGGTGTTTATATGAAAACCTTCTGAAGCTTATATTTCTGTATTCTTGAGAACATTTTCAACAAAATTTCACATTTGAATTATAGTTTGACTATAAAATTATCATTCAAATATATTTTTATTTTATATTTTGAAAAATACTATTAATTTTCTTCTATATTTTCAAAAATAGTATTATTCTTTATACAACTAATGATAATATGGAAAATACATTATCATTCTGTATACAATTTGTTTCTTTTCTGTGAAAATTCAGAATTTTCTGTTCGCCTTTGATATTCTCAAATTTTAATATAAACTGTGGGCTTTTTCTTACAGCTCCCTTTTCTATGGCTAATCTTAGTCTTAATTTGCTACATCTGAGAAATTTATCTCTATTATTTTTTCAAATATTTCTCCTTTTCTGTTTTTTTTTCTTTCTTCCTTTGGTTTCTATTACCTAATGCTTAGTATATCTACTATATTTTTGCTTCCATTATTTTTATTATGATTTTATTCTAACCTACTTTCTCTGAGTTAGTTTTTAAGTCCTCTTTGCCAATGGACTAATTTATTTTTCAGATGTATTAATTCTATAATTAACTGCACTTGTTAACCTAACAGGTTAATAATCCAAGCACTACAACCTATGCAAGGTGCACATGTAAAGCTAGTGTATTGGAGCACTTTGCAAGAAGCTGGCCAGTCAAATGCATGTGGTCCTCCACAATCACACGGAAAGGACAGTTTGGGGACATATAGAAGCTTTTTATTTTTTTAAATCCTCATTGGAGGATATTTTCCATTGATTTTTAGAGAGAATGGAAGAAAGAGGGAAAGACAGAAGTATCAATGTGAGAGAAACACATGCCCTACACATGCCCCAACCAGGGGAGGAGCCTGTACCTAGGTACTTGCCCTTGACTGAAATCAAACCTGGGACCCTTGGGTCCCTATCCACTGAGCAAACCCGGTAGGGCTAGAAACTTTTGTTTTTAAAAGTTTTGGGTTTTCACTTTTGTTTCTAAAAGGGAGAGTAAGAAGAACAACTCAAGAGATTTGGAAATGCCTGAAATTTACAATTTGTGTTGCAACCTTGCTGTTGCGCAAAGCATTCTTTTATCGGATACCAAAATACTAGAAGTTTGTATAAAATCATTGGTTTTAGTTGATCGCCAAATAAATAACTTTCTGTGACTGAGTTACAAATATCACCCAGGGATAAAGTGATTTGTCTTTCTACATGATCTATCATATTATATCTAACTATTATATTCCTTGCAACTAAATATTTTATTTCCTTTGTTTTTTTTTCTTTCATTCTGCTTATATCATTCTGTAACTTTAGTATGTTATTTAGATTCTTAATTCATTTATTCTAATGTCTTTGCTTATGATGGCATGATCTGTTTTTAAATTTGGAAATAGTGGAACTTCCCAGATTCAGATTATTTGGCATGTGAGTTTACATTTCCATTGGGAATATTGGGAACTATGTCCACTAATGTGTGTGAGAAAAGTCCTAACAAGCAGACCTCTACCTTAGTCAGTTCTAGTGAACTCAAGCTAAGTTGGAATGAGTCCTACATAGAAATTTATAGACTTGTGACCAGTACAGTTAATTCATTCTTAAAGCAAGTAAAGAATTTATCATCTCAAAACATTACCTATACCTCCAGGGAGAAGCAGACTGAGGGGAAGGATTAAGGATTATACTTCACCAGCTCTGAGAATTCAGGAAACTAGAGTTTGAAAGCAAAATCCACAGGCTGCTCTTTTTTTCCTAGCCCATTTTTTCCCCTAGCACCTTATCCAAGGAATTTTTATTTTTCCTTGAGTAACCTACCCCAGAGATTTTATTTCCCATAGTTTTGGGATCAGGCATTGACAATTTCAAAGCTCTGTAGTAAGGTCAGATACTCCCTTTTTAACTTATTAGAGTGGTGCCTGTCCATTCAGTCTTCCACAGCTAAAGCCACCACTAAGGAGACCTGTTCAAAAGGCAAACCTTTTCCCCAAGTGTTTCTCCTTCACTTGGTGTTTAGTCTTGAATTCCACTCGGATTGGTGTTGGTGAGGATGCCAGCAGTTTTGCTAAATCAGCATAATGGCAAGAACTGGAATATTTCTATATTAAGAGATTTATTGAGGTTTCCTTCCAGTCAATTTTTATAAATATTTTATGTCATCTAAAACTATTTAATCTCTGTCACCAGGGTTAAAAGAGTGATCTATATTTTTACTAGAACAGTATATTATATTATTTGATACCAGTGTTTCTTTATGATCTGAATTTATGGCAGTCAGTTATAATTTTCTGTTATAGATTTTATGCTGAATTTCTCTTGCACTTCCTTCTATTTTAACTTTATAAATTGTCATGCTTTCTATTTGGAGGTGAAAGGTATATAGTACTTGTGTCCTTTATATTTTTTAAAACCATTTAAAATTTTCAAATATGAATCCTTAATTACATATTTTCCTGGAAGTTATACTGTGATCCAAAATTAATATTTGTTTGGTTAAGGATTGTTTCCTAGATTTATAAATATTTCAGAATTAATATTTAAGTATGGTCAATGTTTACTAAATCTTTGTGACATAATCTGTTTAATCTTCCCCCCTCCCTTTGATCATTTGGAAGATTTATGCTATGATTTTAGTACAGTGGGTTATACTTATATATTTTCTTTATCGAATATTTTTATTGATTTATCAACTTTAAAAATGAAAAAAAAGGTACCCTGGATTCCCCTAAAACAATATTGGTCTGGATATTATAATCTACTAATAAATCTTATTAAAACACATACAGGTAAAAAAGGAGAGACTATAAAATTACTCATAGAGCCTGATTTCATGTTTCTAGGACAGAAGACAAATCAACTTTTATCTACATGTAAGTGGGGAAATATATCTAAGATTTATAAAGTTGGATACAAGGGCCACATTAGACATA
The DNA here is from genome assembly GCA_011751065.1 of Lasiurus cinereus. Classification (NCBI taxonomy): domain Eukaryota; kingdom Metazoa; phylum Chordata; class Mammalia; order Chiroptera; family Vespertilionidae; genus Lasiurus; species Lasiurus cinereus. Next base: position 59,137,469 of record JAAGEH010002531.1, read on the forward strand.
CATGTCAGGCAAACAGAAGAGAAAGGCTAGAGGTGAAAATGAAGATATCATTAATGAAGTTTCATTCTCAGAAGGTGAAGACTCTTCCGTGAATGGAAATACTGAAAGCAGATCTGGGTGGCCTAATGGATTCAAGCATTGATAATTAGTCAGGGAAAGTTTGGAAGTCAGTGAGACCAGAGGTGGCAGTCTTAGAAATGTGCTGATTTGAAAAGAAGAAGATATTTTAGAAGATGAAGATGTCCTTTGTATGCCTAGTGATAGAATAAAGAAGTGAATGTTGTCCAGCTGGTATGGCTCAATGGTTTAGAATTACCTATGACCCAGGAAGTCATGGTTCTATAGTGGAGAATGCCTGAGGCAGCACATTGATGATTCTCTCTCTTCATTGGTGTTTCTCTCTCTCTCTCTCTCTCTCTCTCTCTCTCTCTCTCTCTCTTTCTCTCTCTCTCTCTCCCTTTCTCTTTGACTGTGTGTTTGTGTGTGTGTTGAAGCAGCATAATATAACAATATAGAATAAAAGGAACATAAATGAGAAAAGAATAGCACTATAGATTAGGCAAGTGGTATTTTAGCAACAAGAATCTGCTTTTAAACTGATAAATTAACCCTCTCACACCTTTTATCCCCCCCCATTATTTCCTATTTAAAAAATGTATTGCGACATTTTAAACACCAAAAACACATTAAACATGCAATGCTTTATAAGAAAATAAAAGTTTAAAACCTTTCGCAAAAAATACCCAAGAATGTATATATAGACAAATATATAATGAGAACCCATGAAGAAAATTTAATAATAAAACAAAGAAATGTAAATAGGGCAGTCTATAGAAAAAATGTAAAATTAGAAAATGTTAAATTTTAGGAAGTATGCTGGGAATAAAGTGAAAAGGCATTTTAGGAAATCAAAACAAATTGCAGCCCTAGCCAGTTTGGCTCAGTGGCAAGAGCATCAGCCTGTGGACTTAAGGATCCAGGTTTAGTTCTGGTCAAGGACACATGCCCAGGTTGCAGGCTCAATCTCCAATATGGGATGTGTAGGAGGCAGCTGATCAATGATTCTGATCATTGATGTTTCTCTTTCTCTCTCTCCCTCTCTGTTCCTGTCTGAAATCAATAAAAATATATTTTAAAAAATTTCAAAGTTTGAATACATCTACCGAGAGTCTAATGAGAACCACAAGAGACTGAATAAAAAGTATAAAAAATTAGAAAGAAAAAGAAATATGTTAAACATATAAATAAAGTGATAGCAAAACAGTATAAGAAGAATTTAACATAAATGTAAATGGATCTTATGAAAAATAGAAGCAACCACTATGTAAAAATAATAAAATTTATCTACACTAATAAAAGGGTAATATGCTAATTAGACTAGAAGACCTTCCAGTTGTCCTTCTCAACAAAATCATGGTGGTGGGGCTGAGGCAGAGGCAGTTAGGGACAATCAGGCCAGGAGGGGAGGGCAGTTGGGGGTGATCAGGCCAGTGGGGGGGACAGTTGGGGTCAAGCAGGCCAGCAGGCAGGTGAGTGGTTAGAAGCCAATGGTCCTGGATTGTGAGAAGGATTTTCGACTGCTGGGACCAGGCCAAACTAGCAGTCAGACATCCCTTGAGGGCTCCAATATTGAAGAGGGTGCAGGCTGGGCTGAGGGACACTCCCCCACCCATGCAAGAATTTTATGCACTGGGCCACTAGTATTATATAAATTAAAAACAACTTTTCAAAAATCAAAGAAATATAAAATTTCAGGTTAGAAGTACCTTGGTCTCAATTAAGAAAATAAACCTAGAAAGATAAACTCTGAGACATTATACTTTTCAACAATTAAGCTTTGGACATTAAGAAAAATATATATTGTTTGGGCATCCTGACAAAATTTCAAAGAAAGGAAAACAAGAAAATTAAGTTTGTTATAAAATGTACAACCTTAGAGCAACATTTTTCAAAAAACTCAAGGAAAATAAGTTTGATCCAAAGATTTTCTCCTAAGCCTAAAATATATCCTATCTAATAAAAGAATAATATGCAAATCAACCATCACTCCGCTACACCCACCAGCGATGCCCACCAGCCAATCAGGAGTGAGTGTGCTAATTAACCCCAACCAATATGGCTGAGGCCATGGAGCAAGCAGGAGGGAGGCTTGAGTTTTCCCACTGATGGAGGAAGCCAAGCTTTCCACACACCCTGGCAGGCCCAGGCCTTCACTCAAGTCTACAAAGTTTCAATTATTGAAGATAAATAAATCCCAACAAAAATGGTGGCAGCCGCAAAGCTAAAGAGAGTAGGAGGCTAGGGTTGTCCACTGTGATGGAGGAAGCCAAGCTTCTGCAACCTTTGACTGTCTTCACCTCTGCTTAAGGCTACAAAGTTTCAATTAAAGAAGATAAATAAATCCCAACAGAAATGGCTGCTACCACGGAGTGAGCAGGAGGCTTGGCTCTAGGCTTTCAATTGTACAAGATAAATTAATATCAGATACCAGGGCCTCCACGAGGGTCACTGGGGGGCATGGCCAGACAGCAAACCACTACAGGCCCCTCACCCAGGCCACCCCATGCCCCAAGGGAACCCCCACCCTGATCTGGGACACCCTTCAGAGCAAACCAGTGGCCCCCACCCATGCACCAAGCCTCTATTCTATCAATGAAAGAGTAACATGCAGGTTAACCATCACTCCAACATAGAAGATGGCTGCCCCCATATGGTCAAAGATCCTGCCCCCATTTGGATACAAGATGGCCACCACAAGATGGCCAGCAGGAGAGGGAAGTTGGGAGAAACAAGGGAAAACAGTTGAGGGTGATCAAGCCTGCAGGGGAGGACAGTTAGAGGTGACCAGGCTGGCAGAGGAGGAAGTTAAGGGTTACCAGCCTGTAGAGAAGGGCAGTTGGTTGGGGGGGGGGGCGCACGCCTGCAGGGGAGGGTAGTTAGGGGCAAATAGGCTGGCATACAGGCAAGCAGTTGGGAGCCAGCAGTTCTGAATTGTGAGAGGGATGTCTGTCTGCCCATTTAGTCCTGATCCTGGTGAGCCTAAATAATCTGGTGGGATCGGGCCTAAACAGGCAGTTGGACATTTCCTAGATTGGAGAGGGCACAGGCAGGACTGAGGGGCACCGTCCCCTCATGCGTGAATTTCATGCATTGGGCCTCTATTATATTTTAAATATATATATATATATTGCAAAATTATTATTTTTAAAATAGTAATATTTCTAATCATAAAATAGGACTCTGAAAAAGTATTATTTCTAATCATAAAATAGGACTCTGAAAAAGTATTATTTCTAATCATAAAATAGAAGAAAGAAAAAAATCATCAAATTATTTTCAGCAGATAGCAGCATCTTTATCTTTCTGTAATGCAAGTAGTGGTGCATTTCTAGCATGTGCTAGTATTACAGGAAATACATGTAAAAGAAGAATGATTTTTTTTTCCTGTTGTCAACTGATCATAGAGAACTCTCTAGGATGCTCTAGGTGTGGACTCAGAGCAAAAATAGTTAGTGACATAAATTGATGGTAAAATTCTGAGGAATTTGGCTATGTTGTCAGAGAATGGTCAATCTGCAGCAGATGAATACACATAAAATTATACCTCCAAATTTTAGGAAAGTATATCAATCCCTGCTAAATCTCTAAATGAAAATAACTGACAATTTTTGAAGAGAATAATTATGATGACATAATCACAAATGATTCCAGGGAGGAAGAATTTTGGAAGGTATTGAAATACAGTGCTGGATATAAAAATCACAGGGTATAAATTATGAACAAATACTTGAAGACTTTGATGTGATTTTACAGAAAGACACACGCACACACAAAAACAAACAAAATCACACCCTCTGTGTTAAGCTCAGATTGAAATTTTTGCCTAATATCTGAAAGTAACATAGTCAAGAAACAGTCACATCCCACATAATGAACTAGCATTTACGGGGGAAAAAGAAAACTAACAAAGAATCAGAAAGGTGAATTTAGCTATGGTCTGAGACTCTGGATCCAGAAAGCTGTCAGCTCATTCCTTGAGAAATATGTGATAATGCTAATGATGACACTGACAGGGGAAACATTTCCTCCACTCCTGTTGTGTCATCTTTTTTTCTCATTAAAAGAAAGAAAGAAATAGAAAAAAAAAAGAGTCACACTGGAATAAGAAATTTAGTACGTGCCATTGGTAAGATGAAATTTAAATCCAAACAAGGAGAAGAAATTGTCAGAGAACAACTACATTATCTTCACTATTGGCCCAATGCCCAAAATTCCTGCAAGGGACTCAGGCCTCACAGCCCCGGCTGCCTCATGTATCTACCTACTGGTCCTTCTGGAAGATCTTCTTGAAGGCTGTTCCATCCAGAAGGTGGTTCGGCTGTCCAGTCTAATTAGCATATTAGTTCTTTATTTTTTATTTTTTAAATTAAATCTTTATTATTCAGATTATTACATTTGTTTCTCTTTTTTCCCCTCCATAGCTCCCCTCCATCCGTCTCCCACCCTTCCCTCTACCCTGAGCTCCCTCCCATTGACCTCATCCATAGGTGTATGATTTTTGTCCAGTCTCTCCCTGTACACCCCTCACTCCTTTCCCCCTGAGAATTATCAGTCCACTCCCTTTCTGGGCTCCTGATTCTATTATATTCACCAGTTTATTCTGTTGATCAAATTTTTAATTCACTTAATTTTTAGATTCACTTGTTGATAGATATGTATTTTTGTTCATAATTTTTTGTCCTTTACCTTTTTCTTCTTCCTCTTCTAAAAGGGTACCTTTCAGCATTTCATATAATACTAGTTTGGAGTTGATGAACTCCTTTACCTTTTTCTTCTCTGTGAAGCTCTTTATCTGCCCTTCAATTCTGAATGATAGCTTTGCTACATAGAGTATTCTTGGTTGTAGGTTCTTGCTATTCATCAGGTTGAATATTTTTGCCACTCCCATCTGGCCTGCATCGTTTCTGTTGAGAAATCAGCTGACAATCGTATGGGTGCTCCCTTGTAGGTAGTGAACTGTTTTTCTCTTGCTGCTTTTAATATTCTCTGTCTTTTGCTCTTGGTATTTTGATTATGATGTGTCTTGGTGTGGTCCTCTTTGGATTCCTTTTATTTGGGGTTCTGTGTGCTTTCTGGACTTGTAAGTCTATTTCTTTTACCAGATGTGGGAAGTTTTCAGTCATTATTTCTTTAAATAGGTTTTCAGTATCTTGCTCTCTCTCTTCTTCTGGCACCCCCACAATTCTGATGTTGGTACACTTGAAGCTGTCCCAGAGGCTCCTGACATTGTCTTCACATTTTTGGATTATTTTCTCTTCTTGCTTTTCCAGCTGAGTGTTTTCTGATTCTTTATATTTCAAATTTTTTACTTGATTCTTGCCTTCCTCTAGTCTGCTGTTAGGTCTCTGAATAATATTTCTTATTTCAGTCATTGTATGTTTAAATTCTAGTTGGTCCTTTATCATCTCTAGTTGGATCTTTTTTATCTCCTCTTGGGACTTGCTAACTTTATCCAACTTTTCTGGGATATTCTTCAAAAACCTTATAAACGTGGTTTTGAACTCTATATCCAGTCATTTCTTTTCCTCCATTTCTTTTGTTTGTGATCCCTTCCCTTGTCTCGGCATTTTCATTATGCCAGGAGAACTTCTGTGTTTGATTCAGCCTTATGATACCAGATTTGCAAATCCACAAAAGCCTCTCTGTTGAGCCGGGATGGGTGGAGTCTCAGGGCTTAAGGGACCGCCTTGCCTTCCAGCCGGCCCCGCCCTCCACGGCCCCCAAGTCTCATGTGACTGGGTAATCACTGGAATGGTCCCTGTGCGCTCACGCACAGTGCCTCTAGACCGCTGCCCGTCTGGCTCCCTTGTGCTCTGGGACCATATAAGTCTGAGTTCCCAAGGTCTCGCCCAAAACCGGAGTTCAGTGGAGTTAGAAATGGTACAATTGGGAGGGTCTGTCTCCCGCCCACTCCTGAAAGCCAGCGGCAAAATCAGCAGTCAGTCCGCTGCACGCAGGACCATGCCTGCCACCAGACTTCTGATCTTTTGTGACTCCCCTAAATTTCCGTGTACCTCTCCCTTTTCACAGTCCAAAGTCCACCCGCATGAGTTTTGGCTGGATCTGGGGTTTAGTGTTGTAGAATAAGGGGTTCAATGCAGTTGGGAGTCTCTGTCTCCCTCCCGCCAGAGAAAGCCAGCCAGGAACTTCACCACTCGCTCTCTCCATGTGCTCGTGTTCCCTACCTCTGCTTTTTGCTACTCCTCTGGGTCTTTGTGAGCCCCTCTCTATCCTTCTAGTTGTAGAACTTCCACTCAGCCAGCTTTCTGTGGTTTTGGATGATATCCGTTCTGTCTTTTAGTTATAGGTTTGAAATTGTTGTGCGAGGCAGCAGTGTAGGTGTTTACCTATGCTGGATCTTGGATTCTCCTAGTTCTTTATTATATAGGATATTCTACATTGTATAAATTAAGTTCTAATGCACTAAAATATATGAGAGATAAAATGCAGAATGAGCCAAAATCAGTTTGGCTCAGTGGATAGAGCGCTGGCCTGCGTACTGAGGGGTCCCGGGTTTAATTCCGGTCAAGGGCACTTACATTGGTTGTGGGCACATCCCCAGTTGGGGACGTGCAGGAGGCGGCTGATTGATGTCTCTCTCTCTCATCGATGTTTCTGACTTTCTATCCCTCTCCCTTCCTCTCTGTGAAAAATCAATAAAATATGTTTAAAAAAATGCAGAATGATTGCCAATAAAAATTAGTAGAGAAGCATTGGAGAAATTAAATAATCAAAGCATACAAGTTTTGAGGCCAAATGGAAGGTATATTTTGCAAACCAGCAATATTGATGCCAGCTTTCAATAATTTTCCAGAGTCTATTAATAAAATTACAGTGTTGGAACATCTATAAAGGAGAATGTTGATGATGAGGATCTAATATAAGCTCATTAAATAAGTCCCAGGAGGAGAGTTCAATATTCTTTTCTTTAAATCTTTTTTTGTTGAAAATATTACATATGTCCCCTTTTTTTCTCCCAATGACCCATTATAGCTTGCCCCACCCCTCACCCCAGGCCGACACCACCCTATTGTCTGTGTAAATGGGTTATGCATATATGCATAAAAGTTTTTTGGTTGATCTTTCTCTACTCCCATCCCCCACTGTCCCTCTGAGATTCAACATGCTTCTGTGTCTCTGGATTTATTTTGTTCATTAGATTTCACATATGAGTGAGTTCATGTGATGTTTATCTTTCCCTAACTGGCTTAATTTGCTTAGCATAATACTCTCAAGGTGAGTTCATGCTATCTCAAATGGTAAGAGATCCTTCTTTGTTACTGCTGCATGGTATTCTATGTATCACATATACATGTACCATAGCTTTCTTATCGACTCCTCCAGTGATTGGCACTTGGGCTGAATAAATGTCTTCAAGATATTCTCCAAGTATAAGTAGGAGCTTCTACATATTTATGAAAACAAAGGTTCTGAATTGACTGGCACATTGTGGTTCTAAGTGGATATATATAGGGAGTAGTGAGGTAGAATTCTTCATTCTTTGTTTATGAATAAGGCTTTATTTTTTATTTTCATCACTGGATGCTTAACAGTTGGAAAGATTTATGATGTGAACACTAAAAATCTCAATTCTAGTGGTTTTCACAGCAAGATAATTGGCTATGATTACAGCTACACATGCTTATAAAATACATAGCCCACATTAATCTCTGTAAGCAAGATTTTTTTTTTTAATGAGTGGAGTGAGAGAATAACAATCACTGTTATGAACAATAGGGACATTTTCTGTTATTATCTATATAAAGCATCGAAAATTACAGTTGTATTCACTGAACTATTTAGGCAAAAGGCACTTGACATTTGCTTGCTTTTTAATTAGTTAAACATTTCTGAATGCGTTAAATAACTAATTTGATTAAAATTATCCACCTCCTCCCCCTATTTTTTTGCACATTCCTCACAATCTGTTTTTCTTTGAGTAATCTAGTGAAGGTAACATCTTGATCACTAAGTGGATAGAATCTGAAACTTACTTGGTCACTAAGATGATAGAATCTGGTGACACAAAACATGAGTGTGATTGGAGTAGAGAAAGAGGGAGAGATTGATTGAGGACTTGTCTTCTATTACCATTAGTTTATTAAATTTACATTTACAGAAAAAATTTTTAAAAGGAGCAAATATGACAAATAGAAAGGAAATAATACAAAAAATAGATGGAGAAATTTTAAAATAGATGATCTGTGTTAATGGAGAATGTTATTTTAAATATATTAGCTAACCGAATACTAAAAATTTATAGAATTTTCAAATCTAATTGAGATAATTGAATACATTTTCATTAATAATTGAAGTAATGAATGTCATGGTAAAATAGGTTAAAAGAGAAATAAAAGAAAAAACGTTTATTATACAAATACAGTGGTACCTTGATATGAGTTTAATTCGTTCCGTAACCTTGAGGCATGGGAAACTATGAGACGCTCGAGTCACGGTAAACTTGTGGGTCGTGTGCAGCTGACCAATCCTCGCGATTACTCATAACTGAACTGTTGCTCGTATTTCAAAGCAAAAATCTCTCACTCGACGGCTCGTATCTCAAAAAACTCATATGTTAGGGCACTCGTATCTCGAAGTACCACTGTAATAGCAACTATATATTTAACATATATATAAATATTCCAGTAATCCCATAGTAGGAAATAACAACAAAAGGTTAAGTCATTATTATTTTGGGAGTAGGTCTTGGGCTAAGCATAGCAGAAAAAGTAAAGGAACAGAACAACTCATATCATTGTTGGCTAATGAGGATCATACAAAAATGAGATTATACTAAAATAAACATTTTATGGGAATTTTAAAAAATTTAACAAGTAACACAAATTATTTAAAGAATAACTACCTCTCTTTTTAAAAGATGAACTTCATTTTATACAATAAATTATTTTCTTATATGCATAACCCATGGATGGACAACAGTGTGGTGATGGCCTGCCCAGAGTGGGTGGGACCAGGGTGGAAGGGGTCAATGGGGGAAAAAAGGGGACATCTGTAATACTTTAAATAGTAAAGATACATTAACATATTTTGTTTTTACAATAGCAAAATTTTTGAGTGTGTGTTTCGGGTTAGGCTTTGAAAAATTTGCTTAAGAATTTTTTTATGTAAGTAAAAACAGATGTTCACTTTCCGACAGGAAGTGGTAACTGATTTATAAATGCCACTAACTGGAGATGTACAGAGGTTAAAAAAAGGATTATATAACTAGATTACATCAGATATTAAATTTGAATTTATACCCATTTCTTTTGAATTTAAAATATTTGTAAAATGATGCTATAATACTCTTTATATAAAACTAATATAGTGTGCCCTAGCTAATTTGGTGCACTGGATGAAGCATTGGCCTGTGGACCAAAGGATCTCAGGCTCGATTCTGGTGCAGGGCATCTACCACTGTTGCATGCCCAGGACCTGGTCAGGGCTCTTGCATGAGGCAACCAATCAATGTGTTTCTTTCACATCAATGTTACTCTCTTTCCCTCTCTTTTCCACTCTCCCTAAAAATCAATGGAAAAATAGACTCAGATGAGGATTAACAAAATAAATTAACTAATTAAATGAAAGATCTAAACAAACAAACATATTTTATTTTTTTAATTTTTCTTTTCTTTTTTTTAAATAAAAAAAATACACAGGGGCTATTTTAGTGTTCCTTTTATTATCAATAGTGTAAAGAGGTAGTATGCTAATTAAGCCAGGACTCTGTAACAGGTCATGACCAGACAGGAGGAGGTTGTGTGCAGGTGAGGCTGAGTGGAGATGGAAACAGAAGTAGGGAGCCTGCCCGAGTGGACATAGGCAAGGGGCCTTGGAGACGCTGCTAGTCCAGCCTGGGTCCCAGCCTCTCGGGGTGCCAATCCAGCCTTTCTCCCTCAGTGGCTGGGGCTGCGCAAGTCAGGTGCGGGTCTCAGCCCCCCGCGGGGTGCCTCCTTGAGAGGTGTGAGGCGGGGCACCTCCTTGCACAATTTCAATCGTGCACTGGGCCTCTAGTACTAAATAAAAGATATTCATTTAGCTACCAAATAAAAATACTATGGAATACAGTATTGAAATCCACCAAGTAGCCAGAAAGAAGACACAGGTGTACTGGGAAGCACTTGTGTTACTTGGTTTGTCTCTTCTTCATGGACTCTGAATTTTTATTATCCATCCTTGTTTAGTCGTGGGCATTAGAACTGATATAATTTTCTCCTTCCCCAGAGCAACTCCCTCTGCTGTTCCAGACAGCTAGGTTACGCTTATCTAATTTTCTACTGTTGCTCAAAAATAATGCTGGCCTCCTGGCTCAGAGTTGTACTCTCATTATTTTATGGAAGTAGTGGATACACTGAAATGATATTGGAATGAATATTATGGAGTGATTTTACACTTGCAGCTAGTGAGTAGTGTCTTTAATTTAGAGGACAAATGTGAGCTATCATCACATTTTAAAACTTTTTATTATTGGCGATATTCAAGATAAGTAACATGGCCTATTTTCTCAAAGCGAGTAAACTCTATGTTTGTTAAAATTATTTCCTCCAGCATTAAAATATGTGTTTTCTAATTAACTGATATTTTCTCTATTGTTAAAGTTTTTTTTTTCTTTCTGGATTGTTAAAATTATTTTTCTCTTAATTTTATGCCTCACTTCCTTATAATCTCAGAAACCACAAGGTGCTTTTTTTTAATTTTTTTTTTTTTATTTCCTTTCTCATTCACCCAAAGGCTTTGGAGATTGCTTCCAATTCAATCCTAGGACCTGCATTGCAGCTCTTTCAGAATGAGAATCTAGTACTAATATGTCTGCATTGGCTGTTTTGAAAGCACATTGAAAATCAGGTCACCACTAATAGAATTGTCCCTCAGATCTATAGAGAGAATATATAAGAGTAAAGGAAGAGCCAGGTGAACAACGTACAAAATGGTGCTGGAAGCAGAAATAATTTTTAGAAATAGAAAAATGATACTGGGTTTTTTCCTTTCAAAATTTGGACTTAATCATGTAACAGAAAAGAGTCAAACTGACTGAATTTAATTTTTCTTGTGTCATTTAAAAAAATAAACTTTTCAGCTTAAAAAGTTGTAGATTTACAGATACTGCAATGATAATACTGAGAGTCCTATATAATCCACACCCCATTTCCCATATTAACAACTTACATTAATGTGGTACATTTGTCAAAATTAATGAACAGATATTGATGCATTATAATTAACTAAGTTTTTACTTTCTAGAGTTTTCCTCTAACATCCCTTTTTTGTTCTGTGATCCCAGCCAGGATATCACAGTACGCTTGTAGTGTCTTCTTAGGCTTTTCTTCTCTGTGACATTGTTTCAGACTTGACTTTTGTTTGATGACCTTGAGAGTTTTTAAGAACTCTGGTCAAGTATTTTGTAGTATGCCCCTCAACTGGGATTTGTCTAATGTTTTTCTCATAATTAAATTGGGAGGAAGACCACACAGGTAAAGTGTCGTTCTTATCACATCATGTTGATGGTATAATTTATAAATATGATTTATCACTGTTGATGTTAACCTTGATCAAATAGCTTGACATAGTGTTTGTCAGGCTTCTATACTGTAATTTTACTATTTTTTCTTTTCCTTCTATGTACTCTATTCTTTTGAAGAAAGTCACTTCATCCAGCCCAAACTTGAGAGTGGGGATTTATGCCCCATCATTTTAAGAAAGGGGTATATATATAAACTGCAATTCTACTGAGCATAATCTTTTTTCTGTTTTCCTCCAATGGTTTCTTTTCTTTTTATTTATTTATTTTTGAGCTGCTTATTTTTTATTTGTATTTATTTTTAATTTTTTTTATTAATGTATTACATGTATACATATCTTCCCATTGCCCCACCCCTCCCCTCCCAGGCATACCCTAATCCCCTAGTGTCTTGTGTTCATTGATTATGCTTATATGCATGCATACAAGTCCTTTGGTTGATCCCTTATCTATTCCAACTCTCCCTAACCTTCCTGCTATAATTTGACAGTCTGTTTAATGCTTTACTGCCTCTGTATCTATCTTTTTGTTCATCACTTTATAATGTTTTTTATTATCCACAAATGAGTGATATCATGTGGTATTTCTCCTTCATTGACTGGCTTACTTCACTTAGCATAATGCTCTCCAGTTCCATCCAGGTTACTACAAATGGTAAGAATTCCTCCTTTTGGTTTCTTTATTCAATCATTTATTTATATCAGTATATCATTTTTGGAGCAGAGAAGCATTTTCTTAATTTTTGATAATAGACATTGTTCCACACATCCTGTATTAGTTTCTGCTTCGGTCCCAAAGTAAGTTATTTTTCCAAGGAGTACTGCTTTCTGCTATACAAATGGTATTAGAATTTAACATTTAGGCTTGTTACTTCTGTGATGTTCTTGTTTTCTGACCTTCTCAAGGGAAATATGTGTGTATAATAACCCATTTCTTTAAATATTTCTACATGTTGCCATTTGTTTTGGTACTTATCCTGGATGATGACATCTGAGCTTCCTGAATGTATGGTTTAGTGTATGCTATTATTATTATTATTATATTTCTTCCTTAGTCCTCACCCCAGAATATTTTTTAATTGATTTTTAGGGAGAGTAAGGAGAGTGGGAAAAACAGAGAAAAACATTGATATGAGAAAAACACATCACTTGGTTGCTTCCTGCATGAGCTTTGACCACAGCCCAGGCCAGAGAAGAGCCTACAAACAAGGTATGTGCCCTTGACTGAAATTGAACCTGGGACACTTTGGTCCCCAGGCCGATGATCTATTTACTGAGCCAAACTAGCCAGGGCTGCCATTAATTTTATAAATTTTCTGCCATTATTATTTCAAATATTTATTTTTCTGTGTTTTCTCTTCTCTTTCATAGATGTTTGATATTTTCTTTTTAATTTTTTTCTCTTTATTATACTTTACATATCTCGAAGGTCACTGACCCATTCCTCAACCATGTCCAATTTAATAATGAGTTGATCAAAGGTATTCTTTAGTTCTAACACAGTGCTTTTGGTTTCTATCATTACCTTTTGATTATTTGCTAGATTCTATTTTTTATTTATATTTCTCCTCTGTTCTTGTATGTTGTATACTTTTTCTATTAGAGACCTACAGTAATGATAATTATTTTAAACTAGAGGCCCAATACACAAAATTTGTGCACTCTGTGGGGATCCCTCAGCCCGGCCTGAGCCCATTTCAGAAGCCCTCAGGAGATGTCTGACTGCAGGTCTAAGCCATCATCAGTTGGACATCCTTAGGGCTGCCATGGATGTGGGAAAGGCTCCTGCCACTGCCTCTGTGCTCTTCAGCTGTGAACCTGGCTCAGGGCTTCTGGATGACCACCAGGGGGCAGCTCCTGAGTTGTGTGTCTACCCCCTGTGGTCAGTGCATGTCATAGCGACCTATCCTTATGAAGTTCAGTTGATTTACATATTAACCTTTTATATATAGGATTCCTGTCAGATAATTCCAAAATGCAAGTCATATCTGAGCTGGTTCTGATTCTTGCTTTGCCTCTTCATGGTATCTTTTGTTTTGCATTTTAGCAGGCTTTGTAAGTTCATGATATCCAGGCATTGTATGAAGCAATAGCAATTGAGGTAAATACACATTTGATTGAGTATTTCTGTTAAAACAGCTAGGAGTTGGGTTTCATATAATGATTTTGTAGTTATAGATGTCAGAGGTTTCAATTATCTTTGATGTCCTTGTTTTTGTCTTCCTTCTTAACGTCTCTTCAATAAGTGTCTGTGCTTTGCAACTCACCTATTATTGTGCTTGAGTTTTATACCATGTTGTTATGGTAAGACAAATTTTCTAATTAAATCTCAGTCTTTTAATTATCTTGTATTCCTCTGTTATAGGTACTTCTCACCAACACTAGAGAGGTGTTACTGGACAGTATAGCCCCCTGATCCAGTGGGAGAGGCTGTCCCCAACCTCGATCCTTTTCTTTCTTTCTTTTTTTAAAAATATATTTTATTGATTTTTTACAGAGAGGAAGGAGAGGAATAGAGGGTTAGAAACATCGATGAGAGAGAGAGACATCCATCAGCCGCCTCCTGCACGCCCCCTACTGGGATGTGTCTGCAACATGCCCTTGACCGGGAATTGAACCTGGGACCTTTCAGTCCGCAGGCTGACGCTCTATCCACTGAGCAAACCGGTTTTGGCTCGATCCTTTTCTTTATATATGGGAGACCTTGACTGGTGTTGTGAAAAGCCAATTTATTAAAGCATGAACCTTTATTAAAAAGAAGCAACAGCAAAGCAAGCAAACCTATAAATCTGGCTTATGAAGCACAGACAGGCTCTCAGCTAATCTGGGTGGGGGTTTGAGGGTTTTTATATACTCTCCTGCCTATAGTCTTCCAAATTCCTCTGCTGACTATTTTGGTATAGAGTAATTTTCAAGGTCCCTTTTTATTTTCTTGTAGCTTTCCCAGAATTCATGAAAAGAACTTGGCAACTTTATTTTGCCAAGCCTTGAGACTGCAGACTTCTCCATGTAAGGAGTAAAACAGCCCCTTTTCTCTTTTCTCCTCCCTTTCTGTATTCTCTCATTAGGGAGGTTTTTAACCGTTTGCCCTGCTGCCCTTGGCTGGGGCAGATAATGGTTTGTTAGTTACAAGATGGCTGCAAATTGCCTCCAGCGTTTGGCCTTGTTTTAACTTTCCTGTCTCAGTTTCCCTATTTCTCCTGCCCTGGAACCCTGGAGCAGTTTTAGCTGGCTGCAAGGGTCACATCCATATTTCCTCCTTCCCTTTGCCTCTTGCCTCACTGTGTTTCTAACTCCTCTCACCCTGTCTATTACTTTCCCCAGTGTTCCTTTTTGTGTACAGCTTCCCTTCCCCTCCCCATTTGTGATGGAATAGGGAGGTTAAGGAGGATGGCGTGAAAGGAATGCCCTTCCCTCATGGCACTGAGACAACTCCACAATAAAGCCTTCCCTCTGGGAGAGTAGGTCTTTTTAATGGAGAAGCCTCTGGGTGCATTTCATAAGCATCACTGTGTGTTTGCCCCTAACACAGACCCAAAGGACTCCTTCTCTTTTCTTCCCTGGCAAACTCTGATGTATTTCCTGGAGTAACCACAAAAGTATATATAACCTGACTTCTCCAAGATGGAAGCCTGCGTGTTTCACTTGCACACTAGTCCCCACGTACTCTCCAGGAGTTGGCAAAACTACCTTTTAAATATTCTGCCAGGCTGACTCTCGAAGCTTCTCTTCCAGATATAGATTTTGGCTGTGGTTTTCTGGATTTACCTGTGTCTTCTCAGATTTCAGGGTAAATTTTTGACTTACAAAATCATTTCTGTGATGTGTAAAAGAAGAAAACAGCAACACTGGTTTTCATTTTACCCAGGTTTTTTCACATTGTAATAATGAGAGTGTAAGTCTTCACCATCTTTACCTGTTAAAGGTAAAAATGGAAGTTTACTTTCACTTTTAAAACCTTTTTTGTTTTCTTGTTTCTCTATCAGATTGCTCAGTTGCTTGTAGTGGAGATTACTATTTTCCCTTTCCTCCATTTAAGCTTCACCCCAGTTGTCCTTCCCAAAGTTCTTACATGATTTCTTAATTTTTTTCTGAAAGTTACTTTTATATTATTTTAATTTTTGCCATTTATACTTTGTTTTTTTCTGTTTCAGACCTCAAGTTTGCAATTGTGAGTTACATAAGTGCACCATGACAACCTTCTAATTTACTTGTCCCTTTTTTCAGCCTACAATAACTGGGCACTGATTTAGAATAGGAAATAGTGACTCAGGTCTTTGTGAAAAATTAATTCTGTTGTTTGTTTATATGTTCTTTCCTTGGTAAGTGTTAATTTTGGGTTTTCTGTGTGTTTGCTTATTTAATGGATGTTTCTTTTCATTCCTTATCACTGTTTTCATGCCTATAAATCACAAAAATGGAAAAAATATAAATCTTTTCTGAATTTTTCTTTAATAAGTTAGCTTAATATTTTCAAAGTCATGTTTTTAATAAACAAATATGTTTAAAAGTGTAGGATTACCAGCTTTGGTTTCTTTGAGTTCATACTCATATACTTATATTCAATCATATTACGAAAAAGGAGACAACTAGAAAACTAATGAGCTCTTGTGAGATTTATGTAAATATTACATTATTTAATATTAAATGATTGAAAGGGATCTTGGATCTAAAAGTGAATTATTGCATAAGTTGAAATAATTTACATTTGATGGGGCTGAAACCTTTAAATACTAAAAGAGGGGAAGGTTTCAGGCTTTCATGTTAATTATGCATATTCTGTGAGGTACTGCAGCATGCTTTGTTAGTAAGCTTGTAGATAACACACGTATCTTTAATCCCCTGGATAACACTTGTGTACCACTGTAATACTGATTACAATGAACTGTGGAGGACTGGAAGGGGTGACACATAATCTATACCATTTTTAAAAGCAATATATAGACACAGTATATGTTAGTATAATTTAATTTGGTGGGGATTCTGGATAAATATGAAATGTGAATTAGTAAAACGTAAAAGTAAAGTTTAGTTGTATTTGTGTGTCTGTTTTTTTTTTTGTTTTTAGTTCAAAAATATATAAAGACAGGCCTATGTTTTTAATGCTACTAGTATCATCTGAAAACTAAATAAAAATGTTGCCGTGGCTCAGTGGTTGAGCATTGACCTTTGAGCCAGGAAATCACAGGTTACATTCCTGGTCAGGGTGCATGATTTGGTTTCAGGCTCAATCCCCAGTATGGGGCATGCAGGATGCAGTCGATCCATGGTCCGCTCTCATCATGGATGTTTCTATATCTCTTCCTTTCCCTTCCTCTCTGAAATCAATGAAAATATATTAAAAAAAAACACAATGAAATAAAAATGTTAACATATGCTATGTTAATAAGAATACAATCCATTTGCAAATTAAAATAATAGAAATCATATTGTGGACATGCCTATTCTATAATGTATACTATTTGTAAGAAGATTGGTCACCAAGTTTAGTGAATTAACATAGCCTAACCACCTGACACATTGTTCTAAATAATTACTCTTAAAATATACTCCAAAGCCTTTAAAAACCAATCAAATTATATTTAGCTATGGTTTTAAAAATGAAAACACTTGTAAAGAAGTGTATTTTAAAATTGGATGGATTTATATTATGGTAATTGACACAATTATCTTTTTTGTCTATATATGTATGTATATAGACAAAGAATAAAGTCCTTACAAATTGTGCCTATACAATAAGCAAAGATAAGGTAAAGAATATATTTTGTAAGTCTATATGTTTCAAATATATTATGTCTGATATAGCAAAAAATAATGTTTAAAATATGAGATTAAATTTTAATAAAGATGTAATAATAATTTCATAAATATAGATATGAACATAAAAAGAAGACATCATTCTAAAGGAAAATTAAAAGTTTAAAAGACACATTAAAAATAATGGATAGTGGATAAGTTTAATACAATTCTCAGTTAAATACATCAATTCTATAATAGAAATCCTTTTTTAGCTACATTAATAAAACAAAGTCATTTATGAAATGAATGGAAGCATATTTTTCTATTTAAAACATTAGAATTTTTTAAATTTATTTTTATTGAGTCATAATTGACATGGAAAACATAACTTTTTTAAAGAGGAAAACTCATGATTGATAGCCAAGGCTTAGTCTTGGTGCTTAGATGAATAAATTAAATTCTTATTAGAAGTATTATTCTCAGTGGATAATTTTATTCCATTATTTATATATATTGTTACTTAACTATAAACAAATCAAATTATCTATTCAAAATAAAACCGGCCTAAATCAATCATAGTAGTAGGAGAGAAAATGACAATAAACAAGAATTAACACACACTAAGACTTAATTGAGCTGACTCCAGGAATTAGATATACATCTTTACATGAAACACATTAATATTAGATTATGATATCCCTCACGAAGATAAAAGTCTTGAACCCAACACTAACTTTGAAAGCAAAATCTTTTGTGACATATATAAATAATTAGCCAAAAATATTTTGAGCCAATTCAGGAAAATCTAGAGTCATAAAATTATCTAGTGTTTAAAAAATTTTCCCTTATGGATTCCAGATTAATTTTGGCTGCTTTTCACTGGGGATTTACTAATACTTAGAAACAGTATTTACCTGTGTATTTTACAAAGAATGTGTAGATTATTTTTGTAAGTATTTCCTGGAGTTACTTGTGCATATATCAATAATCAAGAATATAATTGTGTATGTGTGTGTGAGCGCACATGTGTATGTGTGTGTTTAAGAGCAATATATAGAGAGAGGTACCATGCTAGTCACAACAAAATCCAGGTGAAACATTTTTAAATTCTGTATGTCACTCAATTTCTAGTTAATTACCCCAACAATTAAGGACATTTGAGAAATCGAGTAGTACATAATTTTGAATTTATAGCATTTAATCTGTATTGCTTTTGGTAGGGACAAGAAGATACTACATATTAAATTATTAATTCTTTCCCCATTATTTAAAAGTTTGTCTAAATTGAAGTATGTATATACATTTCATGGTGAAGAAAAAAAATCCACTTTCCACCCATATTCTTTCTGATAGGTAAATGCATGATGATGACCTTTACATCATTTTGGCATCATTCAGTGTTTATATTTGTATTGTCATTGCTTCTCTCAGATATGAAAACAAAGGGTGTAGTGGAGTTACAATCCCATTTTATTTTATAAATTGTGAGAATTTCGTGGAGCAACCAAACTCCTAGGAAGATTAGCTGAAAAAAAAAATGTCCATCTAGTCCATCTACACATTTGACCCCAATGTTAAATTTCCTCATTAGAAAATACAGTTGCAAAATCTAGAAATCATAACCAATGGGTTGAACTCTACATCTGAGGAAACATGTCTTTGGTTAGAAAAAATTATCCCTGAATAATGAATATGTTTCTAGTTTTGCTTTCTAGAAGGTTGAGGAGATCATGTCAAGTTATTTTAGGACCATTCTTTGCTGATGATTATCTTTTCTCAATTAGTTAAATACCTAAAAACTGTAATATCATAATTTAATTTTTAAAAATATATTTCATTGATTTTTTTACATAGAGAAAGGGAGAAGGATAGAGAGTTACAAACATCGATGAGAGAAACATGGATCAGCTGCCTCCTGCACACCTCCCACTGGGGATGTACCCACAGCCAAGGTACATGACCTGGACTGGAATTGAACCTGGGACCTTTTAGTTCTCAGTCTGATGCTCTATGCACTGAGCCAAACAGGTTATGACTCATAATTTAATTTTTCATGGGCAGTTTTGAGCAATGCAGGGTAAGTTGCAGGTTATCAATTTAATACAGACCCAGATCTCAGGAAAAGTTAATTTGATGGTTTGTTTCCTGAGGGATACATTTAAAGAATCATGTGTCACACTTCTGAGAGATTCCACTATTATCATATTTATGATTTTGAATGAAAATTGAAAATTATCTAGTTTATGTTTAACATGACTAATAGTAAGGGATTTCAGATAGTATAATTAAAATACAATTCTGTAAGTAAACACTGCATCAGTTTCTGAAATATTGGCATATTACAGTATTTGCCATGTCTCTGACACCCCCTTATAGCATAAATTCATCTAAATTGCAAGCATTATTCATGCCCTGCTTTCTCTAAGATGCCATTTGAAACATGATTCATAGTTATTCTAGCTATCTCTAATTTCTAACTATTTTCCCATCATCTCCAAATATACATAGACTCTATAGCAACGTAGCAATGCCTTTATGATTATTTTCAGGGCTTAAAATGCACTTTATTTTATTTTTTAATCTTTATTGTTGAAAGTATTACATATGTCCTTCTTCTTTCCCCATTGACCCATTCTAGCCTGCCCCTGCCCCCCATCCCAGACACTCCCCACATTATTGTCTATGTCCATGGGTCTTTGGTTGCTCTCATCCCACCCACCCACCCATCCACACTTTTATAATTTGAATGTCCTTTTGTTTTCCTGTAAACTCCTCAGATAATATCTTCATTTCCACAACATATTTTTAAATCCTTATCTAAGGAATGAGGATATTTTTTCCTTTATTTTTATTTTATTAATTTTTTTAGCAAGACTGGAAGGAGAGAGATAGAGAGGCAGAGAGGAGAGAGAAACATGGATGTGAGAAGACATATGGATTGGTTGCCTCCCACACATCTCCTGACCTGGGCCGGGGATCAAACCTGCAACCCATTGAGCCACACAGCCAGGGCTGCTTCCACAACAATTTTATTCAGCACACACATTTTAGCCAACAATTAATCTGAATATTTATTTTACATATTGTTCTTAACTTCACAATTGTCTGTGGGCAATATAAATGAGAGGAATTTACTTCATTCATTTATGTATTCATGTGTATAATTTATCATGAATAAAGTATTAGGTGTTTTTTATGAGCCAAGTAGTCTGTACTAGGGAGTTAGGTTTCAAAAGAGGCATGTGATAGTTTTATGTGTAGACTTCATTATTCAACCAAATACTAAGCTATCTATTGCTGTGAAAGTATTTTATAGACCTGGTTGGTTAACATCTAACATCAGTTGACTTGCAATAAGGATAACCTTGATAATGTGGGTGGACTTAATTCAATCAATTAAGAACTCAAAAAAAAAAGTGAGAGAGAGAGAGAGAGAGAGAGAGAGAGAGAGCGAGAGAGAGAGAGAGATTGTTTAAAGGAAGAAGAATTTCTGCCTCAAGAATTTGGCATTAGTTCTTTGCCAAGAGTTTTCATTCTGCCAACCTGCTCTATGAATTTCAATCTATACATACATATATCCTATCTAATAAAAGAGTAATATGCAAACTGACTGTCCCTCCGCTACACCCACAAGTCATTCCCACCAGCCATGCCCACCAACCAATCAGAACGAGTATGTACATTAATCCAACCAAGATGGCTGTGGCTACAGAGAAGCAGGAGGGAGGCTTGGATTGCCCCTGGCAATGGAGGAAGCCAAGCTTTCCACACACCCTGGCCTGCCCAGGTCTCTGTATAAGGCAACAGAGTTTCAATGGCTGCTGCTGCTGAGCAAGCAGAAGGCTTGGGTCCACTCAAGGCTACAAAGTTTCAATTGTAGAAGACAAATAAATCCCTGATAGCAGGGCCTCTGCTTGGGTCACCAGGGCACATAGCTGGCCTGAAAACCACCACAGGCAACTCACCTAGGCCACCCCACGCCCCAAGGGAACACCCACCCTGATCCAGGACACCCTTCAGAGCAAATCAGCTGGCCCCACCTGTGTACCAGGCCTCTATCGTATCTAATAAAAGAGTAATAAGTAGATTGACCATCACTCCAACACTCCAACATACAAGATTCCTGTCCCCATGTCAAAAGATTCTTCCCTCATGTGGACACAAGATGGCCACTACAAGATGGCCAGCAGGGGAGGGCAGTTGGCAGGGACCAGGCCTGCAAGAGAGGGCAGTAGTGGGTGATCAAGCTTGCAGAGGAGGGCAGTTAGGGGTGACCAAGCTGGCAGAGGAGGGAAGTTGGGGGTGACTGGGCCTGCAGAGAAGGGCAGTTGTGGAGGAACCAGGGCTGCAGGTGAGGACAGTTAGGGGTGACCAGGTCTGTAGAGGAGGGCAGTTAGAGGCAAACGGGCTGGCAGGGAAGCAGTTAGGCATCAATCAGGCTGGCAGGGGAGTGGTTAGGGGGTGATCAGGCTGGCAGGCAGAAAGTGGTTAGGGGCAATTAGGAAGGCAGGCAGGTAAGCCAGCAGTCCTGGATTGTAAGAGGGATGTTCAACTGCCTGTTTAGGCTCTATCGTACCAGAATCAGGCCAAAACGGGCATTTTGACATCCCTAAATGGGTCCCAGATTAGAGGGGGAGCAGGCTGGCCTGAAGGACACCTCCATCCCCATGCACGAATTTTGTGCACCAGGCCTCTAGTCTATATATATATATAAAAGGCTAAGCAACCATTTGACTGGTAGCTATGATGTGCATCAGGGGGAAGATACCCTGACCAGTAAGTTAGCTTGCACCTGGGGTCCAGCCATTTGGGATTCAGTGAGACAGGCCAGACATGCCCCGGAGCCCTCCCACAGTTCCTCTCTGGCTCCAGTGGGGTTTTTCAGCCTGGCCTCCAGGACCCCTTGAGGGATGTTGGAGAGCCAGCTTCAGTCTGATCCTGTCATGCAAGGCTGAGGGACCCCACTGGGGCACAAATCCATACACCAGATCTTTAGTATTCCTCTATATAATAAAGATGTAATATTCAAATGATTGTTATGCTATGAATCCCAATGACTGACTGCATAATGACTGGATCATGGATCAGCAGGAGGGTGGGGCAGTGAGCTACAAATGGGCAGTGGAGAGCTACAGGAGGGTGAGGCAGTGGGCAGAGAGCTATAGGAGGGCAGCAGGGCAGCAAGCTATAAGGGGTGGGGGAAGTGGAGATAGGGGACTTACAGGAGAATAGGGCAGTGGGCAGAGAGCTACTGGAGGTGGCAATGAGCTACTGTTGAGCTACTGGTGCACAAATTCGGGTGCAGAGCTACTAGTATATATATATAAATTTAGACATATATATAAAGACACACACACACACACTCTCCTGACTGGTTCTTCTGCATTCTGTAGGACCCTGACTGGCACCATGCAGCACTCTCTCTATGGTCTATCTACTGTTCATTTCCCTTCAGTGAACTCTCTCATGTATTGATTATTCTTTCACATATCTATGCCATTGGTGTTCTTTCTTCCTCTTTTCCATGGTTAAAACTTTATATTAAATCAATGTAATCAATCCTTTGAATACATATAATCAATTGCCTTGTGCCCTTTTATTTTTATTCATTAGAATTCAGAAAATTCAAATCCTTGGTTAAATTTAATCATACCAAGCTCTGTACTCACATCTGTGGCCACTCCAGTGAGGGTAGCTGAAGGAAAGTACTCTAGAGACACACTGCTTTGTCTTATGTTAAATTCATGACTAAAAAGCTCATGAGGGCTCTTAATGCTTTTTACATATTCATATTACCAATGTCCAGGATGACTAGTTAACCTCTTACCTTTGCTCTTCAAATGTCCCCCACCTCCTTTTACTTTTTTTTTTCATTTAATGACTTTGATTCCTGCTTTCTCTGTAAAATAGAAGTAATCAAAATAATAATTCCATAATTCTCATAGCTGAAACCCCTGAGCTGCTACATCCAATCCCCACCTTCTGTGAGTATTGGCTGCTAATTGTATATCACTGTATAATTCTGCAGATATTTGTCCTTGAATACAGGTGATATTTTTTTCCATAAGTGTTTACAGTGCCCCTTCTCACATCTCTGGGAAAGTGATCATCAGCCAATGACTCACTGATACAAGAGCATGTACTTCAGTTGCTTTTCTTACTTTGTCATAAGTTTCTTTCTTTTAAAATATATGTTTGCTAGAGGCCCAATACATGAAATTCATAAAAGAGTAGGCCTTCCTTCACCTGGCTGCCAGCACTGGCTACTCTCTGGCACCTGGTAGCCGGGCTTCCCTCACAAACCCCACCACTTCATCTGGAAGGACTTCCTGTCTAATTAGCATATATACTTTTATTATAGACTAGAGGCCTGGTGCACAGAATTCGTGCATAGGGGTGTGTGTCCCTCAGCCCAGCCTGCACCCTCCCCAATCTGGTACCCTTCAAGGATGTCTGACTGCCCCTTTAGGCCCAATCCTACAGGCAGTCGGACATCCCTCTTACAATCCAGAATTGCTGGCTCTCAACTGCTTGCCTGCTTTCCTTACTGATTGCCCCTAACCCAATGGTCTGCAAACTCATTAGTCAACAGAGCCAAATATCAACAGTACAATGATTGAAATTTTCTTTTGAGAGCCAAATTTTTTAAACTTAAACTTCTTCTAATGCCACTTCTTCAAAATAGATTTGCCCAGGCTGTGATATTTTGTGGAAGAGCCACACTCAAGGGGCTGATGAGCCAGAAGTGGTGAGCCATGGTTTGCTGACCACTGCCCTAACTGCTTCTGCATGCCAGCCTGATCACCCCCTAATCACTCCCTTGCCAGCCTGATCAATGTCTAACTGCTCCCCTGTCAGCCTGTTTGCTCCTAACTACTCTCCCCTGAAAGCCTGGTCACCCCCCAATGCCCTCCGCTGCAGGCCTAGTTCCCCCCAATTACCTTCCCCTGCCAGCCCAATCACCCTCATCTGCCCTCCCCTGCAGACCCGCTTGTCCCCAACTTCTCTGTTCTGCCGACCTGGTCATCCCTAACTCACCACCCAGGTAGGCTTGATTGCCCCCAACTGTACTCCCTTGCACACCTGGTCCCTCCCAACTGCCCTCCTCTGCTGGCCATCTTGTGTCCACATGGGGTTATTCATCTTTGACCACATGGGGGCAGCCGTCTTGTGTGTAAGAGTATCTGTCAATTTGTATATTATTCTTTTATTAGATAGGATTAGATATATTAGAGGCCTGGTACACAGGTGGGAGCCAGCTGGTTTGGCCTGAAGGGTGTTCTGGATCAGGATGGGGGTTCCCTTGGAGCATAGGGAAGCCTGGGCAAGGGGCCTGTAGTGGTTTTCAGGCTGGCCATGCCTTCTGGTGACCAAAGCGAAGGCCTTGGTATCTGGGATTTATTTATCTTCTATAATTGAAACTTTGTAGCCTTCAGTGGAGCCAAGCCTCCCACTCGCTCTGTGGCCACAGACATTTTTGTTGAGATTTATGTTCTATAATTGAAACTTTGTAGACTTTAAGCAGAGGCCAAGGCAGGCCAGGGCAGGCAGAAAGCTTGGCTTCCTCCATTGCCAAGGAAACCCTAGCCTCCTGCTCTCTCCCTGGTCGCAGCCTTGGTTGGGTTGATTTGCATACTCACTCCTGATTGGCTGGTGTGTATAGCTTGTGGGTGTAGTAGAGATATGGTCAATTTGCATATTACTCTTTTATTAGATAGGATTGATTTTCCAGAGGAAAGGAGAGAAAGAGAACACCAATGGTGAGAAAAAAATCTTCGATCAGTCGTTTCCTACATGCCCCACAGTAAGGATTGAGCCTGCAAACAGTGCATGGTTCCTGACCAGGAGTCAAACTGTGTCCTCTTCGTTCATACATCAATGGTCAACCACTGAGCAATGCTGACCAGGCACCCTCATAAATTTTCCTCCCAAGAGCACTCATTGGATAAGTCACTTGCAGAAGAACATCCATCTTCATCTCTGCTTTAGGGAACTTAATCTAGAACACACAAATTATCATCTTGTACCAGCATCTCTACTCACCTATTTTAGATTAAATCTTATTCTACATAATAACCATCTATATTCCTATCTGAAGATATTCTCAAAATCTTTTCAGTAGATTCCATCATCTCACAATACTCACCATATTGTCTAAACTAATCCCCTGTTTCTTCTGTTAGTAATATTTATCCCTGAATTTGACCATTTTCATTAACATTCAGTATTCTGAAGTTTCTCATCTTTGTGTTTTTTTTTTTTACTAATCTGAGGATATGTTTATTGATATTTTTTTATTGGTTAAGGTATTACATCTGCACCCTTATCTCTCCTTTACCCCCTAACTCCCCCCTTACAATCATGCCCTCACACATCCTGGTGTCTGTGTCCATTGGTTAGGCTTATATGCATTCATACAAGTCCTTTGGTTGATCTCTTCCCTTATCCCCACCCTTCCCTACCTTCCCTCTGAGGTTTGATGATCTGATGGAAGCTTTTCTGTCTCTGGATCTGTTTTTGTTCATCAGTTTATGTTGTTCATTATATTCCACAAATGAGTGAGATCATGTGATATTTATCTTCTCTGACTGGCTTATTTTGCTTAGTACAGTGGTTCTCAACCTTTCTAATGCTGTAACCCTTTAATACAGTTCCTCATGTTGTGGTGACCCCCAACCATGCTTCATAATGTAATTTTGCTATTGTTATGAATTATAATGTTTTCTGATGGTCTTAGGCGACCCCTGTGAAAAGTGTTGTTCCACCCCCAAAGGGGTCGCGACCCACAGGTTGAGAACCACTGGCTTAGTATAATTTTCTACAGTTCCATCTATGCTATTGCAAATGGTTAGAATTCCTTCTTTTTTATGGCATAATAGTATTTCATTGTGTAGATGTACCACAAATTTTAATCCACTCATCTGTTGGTACTTAGGCTGTTTCCAAATCTTAGCTCTGGTAAATTGTGCTACTATGAACATAGGGGTGCATATATCCTTTCTGATTGATGTTGTTAGCTTCTTGGGATATATTCCTAGAGGTGGGATCACTGGGTTACATGGGAGTTCCATTTTTAGTTTTTTTGAGGAAATTCCATTCTGTTCTCCACAGTGGCTGCACCTGTCTGCATTCCCACCAGCAGTGCATGGAGTTCTTTTTACTCCACATCCTTGCCAGCACTTGTCATTTGTTGATTTGTTGATGATTGTCATTCTGACAGGTGTGAGATGGTACCTCATTGTCATTTTGATTTGCATCTTTCGAATAATTAGTGACTTTGAGCATGTTTTCGTATATCTCTTGGCTTTCCTAATATTCTCTTTAGAAAAGTATCTCTTTAGGTCAGTTGTCCTTTTTTTTTATTGGGTTGTTTATCTTTCCTTTGTTAAGCTATATGAGTTCTTTGTAAATGTTGGAGATTAAAGCCTTATTGGTGATAACATTGGCAAATACATCCCCCATGCAGTGGGCTTTTTGTTGATAGTTTCTTTTGCTGTACAGAAGCTTTTAATTTTGATTTTGTCCCATTTGTTTATTTTCTCTTTAGTTTCCATCGCCCTAGGAGCTGTTTCAGTGAAGAAGTTCCTTTGGCATATATCTGAGATTTTGCTGCCTATGGATTCCTCTAGTATTTTTATGGTTTCCTGTCTTATGTTTAAGTCCCGTATCCATTTTGAGTTTATTTTTGTGTATGGTGTAAGTTGGTGGTCCAGTTTCATTTTTTTTTGCATGTATCTGTCCAATTTTCCCAATACCATTTATTGAAGAGACTGTCTTGACTCCAATATATGTTCATGCCTCCTTTGTCAAATATTAATTGAGCATAGTGGTTTGGGTGGATATCTCGATTCTCTATTATATTCCATTGGTCTATGTCTGTTCTTGTGCCAGTACCAGACTGTTTTGAGAACAGTGGCTTTGTAATACTGCTTGATATTTGGTATTGAGGTCCCTCCTACTTTGCTCTTTCTCAGGATTGCTGCAGTTGTTCTGGGTCTTTATTATTCCAAATGAATTTTAGAGAGTTTGTTCTAGGTCTGTGAAATATGCCATTGATATTTTAATGGGGAGTTTATTGAATCTATAGATTGATTTGGGTAATATGCACGTTTTTAATGATGTTGATTCTACCAATCCATGAATAAGGTATATTCTTCCATCTATTTATGTCTTCCTCCATCTCTTTTTTCAGTGTCTTGTAGATTGATATTTTAGAGAGAGAGAGAAGAAGTAAGAGAGAGGAAATAAACAACAACATGGATGATAGGGAGAAATTGAATCAGTTGCCTCCTTATGAGTCCCAAGCAGAGATCTAACCTACAACCTAGGTATGTGCCTCTACCAGGAATTGAACATGCAACCTTTTAGTGTACTAGACACTCCAACCAACCGAATGACCTGACCAGAGATCTCCTGTTTTAATAATTATTTTTATTCCATTTCTTTCATTAATTAATTTGTTTATTTCTTCCCATTTGCAATACTTCCCAGAACTGTTGAGTGTATATGATGTCTCCAACTCTATTTTATCTTATTTTCTCTTTAACAAATGAAGTAAATATCTAAAATGAGATTTTAGAAAACTAATAGGATCAAATCCTAGAGATAGCAAAAGCAAAGCAATTAGATATTCAAAGAGTACATATTATGAGTTATGAACAACACAAGACATTTTCATGGCTTGAACCACATATATCAATGTTATAGATTATTTTTTAATTCTCTTCTTGCTTTTATCATCCACTTAAATAATTTAAAAACAATGGTAATATATAAAACTAAATGCAAATGATGTGAGAGAGAAACGTCAATTAGTTGGCTCCCATACATGCCCCAAACAGGTCTCAAGCCAGCAATGTTTGGTTCCCAAATCCATATTCTAGCCTAATATCTTTTTTGCCAATCAAATTCTAGATAGATATAATTGAAGCCAGAGTTAATGTGATGTTAACATCTGCATCAAGAATATTTAGCTATAAAAACCAGAATATCCAATCACATAACAATTGGCTCTCCCTCTAGATTCTGCTCCCATAATCCAGACAGGAGGAGAGGAAAGGCAAAAAAAGTCTGAAGAGGGAAATCAAATAAATTTACCTACTTTTAAAATGATTTTTCTAAAAGTTTCCACCAGTAAGTTCCCTATAAGTCTTTTAGGTTACAATTGAATAACTTAGCCACTGGCAGCTACAAGGAAATCTAGGAAGTGGATTAATTTCAACATCAATGCAAAGAAGGCAAGTTAAGTTGTTTTGGTTGTTTGTAAAGAAAAGAGGAAGTGAATGTCTATAGTTTCAATATAATTACTTTCAAGATTTTTATGTAATAGTTTTATTAGACATAAACTAATTATTATACTATAAATCACAATGAGATTATTATTTTGCTGAAAATGGTAGCACACAAAAATTCAATAATTCATTATAATTATGTAAACTATTTATAAAATTGTAAAATGTATTACTAATATAAGAAGGTTATTTATTAGTAATGTTCTTATAGACACACCAAAAGTAAAAGAAATTCCATTCAACAAGATGAAAATAGAATAATTTGTTGATAAAGTTGTAACATATAGAAAGTTGTAACATATCTTTTTTATAGAGATAGCTAAAATATGAGTAAATTTATAGTCTATTAACTTCTAGCTAAATACAAGTGAGATAAAAATACTAACATTTTATTATTGTGGTTTTTTTTGGAGGGTAGAGGAAAATTTTAAAAACAAAGTTATTCTAAAATAATCTGAAGTAAAAATCATGAAACAGTAGATATTAAAATGCCAAAAAACAAACAAAAGAAAACAATACTCAGGAACTATGCCACCACATCTTAGGGTGCATAATAAAAGCAGAATAGGCAAATAAGATAGGTCAATGTAATATAATGGGAGGAAATGGAAAGAAGAAACAAATATTTATCAAATAATTTATTAGATATTTGATATATGCATGATTTCAATTAAATATATATTTTAATTTTACCATGAGTTTTTCTTCTAAAAGTGAAGACATTTGAAATGCAGTGGTGGGCCTCTAAGTATAAGAAAACTATCAATATAGATTAGATTATTAACTAATTAATTAATTTATTCTAATCCCTTCTGATCTTTAAGTTAATTTTTTTAGTGTGTGCTGCTTTAACATTTGGCACCTGTAAAATAATATATTGCAGTTCCTAAAATGAACAATGGAAGTGGCAGCTTCAGAATTTCCATAGAGGGACAGCAAACTTGTCATAAGAATAAACTAGACATTTTTTAAAACTTTATCAAATTAATTTTAATATAATCAAATGCTTATATTTAAAAAATGGAGATAGAGCAATAAAGATTTAGCTAAGTGGAAGGTTAAGGTCTTTCCTTACCACGCTAACTCTAGACACTATTGCTGCTAATTCAAACTCTTATTTACATATGATCTTGGTGCCTGGACCTCTGAATTCCAAAATAGGATATTGGGATTATTGACAACCCAACATGACCTTTTTATTAACTTGTACTATGTCCCTCTGCTGCCCTCATTTGGTAAATACTGATTCTTCCTCTATGGTGTTGAGATTTATTCCTGGGAAAACAAGAAATGAATATAGTGCTTTCTGAGCAGCTTTGTAACTTATTTTATCAGCACATGATGGGTCTTGAAAAATGATTTAAGGGGTAGATTTTTTTCAATGGTCCTTGAAAGGAAAATATTTACAGGAAATGAGCATGACAAAGTGATAAAACGTTTCTGCTCTTGTCCTGTGAACCAGTAACACTGAAAATATGACTGGCAAAAAACTACTTAGCCCAACTGCACTTTCTCTTGTGATATGGAAAACAGGAAAAATTTGGATATAGTGTATTAGCATTTATAGTACACTCTTGTTTTCAAATTAAGTCTATAGTCACAAATGTCACAAGTCTTGTGATTCCAGCTTCCTACTGCGCTATAGTTTGATATGTTGAACATCTTTGATTTATGATGTTTCTATTAACTTTTTTTGACAAGAAATTCAATTTTGAATAAAATGAGTATTAATTAAGTTTCATTGTAGAAACATCCAATAAAGTATCTTCACTTGCAATAATTTCCTTTATTCATGTATTTATTATTGTTGAATATATTGCATTAGAGATATCCATAGAATGTTTTCATTCAATCTCTGCCTTTGTAACAGTTACAATGATAAACTCAGGTTTCTGTATAAACATTAGTAATTCAGTAAATCAGTAATGTGTAGTTCATACATTAGTAATTCAGTAAATTTACTAATTATGGAGACACCGCTACATACCTGATACTAAAGTAGTAGCATACTTTAGTATCAGGTATGTAGCGGTGTCTCCATAAAACCACTCATTTCCTTTAGAAAAACAAAAAAATCAGACATTAAAATGTAGAAATATTTGCATCCAAATATCTCATAGCCCACACTATCTTAGATTTCATTGAAATAAAGTTTAGAATACCACATTATGCAATATTTGGATTGTGAGGGAATCAGCATTATGTTTGGACTAATGTATAGTTCATACTTTATTTATTTTTTTATTTTATTTTGCATTTTTAAAAATTATTTTAATTAATGTATTACATGTATACATATCTTCCCATTGCCAGCCCCTCCCAGGCATACCCTAACCCCCAGTGTCTGGTGTTCATTGGTTATGTTTATATGTATGCATACAAGTCCTTTGGTTGATCTCTTATCTATCCCACCTCTCCTTAACCTTCCTGCTGTAACTTGACAGTCTGTTTGATGCTTTATTGCCTCTGTATCTATCTTTTTGTTCATCAGTTTATAATGTTCTTTATTATCCATAAATGAGTGAGATCATGTGACATTTTTCTTTCATTGACTGGCTTATTTCACTTAGCATAATGCTCTCCAGTTCCATTCAGGTTGCTGCAAATGGTAAGAATTCCTTCTTTTTTTATGGCAGCATAGAATTCCATTGTGTAGATGTACCACAGTTTTCTGATCCACTCATCTGCTGATGGGCAACTAGACTATTTCCAAATTGTAGCTATTGTAAGTTTTGCTGCTATGAACATAGGGGTGCATAAATCATTTCTGATTGGTGTTTCTAGTTTCTTAGGATATATTCCTAAGAGTGAGATTGCTAAGTCAAATGGGAGATCCATTTGTAGTTTTTTAAGGAAACTCCATATGTTCTCCATAGTGGCTGCACCAGTCTGCATTCCCACCAGCAGTGCACAAGGGTTCCTTTTTCTCCAGATCCTCACCAATACTTGTCCTTTGTTGATTTGTTGATGATTGCCATTCTGACATGTGTGAGATGGTATCACATTGTCATTTTGATTTGCATCTCTCAGATAATTAGTGACTTTGAGCATGTTTTCATGTGTCTCTTGGCCTTCCTTCTGTCATCTTTCAAAAAGGATCTGTTTAGGTCTGTTGTCCATTTCTTTATTGGATCATTTATCTTCCTCTTATCCAGTTGTATAAGTTGACTGTAGATGTTGGAGATTAAACCTTTATCAGTTATAACATTTGCAAATTGCAGTTCATACTTTAAAATATTATATATATATATATTGACCAACAGGTGTTGCTCAGTGGTTGAGTGTTGACATACGCACCAAGAGGTCACAGGCAGGTTTAATCCTAGTTTGAGGGCTCAATCTATGTTTCTCTCTCATTAGTGTTTATCTTTCTCCCTTTATCTTCTTCTCTCTCTAAAGATCAGTAAAACATATATGCCTAAATTATATAAATATGTGTGTGTGTGTGTGTGTGTGTATGATTAGAATCCTAAAAAGCTGTTGTTTGATGTGTTGAACATAGAAACAATCTAGTTTTATTAAAGCTAGAGCTGAAAAAATAAATCTATTGTCAAGTATTTCTGCAGATAACTTATTAAAGTTGAGTGTGGCTAAAACTTTTGTAGCCCCTAGTAAAATATTTAGTTCAAGATAATGAAGCGTTGATAACAGTCTGCTGGTTTGCCCTAACAGGTTTGGCTCTGTGTTACGTATAGCTTTGGACTGTAGACTGAAGGGTCCTGGGTTCAATTCTCACCAAGAGCACATGCCTGGTTATAGGTACAATACCCAGTAAGAGGTGTGCAGGAGGCAGCCAATCAATGATTCTCTCATCGTTGATGTTTCTATATCTCTCTCTCTTTCCCTTCTTCTCTGAAATCAATAAAAATATATTTAAAAAAATATCTTCGAGCTTCTACAAAGCAACGGAGTACAATATATTCTCCATGATTCATCCCAGTTTTATTGTAGTGTTCATCTACAGATACTCAAAAACAGTAGGGGAAATAACCAAATCATAGCTGCCATGGTGTGGTATCTAAAGTTGTAATGTAAGAGAAACTGGTGGCAATGACAGCGAATTCAAAGAAAAATACAGCAACTTTTTTTTTTTTTTCAGGTCTGTAAAGTGTGAGGAGGATGGAAGTCCAGAATATACAACTAGTGAAAATACCTGGGTTGAAAGATGAACAAAGAAGACAATCAATAGATAAAATCTCTCTGAGCCTAGAGAAGACTTTATGATAAAGCTACAGAGTTCAGTAAAGTAAGCTAGTGTACTAAGAACTCAAACTTAGTAGGGAGAGACAATATTTAAAATGAACAAGGACATTATACTGAAATTAAAGCAGATTAAAGGCCAATGCAGAAACTATGAACTAGAGGAGAATTCAAGGAGAAGTTACATGTTCTAATAACATCTTAAAAGTATAGCATGCCATCCTAACCGGTTTGGCTCAGTGGATAGAGTGTCAGCCTGTGAACTGGAGGGTTCCAGTTTCAATTCCAGTCAAGGGCATGTACATTGGTTGCAGGCACATCTCCAGTGGGGTTGTGCAGGAGGCAGCTGATTGATGTTTCCCATTGATGTTTCTAACTCTCTGTCCCTCTCCCTTCCTTTCTGTTAAAAAAATCAATAAAATATATTTTTCTATAAAGTATAGCATGCCAATAAATAAATAATTTCTATTTTGTTTTGGACTCTCTTCCCCCTCTCTTTCTTTTGTTTACTCACCTCTCCTATAATTTCCTGTCCTCTCTTTTCTCTCCTGCCCTCCTCTCCTCTTCCCTTCTCTTTCATTCTTTTTTATTTTCTTTATTTCTCCTTTCAACCAATAGGATCACAGATATCTATATACTGACTTAAAGTACTAGTTTTCCTGCTGGCAGTAGACCCCTCTCTAACTTACTTTTACAACTTAGCATGCATAATTTAAACAGGCTAAATTTTCTACAACAAAATGCTGGCCTCATAAACTCATTTCCCAATATGCATTATAAAATAGCTTTTTATTACCTATTTGAAATATTTCTAAATTTTGGGATTGCCAGAGCCTTAATTATTTATCCTCCATTGATATTTTAGAGTATCACTCTTATTCTCTTGCATTTTCTCTATCTTAGTGAAATAAATATGTTATTATTTTCAACCTTGCTTTATGCCTGTGTTTCTAAAACATTCCTCAAGGTTCTGCAAATGGCAGATTTTAAGCAAGCACATACTCTAATTGTCCTGAAAAGAATGAAAAATTTCTTAGAAGAATTATGTTGTTTACATTATGACCCCATTATATTTCCCCCCTCTTATATCCATTTTGAATGTAAGAAATTATATCTATTGATATCAGAGGAAAGGTAAAAATATCAATGGTTTTTATTGGTGAGGAGAAATGTCAATTATGAGAGATTTTACTTTCCTAAGTCTATCAACTTTTGCAGAATTAAACTATTAATGAGAGTTAAATTTCTATGATTGATACAACATATAACTTACATTCTTTATATTTTGTCATAATATTTTGAGAATCATAATTCATTTAAATCTGTGCTTATTCCTATGTTATTTTCAGTTTCACAAGTTGATTCATGAATATAACAGGTGCAGAAAGTTCAGAAGCCTGTTTTTATGGTAAGTTTAAAAACTTATTTTTGTACCAATTCCTATATCTTCTTGAGAAAATTTTCTAAAATGCATACTTATAAAATTTTAATCTCATAGAACTTTTTAAATACATTCTGATATATATTACATTTTGTATCACTTCTCAATTGTTAGCATTTTTCTTCTGTGTTGTAAAATTATTTCTTAGATATTGATGCCAGAATTATATCTAATTCTTTAAATTGATTTTTTAAATTTGATATATGGAGGAGCTAACCCAACTGTTTCAGCTTTCAACTTTATTAATTCCCTTTTCCTATGCATATTGGCTTACTTTTATGTTTCTCCCTGTTGTCCTAATTTGAATTCTGAATTCATTTATTATTTTGAGGTTTTTGGTTTTTTACTAAAATGTAAGTGCTTTCATTTTATTCTACTACTTCAATCAGTTTCATAAAAGTGCATTTTAAGTATCGGTCAGTAATATTTTAAGTGAATTATTGCTTAGTTTTTCCATAATAGTAAATAGCAAGTTTTATGCCAATGTATCTCTCCATGATAATAAAATACATGATGCATTTTTAAAATTTGCCCTTTATTATCTGATTGATGCTGCTTATGACAGCTTTACTGGGCATGATGTGGATAGTGCTTTGATCTGGCTGTCATTTCATCACTGAAAGCTTTAGGAACAATGATATTTCTGTCAAAATTAACATGATTTAAAGTTGTTATTATTTTCTCTCATTTAAAGTTATTTTTTAAAAAGTAAAAATTGAAAATAGTAGACATTAAAATTTAAAAATTGTACTTTTGATTCCTTATTATGGGGAGCACATAACTAAGATTAAGCCTATATTTATAAACCAAGAGAGATTTTAAGGAATTTATTATTTGTATTTGAGATCAAAAGTTTGAAAAATACAAAGTAATGAAATGTAAATTGATATACTCTTTTAAAAAAATATTGTATGTGTTAGCCTTTTTAGCCTGTTTCTACATTTTGAAAGATATGAACTCTTTCATGCATTAGAAGTGGTTGAAGCATCATCTGTATACCAAATTGCCCATCCTCCAAAAAGGCTGTGGGTTAAATTCCTAATCAAAGCACATTCTGAGATTGTGGGCTCATTTCCAAGCATTCAGATGGAAGGCAACCAATCAACATTTCTTTCACATTAATGTTTCTCTTTGTTTCTTCCTCTCTCTCTAAAATCAATAAATATATTCTTGGATGAGGATTTTTTTAAAAAAGTGCTAATATGATATATACTAGAGGCCTGGTGCACAAAATTAGTGCATTTAAGCCCATTGTGCAGCCTTTCCAATCTGGGACCCCTCAAGGGATATCTGAATGCCCATTTAAGCCCAAACCCACTGGGCTTAAATGTGGCATGGAGCTTAAACAGGAGTCAGACATTTCTCTTACAATCCAGGACTACTGGCTCCAAATCACTCACCTGCCTGCCTGGCTGATTTCCCCTAATCACTACCTGCCAGCCTGATCAACCCATAACCACTACTCTGCCAGACTGATTGATGCCTAACTGCTCCTCTGTCAGCCTGATTGCCCCAAACTGCCCTCCCCTGTTGGCCTTGTTCCCCTCCCAACTACCTTCCCCTCAAGCCTGGTCCCCCCAACTGCTCTCAACTGCTGGCCTGGTCCCCCTCAACTGTTCTCCCCTGCAGGCCTGCCCCCCCCCCCAGCTGACCTCCCCTGCTGGCCTGATCACCCACAACTGCCCTCCCTTGCAGGCCTGGATTCCTCCCAACTGCCTTCATCTGCTGGCTGTCTTGTGGCAGCCATCTTGTGTCTACATGGGGGCAACCATCTTTGACCACATAGGGTCAGCCATCTTGTGTGTTAGAATGATGACCAATTTGCATATTGCTATTTTATTATATAGGATGTTTACATGTGCTGCACAACATGATTTCACATCGATATCACAATTTTCATTAATCCATGATTTGTGTTATTCTTGCTTCTTTCAATATAAACATGATGTTGGTCCACTTGATCAGGCAGAGTTCTACTGAACTGTTCACACGTATGATAAAGCTGTTCAAGAGTACAAAAGTTCACTTTTTTTCCAATTACTATAGGCTATTCTTATCTTTGCCTGAATTCCACTCTCATGAATATATATTGCCTGTTTCATATGTGACTATCAGTGTTCTCAAACCTGTGAATATAACATGGAGAAGGGGAAAATACACAACAGCAGATATAACCCTTCTGCATTACCATGAAAGGAGCCCCTAAGTACCTGTGTAATATGTGCCAGGAACAAATCTGTGAAGAAAAATGAAGCTGGTAGAAAGTTATGCTTCCAGAAATGGTAGTAAATATCTTTATAACCAACTCCCCTGCTGAGAATAACTAGGAAATCAGGAAGTAGATTGTGCTGCCAAGATCCCAGAGAGTGGAAGTCCAGGCAATGACCCTAATATTCAGTGTGGCTTTTCTCATCAAGGCATTTGATGATTCAAAATCAGTGACTGGAGTTCTTTAAGAGTGAAAAAAACTGTCATAAAAATCAGGGGGATGAAAAACAAAAAATGGTATTCATAGCACATTAAAGATGTCAAGTCCTGATAGTCACTCTAGTTTCTTAATAGGGACCATCAAAGGCAACACAAAAATATAAAGGTGACTGAGGAATTGGCCAATCCTGAAAGACACTGGGGCAACTTCAGTTTAGTATAAGGTTGACTGTGCGTAGCCATCTGCTTCACAGAAGAAAAAGTATGCCCTGTTTGAAAAGGATGCTACCTTGAGATTATTTCATTCATGTTATCTAAAAACCAAGCAAGCCAACAAACTCACATATAAAAAAGATAGAACTTAACTAATAAGGATGTGCTATAACAGACAATAAAAACAAATCCATAGTATATCCAGATATGCCAGGATTTAAAAATAATATAATTAGCCGAAACCGGTTTGGCTCAGTGGATAGAGCATCGGCCTGGGGACTGAAGGATCCCAAGTTCGATTCCAGTCAGTGGCATGTACATTGGTTGTGAGCACATCCCCAGTAGGGGGCATACAGGAGGCGGCTGATCGATGTCTCTCTCTCATCGATATTTCTGGCTTTCTATCCCTTTCCCTTTCTCTATGTGAAAAATCAATAAAATATGTAAATATATATATATATATATATATATATATATACAAATAATATAATTAAATGGCAAAGTAATTAAGTTGCATGGTTGGGAATGTCAGAAAATAATTCGAGTATAAAAATATTCTAGTAAAATATCCAGAAATGAATGCAATAATAATTGAAAATTATGTCTGTGTAAATAAGGCAGTAGCCAATAAGAAAATAAGTCGGCATAAAATACATACCCCAAAGTGCAGAAAGACAAAATGAGGGAAACAAATAAAAGAGCATAACATATATTTGAGTCAAAGTAGAAACTTTTAACATGTATGTAATCAAAAAACATAAGAAAAAGAGAATGGAATAGATTAATGGCAACATAGGAAGAAATAATGGCTGAAAAAAAGACTAAAAATCTGTACACATTTAGCAAATCTACTAAACATGCAAAGGCATAGAAAATTATGAACATGACCAAAGAATACAGATATATTATCTTCAAAATATTAAAACTAAAGAAATGTATTAAGAGCAATGCATGCGATACAGAAAACAAGGAATTATATTATACAGTACTCAAAAAATAACAATAAGCCTCCCAAATTAGAATCTTACAGTTCATATAATCAATATTTTGCAGTATCTGTGCGATTATGTAATGGACAGTCTTCTTTCATTAAGCTCAGAAGTCCTTGAGGGCAGAGGCTATGTCTAGTTTTGATTATCAATTTATCCCAGGCTCAAAAACAAACAAGATTTAAAATGCTTGAGATAGAGGGGGATGATAGAGAAACAGATATAGATTAAAATTTAAGAAGGGGGATTTTTAAATAGATGTTTGTTTGTATCTCTTTAGGATCACCTCTTTGTTTGAGATAAAAGGCCTTATACTGACATCTTGAGGGAATTTATGTGAGAAAATTGGGTTAGGGCCAGATAAATCAGTCATTGAGGAATTATAATGGCAGGATCCATAAATGGATAGTAAGGGAGGGAGCGTACCAAAAACTGTGCACGGGAGGTTTTAAGATGAAATTCATTATTTCTGAGAATGGAGATTTTGACAGCCGCTTCAAACTAAAAAGAGTCCCCAACAAGGATCATTTTAATACTGTCACTTATGTGTCTACCACAATTACGACCACATAAAAGGAGGCATGTATAGCACAATGAAATACTTAAACTTGCCAAATATAATGGAATAGGCATGTTGATCACAACAGTAATTACTTCCAGTGTTTTGTTGTTGTTGTTGTTATTGTTGTGGTTTATTTGATTTTTCTGTATCAATGGCCATCTTGGTTTTGAAGGACAGATTATGGAATCTATGGGACTCAAAGAAATTTTAATATTAAGCTTAATTTATTTTTCATGAATATAGTATTGATTTTTATCAACATACTAGAGGCCCAGTGCATGAAATTCATGCATGGGGAGAGGTGTCCTTCAACCCAGCCTGCTCCCTCTCAAATCTGGGACTCCTTGAGGGATGTCTGACTGCCCGTTTGGCCTGATCCATGTAGGATTGGGCCTAAATGGTAGTCACACATCCTTCTCACAACCCAAGACTGCAGGCTCACAACTGCTCACCTGCCCACCTTCCTGACTGCCCCTAACCACTTCTGCTTGCCAGCCTGATCACCCCCTAAATACTCCCTGCCAGACTGATTGATGCCTAACTGCTCCCCTGCTAGCCTGTTTGCCCCTAACTGCCCTCCCCTGTGGGCCTGGTCATCCCTAACTGCCCTCCCCTGCAGGCCTGGGTTCCCTCCAACTGCCCTTCCCTGCAGGCCGAGTCACCTCCAACTTCCCTCCTCTGCCAGCCTGTCACCCCTAACTGCCCTCCCCTGCAGGCTTGATCACCCTCAACTGCCCTTCTTTGCAGGTCTTGTCCTTTCCAATTCCCTATCCTTGCTGCCATCTTGTGGTGGCCACCTTGTGTCCACATGGGGGCAGGGTGTTTTGACCACATGGGAGCAGTCATCTTGTATGTTGAAGTGATAGTCAATCTACATATTACTCTTTTATTAGATAGGACAGAGGCCTGGTGCACAGGTGGGGGCCAGCTGGTTTGCCCTGAAGAGTGTCCTGGATCATGATGTGTGTTCCCTTGGGGCATGGAGTGTCGTTGGCAAGGTGGCTGTGGTCTTTTGCAAGCTGGCCATGCCTCCTGGTGACCCAAGGGTAGGCCCTGGTATCTAGGATTTATTTATCTTCTGCAACTGAAACTTTGTAGCCTGGAGCAGAACCAAGACTTCTGCTCACACAGCCTTTAAAACTTTGTTGCCTTAAGCAGAGACCTGTGGCCCAGGTATGAGGAAAGCTTGGCTTCCTCCATTGCCAGGGGTAACCCAAGCTTCCCATCTGCTCTCTCTGTGGCCATAGCCATCTTGGCTGAGTTAATTTGCATACTCACTCTGATTGCCTGTTTGGCATGACTGCTGGACGTGGCTTGTTGGTGTAGCAGAGATATGGTCAATTTGCATATTAGTCTTTTATTAGATAGGATAGAGGACCAAGAGTTTTTAACAAGGCAATTTATTGTTAAGCAATTCCTCCTAATGACATTGAGAACTAATGCCCAAAATAGGAATGTTTAAAGTTGGTTTAAATGACAATCCTATATAATAAAGAGGTAATATGCCTCATTTCAAATTGACCCTCATTCCGTTATGCTGTCACAAGATGCTGCTCCCATAATGGAGGCAGGGTTCTAGTAACACAAGATGGCTGCACCCACAGCAGAGGCAGGGTTCCCATAATGAGCTATAATGAGTGATCAGCAGGGAAGTGAGGCTGTGTGACACTGGGCCAAGGTGGGGACCTGAGGCTGTGCATCTTGCCTGGTGCTGGGCACAGGAACCTGAGGCTGATCCCCCCTGCCTGGCAGGGTTAAACGGGGGTGGAACTAGCGATCTAGATATTGTCCAGTGGGTTTGAGGCTGGCTGAGTTTGGGTCTTGGGTGATTTTGAGGTGCACATGGGAGAGTGGGTCCCATGGCATGCCCCAGACTCTGATATTTTCATATACATTTTACTAATTTTCTTTAATCTCTGACACTTCTATTATAAGGAAAGGGCAAATAGTAATATTAAAATATTTCCTCCAATTAATTCCCTTTTAATGTGCATGAATTTTGTGCACCAGGCCACTAGTAGAATTAATAACAATTTAATGCCATTAACTTAAGAATATATATATATATATATATATATATGACATTGTATTTATATTATAAGTTGGATGTTTCTTGGATGGAATCTAGCTTGAAATAATGATGAATTAAAAGATAAATAAAATATTACAACATTATAAATCACTCACACTATTAGGACAACAGTATTTTTTAATAAAGATAATGTTCACAGTGTGATAAAATGTCAGCTAGTGTCTGAAGAGATCTACATTCCTATAGCATTAGTCCAGCTTGTGATATTTACCAGCACCTTGCTGTCTACAAAATCCTTGGCAAATATACATAGGTAGGGTCTGCAATCATGATTATTTACACAGATGCAGGGTCTTCTCATGACATCTAATGTAGAAATGGTTATCAAATCCCCATGTTAGATGACCATTTTTTGTTCTTTATTGTAATTTTATTTATTTTCCTTTCTTTGTTATTATATTTATTGAGGTGAGACTGATTAATAAGATCACATAGGTTTCAGGTATACATTTCTATAATACATGATGTATATATTGCCTTATTGAATAATAAGTCAGGCGCTGATGAAACCACAGTAAATTCATCAGAAAGAATGTGACCGGTGTGACTAACATCACCTGTCAGTCACACCTGTCGCACTTTATTGCCATTGAGCATGCCTAATGTCCTTATTTTCTTGCCTATGATAATTCCCTCATTGCAATTATATCACCTATCTCATTTGGTTGGTTTCCCAGGTAGACAAGAGTATGATCCTAAGGCACCAGCTGATTTCTTTCTCTTCATTTGAATTAAATGTAAAAAACTCTCCTGTGGAATAAGTTGTGCTTGTGGGGATAAAAGGTTAGAAGGTAAGTTGAGATCAGACAGTTACTGAAGGAATAGGAAAATGGAAATCATTACTGTAGTTGTTGGGCAGTATAAGAAAATAAAAGAACCTGGGTGGTGCCCTAAATTTGAAAGCTTTTGTGCTGGAGTGCTTTCTTTCCCAGAAGGAAATAAGTATAATTTCTACTTCTATTACATCTTTATCCCAATGACTAATTATTACTATTATTACTGCTCTTGCTGCTCCTATTAATATTACTGCTCGCATTATTCTACTTTCAGTGATAGTAATATAAGCAGCAAGAGCAGTAATAATAGTAATCATGATAGTAGTTAAAGTAGTAACAATACTTGTACTAGCAGCTTTTATAGTATTCGTTTTCTAGTAGTTGTGGTGGTGGTGGTATCACGGTGGAGGTAGTAGTTGGTTATTATTATTGCAGGATTCAAGTTCCGAGCTGGGAACTGATAATAAACTTAAATGGCGTCACTGAGGAAAGTTTAATAAAATATTATTTGTAGATCATAGACAGAATAAATAGAATTAACAAGAGATAATGAAGAGACCTGTCCCACTATGAATACTTTTGAGCA
Source organism: Lasiurus cinereus (assembly GCA_011751065.1). NCBI lineage: Eukaryota > Metazoa > Chordata > Mammalia > Chiroptera > Vespertilionidae > Lasiurus > Lasiurus cinereus. Next base: position 59,179,362 of record JAAGEH010002531.1, read on the forward strand.
TGGATGTGGAAAGGAATTATGCAAGCTCAGTGAGAGTTGTAGCCATAAAAGATGAGCCTCCTACAGGAGCAGGTCTTACTCAAGACTCTGTACTTTTCTGTACAGAAGAAAAGAGCACATATTCCAAATTAGTTTTCCATCTGCCACTACTGTGATGTGAGACATTGATTATCTAGACCAGTGGTAGGCAAACTCTTTAGTCAACAGGGCCAAATATCAATAGTACAACGATTGAAATTTCTTTTGAGAACCAATTTTTTTAAAACTTCAACTTCTTCTTTTGCTACTTCTTCAAAATATACTCGCCGAGGCCGTGATATTTTGTGGAAGAGCCACACTCAAGGGGTCAAAGTGCTGCATGTGCTTCGTGAGCCACAGTTTGCTGACCACTGATCTAGGCTATCAGAAGAGAAAAGCATAACAGCAATATTAGATCAATATAGACAATGTAAACACAATTAGTAACCTTAGTAGCACAGAAAGCTGCCTTTTTTCAGAGTTCTGTGTGTTTAGTGAGACCTGTAGCCCTGGGAAAGGTATAGCCTTCTGTTCTTTCCTTTGAACCCAAGGATTTATTTTTTTCTCTACCTTCTTTATACTCTTTTCCCTTTGGTTTGCAATGCTTGGAAAATGAACTCTAGTGAGGTGTAATGATAACCTTAAGTGCTACTTTTTAAAAATATATTTTATTGATTTTTTTACAGAGAGGAAGGGAGACGGATAGAGAGTTAGAAACAACGATGAAGAGAGAAACATCGATCAGCTGCCTCCTTCACACCCCCTACTGGGTATGTGCCCATAACCAAGGTACATTCCCCTGACCAGAATCGATCCTGGGACCCTTGAGTCTGCAGGCCAACACTCTAACCGCTGATCCAAACCGATTAGGGCCCTAAGTGGTACTTGTGAAATATGACTTGGTAAGTGAGAAATCAGGAACTAAAGCAGTGAACTGGAGGGCAGGTGATCTACACTCCGGGTACAAATCAAGAACTAGCTGTGGGATTTAAAAATAATTTTTTATTCTCACCATGCTGTGAGATTTTTACTTCAGAAAGTCCCCATTCTGACAATGACTTGCATTCCAAAAGTTCATTTTGTCACTATGCTCTTAAGAGAACAAACACATTTCCTCAAAGCAACACTCTTCTCAAGGAAACTCACAGTGTCTCATTTATGGGTATTTATTCTTGGAGCCATTTGATTGTACTGTGCGTGTTTTAGGAGGTGCCTAATACTGTGTCATGGCTGGTGATGGCAAACAAGTATCAACCTTAGTAATATTCACCCGTTTATAAGCAAGTGTGTACACATATACACACAGAATGGGCTGTCTTTTACCAATTTGGGATAAAGGCAGTCTCAGAATTGTCATTAGTAAATTAATGACACACCCTTCGGGACATTACCAAGTGCTTTTGATCTGCATAACATAACTAATATGACCTCCCCATAGCTATTCAAGGTCATGCGAATAAAATAAGAATTCTGCTTATTGGAGATAGCAAGAAAGAAACTTTCTATGAAAACATTGTACTTAAAAATTGTCTCTTCCTAGCCCCAAACTTAAGTACAATAAGTGCTGTCTAAAGTATTTTTTCCACAGTGATGTTGATAAGTAGGTGATTTAGTAGATTTTTAGAGACATGCAGAAAGTCAGAAAATATAGAGCCAGCTTAGTATAAGCCACAGATCTTTTCTATTTCCTTTCCCATGAGATTCTCCATCTGTGCACTGGCTTTGATCTGGAGTCACAAACAAACACTATCTGTTTATTCAAGAGATCAAATGTTACTTTTGGTATAGACCCTGGGGAAACTCAGAAAAGGGACATAAGCTTTGGGAGTATGTTGATTTTCAAAGTGTTGATCTGAATAATCCATGACATATTTAGTTTCATCGGCTGTTAGAAGACACACTTGAAGGTGATGAACTCAGAGGGCTTTGTTCTCTGGGCATAAATCCCCTTTCCCTTTGCAGTAGTCTCCTTTTATATTAACACAGCAATACTATAAATGGAAAAGCCTGCCCTATCCATCCTTTGCTACTAACTGGCAAATGTTCCTAGACTTTGTCTGATTTCACAGTTTTATAAATATTAAAAGCTATACATACTCCTCAGATAATTGCTTATTCTTATATTGTCAGGCTTTAAGCTAATTTTTTTCAAAAGTTATTAGCAGAATGCACATATTTTTAAACAGGCTGCATTTTAAGAGAAGTTCCAATTTTATAGAATAATTGAGCAGAAAGTCAGAGAGTTCCCATACTCCTCTGTCATCCTCATAGATTCCTGTGACTAACTTGTTGCATTAGTGTGATATATTTATTATAGTTGATATACCAATACTGATTCAATGTTAACTAAAACCCATAGTTTACATGAGGGTTCACTCTTTGAATTTCTAAGTATTGACAAGTGCAGTGTCATGTATCCACTATTATAGTATTCTGTAGAATAGTTTCACCACACCAATTCTCTGTTCTCTAAGCCTCTGGCAACTCCTGGTCTTTTTAGTGTCTCTATAGTTTTGCCATTTTCCAGACTATCATATAGTTGAAATCATACCCTAGGTAGCCTTTCAGACTGGCTTCCTTCACATAGCACTGTGCATTTAAGTTCCCTCTCTCTCTCTCTCTCTCTCTCTCTCTCTCTCTCTCTCTCTCTCTCTCTCTTTCTCTCTCTCTCTCTCTCTGTATATTGATAGCTTATTGCTTTTATATTTTAAACTGGAGGCCAAGTGCATGAAATTCATGCACTGGCAGGGTCCCTAGTAGCTGACAGCTGCTGGACAGGTAGTCCCTTCCTTCCCCAGGATGCCTGCTGCCACCACTGGCCGGGGCCTCTTTCCCTTCCCCCAGCTGGCCCTGCCCCTGGTCGAGCTCCCAGATGAACTCCTGAGTGAGGGGACAATTTGCATACTGTGCTTTTATTATATAGGCTAATATTCCATGTATGGGCACAGTATAGTTGGGTTAACCATTCTCCCACATCTTGGTAGTTTCAATTTGAGGCAATTGTGAATAAATATGCTATGAACAATCTGTGTGCATTTATTTACATGAATATAAGTTTACAACCCCTTTTAGTAAACACTTAGGGCCACAGTTAATGGGCTGTATGGCAAGACTGTTTAGCTTTGTAAGAAATTGTCAAACTGTCTTTAGAAGTGTCTGTGCTATTTTTGCGTTCCCACCACTAATGAATAAGTTCACATTGTTCTATGTCCTGATTGGAATTTGGTGTTCTCACTCTTTTGGATTTCATCATAAATATATTTTGCAATTTTTTTCTCAGTTTGTGATTTTTTTAATTCACTTAATAATATCTTTTGTAGGACAAAAGTTTTTATTTTAGTAAAGTTCAACTTACCTTTTTTGTTTATTTGTTTCATGAATCCCTACAATGTGCCTAAAAAATCATGATCAAACACAAGAGATCTAGATAGATTTTTTCCTGTCTTTTCTTCTAGAATTTTTGCATTTATATTAGGTCTACAAATCATTTTGAGTTCAATGATGTGAAAGATGTAATGTTGGGGACCATATTAATATTTTTTTGCAAGTGGATATTCAGTTGCTCCAGTACTACTTGTTGAAAGGATTATCAAATCTTCATTGAATTTCCTTTTCTCCTTTGCCAAAGTCAGTTCACTACATGTGTATAGATCTATTTCTGGGCTCTCTGTTTTGTCTTATTTATCTATTTGTCTATTCTTTCACCAAAACTGTACTCTGTGGTCTTGATTATTGTAGCCTTATAGTAAGTTTTGAGGCTGAGTAGAATCAGTCCTCAAACTTTGTTCTGCTTCTTTAATATTATTGTCTATTTTGTGTCTTTTGCACAGCCATATAAACTTTAGAATTAGTTTGTCAATATCAACAAAATACCTTGCTGGGATTTTTACTTTTATTTTATTGTCCTTATAAATCAACATGGGGTAACTGACATCTTAACAAGATTGAGTCTTCTTATTAATGACATGAAATATTTCTACATTTTTTTATCTTTTATATTTTTAATCAGTTTTGTCATTTTCCTCATGTAGACCTTGACATATTTTGTTAGAAAAACTGAGTAAAACTTTTTATTATTTATTTGTTTTCATTTGATGCTCATAAAACATAACATATTTTTCCTTAGCCCTTCATCTTCATAAGATGTGCATTTATTTAGCCTTAATAGTATGGTGATTAAGAAAGTTTCCTTTGTGCCCAGCCTGTATAGCTCAGTGTCAACCTATGAACCATGAGGTCACTGCACATGCCTGGGTTGTGGGCTCAATCCCTAGTGTGGGGCATGCAGGAGGCAGCCAATCAATGATTCTCTCTCATCATGATGTTTCTATCTCTCTTACCCCCTTCATCTCTGAAATCAATATATATATATATATATTAAAGAGGAAAGTTTCCCTTGTTTATTTAATAATTGTAAATTATTTAAAGACTGTCATTTTTTTCATGTTATGAATCCACCATTTCATCCATTCTGTATCTGTTTAAAGCTTTATGTTTATGATAAATTCTGCATGAAAAGCTAAATCTACTTATGTGTAACTAGGTCCCCCTCAATTTTGTTTTGTGACCATTTAGGATATTAAGGGTACATTCTTTGATAAATTATTGTGTTTTATTTAGTGAAGTCTCAATCATTAAACACTTTCAAATATTTTTAAAAATACTTTTATTGAATTCAGAGAGAAAGGCAGGCAGAGGGAGAGAGAGATAGAAACATCAATGATGAGACTCCCTCCTGTATGCCCCCTCCTGGGAATCAAATGCTGCAAGCTGGGCATGTGTTCTTGAATGGAATTGAACCTGGGACCCTTCAGTCAGTGGGATGATTCTCTATCCATTGAGCAAAACTGGCTAGAGCTCAAAGATTTATTTTTAATAATGTTGACTGAGTCTTGTCATTGCCATTATTTGAGAGAATAAAACTGGATCTTTATCAACATCTCCACACTCACAGAGTTATGTATGTATACATTTAAGTTATCATTTAGATATAAAAATGATTGGTATTTAAGGGGATACAACTGAGAACTAGGAATGTGCCAGTTTTTCACACAAGCACTTATAAAGTTATGTGATTGAATGTAAAACAAATCACTTTCCTTTACTTTGAAACTCATTTTATTTTCGCAACACAGTGGTACTCTCAAATTTTTCATGCTTCCTTGTCGCTTCACTCAGCAAATGATTCAGTAACATTCTAGGCTGCTGGAAAAGGTGTCTCTTGAAAATAATCATCACGTGTTCTACATGACTATTGGGGTGACTTTTCATCCCCCAGTAACTCTGTTCTAGATAATATATTATTTAAGTTTGCATATATAACATACAAGTACAATAATATAAAGTTAATATAGAAGAAAGAATAAGTGGGCATTATAACTAATTGTCTCCTCTTATGTTGGTATTTTAGGAATTGCAAATAGTTGCTCTTTTTAATGTGTCTAAAAACAGTTCATGAAGACACTGTCCTATATTAAACTTGATTAGAAAATTTTCATTTATTCTGTAACATTTGCTTCAAGGGATGAGATAAAAGGATTCAGAACACGTGCTTAAACCAAAATTATTGAAGTCTTAAAATTTCTCAGTGAAAACCGACTTACTTAGTATCTTTGGGAAAAGGTCCTGCTTTAAGTGGTATATTAGAATATGCTGTGTGTGTCAGTAATACTACTCCATTAGGTCTATTGTTAGGAAATCTCACTTTACAGACCTGGCTACACACACATTGCATAAATTGCCAGGTTTTGAGCTGCTCCATTTGCCTTTGTGGTGTTTTGTCATGATGTGCTAATGTAATAAACTGCCTTGTCTACTCAGCTCTGTGAGTCTTATTTCCACAGATTCTGATAGAAATGCCTTGTGTAAAATAATGTGTATGTTTCCCAAGTAAAATGCTTACATTTGCACCCGTGTATTTCTTATCAACTTCTTTTTGTATGGAGGGCATTGCACACTTCAGAGAAAAGAGAGTTTATAGTGTATTTGATTACACAGTTAGGCATAAGAGTTTAGCACATTATGTTGTAATCAGGATTGTTCAGAAAAGCTATTTAGTTCTGATCTTGTCAAATTAAGTGTGTACTGACTGTGTAACCCTCACCCCAAAGGGCTGTTCTGAGGCAGTCATGAGCAAAAGACAACTATTATTTGTTGTCATTATTAACTTTTAAGGACTAGATTGGGAGAATGAATTTGAACTGTCATAGGACTAATCTTTTAATAATCTATTTTTGTGAGCATATAGAAAGGTTGATGTGTGTGGGTATTACTCTCAAGTAAGCTTGGAATAAAAACAAGCAGAAAAAATAGTGGTGATGTATAAAATGTAGATGTCTGTGTGTGGAGCTGGGAGACATATTAAATGGTGAGAGAAGAAAAACAGGTTGGTCATTGAGAGGAAGGTGCTCAAATCCTTTGCTTGTCAGGTGCTGCCATATAAGTGACAGATGTTATATCATTTGACCCCCTAATATCTGTGCTCTCAAAAGTAAAGCTTACCTCCTTTGAGCTTCTTATAGGATTTTCAGGGCACACCTGATCTGTGAACTCCTTCTACTGAAATAATCTGGCTCTGATCACAGGTGGCTTTTGATATTTTTGCATTAGATTGCCTGGTTTCAACTGGTTCCCTTATTCTTCTGTTATTTTTTTTTTCTGCTGCTACTTCTTAATAAAGATAGATGACAAAAAATAAAGTTTTTATTGGGTAGCATATTTTTGATATTATATCAGAAGTTTCTTGTCAAAGAAGCAAATAATAATGCACTAAGGGATTTTTCTATTCAAACTAAATTATTATTTTTTAAATATATTTTTTAATTGATTTCAGAGAGGAAGGTAGAGGGAAAGAGAGAGAGAAACATCCATGATGAGATAGAATCACCAAGAATCACCGACTGGTTACCTCTTGTACACTCCCATCCTGGGGACCAAACCCACAACCTGGAAATGTGCCCTTGGCTGGAATCAAACCTGGGACCTTTCAATCCCTAGGCCGATGCTCTATCCACTGAGCCAACCCAGCAAGGGCTAAATTATTTTTGACGATCACCAGTATTATTAAGAGTGTGAGAAGCAGAAATTCTTATATAATATTAAAAACTGTGTTGAAAAAAATGTAATGTTTATTGAGGGCAATTAATCAATATTTACTTAAACTGAAAATGTACAAAGCCCTTGAGAAAACAACTTTAAATTTATTTACAAAATATAAATATTTGTTCACTCTGTAATCATGAATACTAACGATTAATGCAAACAATTGCAATTTGATGCAATAAAACCATCTATCAAGTGTACATAGTTATATAAATTATTGTATATCCCTACTCTTCTACTTACTGAATATATGAGCTAAATCTATAAGAACTGTTAAGAATAATGTCTAAAATGCATTATTAGTGAAAAAAATATTGTAAAAGTTTAGTCACTTTTGTGTAATCATGTAACATCTCTTTAGGACTGTGTTGATAATACTCTAAGTTTTTATCATGTATTTCAACTTTCTCTTGTACCTTTTTCAAAATTACAATTTCATATGTTACATTTAATCTCTGCCTTACTTACATAAATGTGTAAATAGCTGATTGATAGGTAGATGATAGATGAATTGATCAATTGATAGATAAATACACTGTGAAAGGTATCAGTGTAGCTGAGAAGAACCTTTAGCAGTGCATAGTCTATAAATTATTCAGTTCATCCCTGCAGTATAGAGACATGTTGTAGGAATTGAAAAAATATAATTAGTTTTGATCTATGTCAAATCCTAGTATACAGTATTGGTCTTATCTCAATTAAGCACATTTATTATGTCTAAATCAGTGGTAAAATCTCTTATAAGACTTTTTCTTATTTACCTAAAAAGCTTTTATTATTAGAATTAATATAGTCAATTATTTTATAATAAAATGGATGTTATTTTGAGATTAAATATATACCATATCTCTCAATCATAAAATATTCATCACATTTAGCAATTTTATGTCAAATAATATTTATTAATATAAGAGCTTCATATGCCTTTCTAGACAGGAAGATACTCTAGAGCAGAACATTTGTTGATTTACTTTTCAGCTGTTATATTAATTTAAACACCATTAAACCTCAATAAATAGTTGGAGAATATTTTGATGAAGAGTTAAATTGTGTTGCTTGCTTTGTTGAAAGATTCTCAATTTCTCTTCATCACAGGTGACATTCCATATTTGATTCTTTGGAGTCACCTCAACACTGATGAATTTAAATATCTTCTATTTTCATCATTTTCTGAAAAACATCTCTTGCCCTGTATCTAACCATATACAAGTCTTTGCACAGCCTTGAGCAACCTCCATATTATTTTTGTCCTTAATCCTGTACACAAACATAACACCCTATTTTCACAGAAGTTAATGGTGTTCTGCTTTCTTGGCAAAGATGTATATTCACTGTTTATATGGAGACTCTCAAGCACCCTCCTATAAATTCCCTCAGGTTCTACCTAGGAGAGAGAGGAATGGACTACTGACAAGAAATAGTGTTCCATGAATTGTGCTATTCTTTCTCATAATCATCCTCTCAGCAGTAAGCAATTTTTTAAGAGCAAGTTGGACTATTTTAGAAGCTGCATAAACTATTCCAGGTGACAAGGGGACCATTTGGTTCACTGAAGTAGTAATTTGCTGGTAGCCTAAAAGAACTAATGAAACTTTCAAAGGCACATGGCAGACCTGAAAGGATTATGTACCAAAAAAATTATTTCAACATCATTGAAAACATCAACTATAAAAGACATATGGTCTGTTCAGAAGATCCAAATTTAAAAGAAAATGTCAATGGGTAAGAAGAAACTTGGGAAACAAATAAAAAAAGTACACACACAAAAGTAAACAAAAATTAACAAAATAAGTAGTATTCATCTATAAGTCTATACTGATTAAAGAGTAAGTTGACCATACTTTCGTGAAGCCGACCAGCAAATCAGGAGTGAGTATACAAATTAACCCAACAAAGATGCAAGATTAATTTGCATACTCAGGCGCCAAGTGGCTGTGGGCGGGGCCAGATGCTTGCCTTGGCATGGTAATGGTGCAGGCATTCCGCGCTGCCCTAACCTCTCTGGGCCTCTGAGCAGTGTGGGAAGGCAGAAAAGCAGCTCCAGGCCAGATTAAAAAGGCTGCTCTGGTCAGAAGGAAGGCCCATTCTTGCATGAATCTTCGTGCATTGGGCCTCTAGTTAGATAATAATTATAACATGAATACACAATACTATATGTATTAAAACCTCAAAATCATTGACATATGTGAAGAAATATGAGTGTAGCATAAATTACTTAAACTTAATATATTTTCTTTATATATTTCAGAAATCATGATAGCAAACTGTCATTTTTAATACTGTGTGCATGCTATAGCTATATGTAGTAGAGCTAAATTATGGCATATAGAATTATATATGTAATTATTTTTTTCCTAACTAAACTAGAGGCCCAGTGCATGGAATTTGTGCACAGGGGGTGTCCCTCAGTCCAGCCTGCACCCTTTCAAATCTGGGACCCCTTGAGAGATGTTCAACTGCCCCTAACTGTCCTCCCCTGCAGGCCTGGTTACCCCAACTGCCCTCCCCTACAGGCCTGGTCTCTCCCAATTACCCTCCTCTGCTGGCCCAGTCACCCCTAAATGCCCTCTTGGCAGTCCTGGTCCCCCCAACTGCCCTCCCCTGGTGGCCTGGGTCTCCCTAGTTACCTTCCACTGCAGGCCTGGATCCCCCAACTTCCCTCCCCTGTAGGCCTGCTCCCCCCCAACTGCCCTCCCTGCTGACCTGGTTACCCACAACTGCCTTTTTCTGCTGGTCTGGTCACCCCTAACTACCCACAGCTGCCCTCCCCTGCAGGTCATCTTGTGACGGCCACCTGTGTTCTTGTGGGGGCAGCCATCTTTAATCACATGTGGGCAGCCACCTTGTGTCCTGGAGTAACGGTCAATTTGCATATTACTATTTTATTAGATATGATGAATTAATTTAGTTAGTAGTCGACATTATTTGAAATCTGTCAAAACACCTAAAAATGTGATATGCTATATAAAAATACTAATTCTAGTACATTAAAAAATATTATGCCTATTTAAGTTATAAGAGAGTTTTTTTATAAATACAGTGATTTTTTTTTTGTAACATAGATCTGCTTCTTCACTCTCCTCACAGATCTATTCCTGAGAATGTGCAATCCACAGCCTTTTCACCCAGCAGGAGACCCGAGTGAGGGAGAGTAAGTTCAAGGTCTTTAACCTTATTTCTCCCTACCTGTGAAGTTGGCTCTTTTCTGCAAGTGACCCTCTCCACACAGGGTGCCCTCTTACGCTATTATTGCCAACGTGGGAAGGAGTAAAGCATCTTTGGTCTACTAACATAACTTAGGCATTTTTGTCTTTATTAACTTCAATATTTAAAACCCACAGATAAAATAAATGGCAGTGCTAAACTTTAGGAAAGAATTAATGCCGTATGTTCTTAAGACCAAGTTTACATTTTAAAATTAGGGTATCTATGGATCTGAATATTTCATCTCATAGATGAATATAATCATACCAACATAAACATATGTCTTTGAAATTTATGGTTTATTCTGTTATTTTAAATATGCCAGTCAGCCTCAAGCTATTTCAGTGAAATGTAACCAAGGGTTTGATTCCTTCCATCAGATAGTTATAGATAACTAGAGGCCCGAGCACAAAATTCAAGCAAGGGACTCAGCCTTCATAATTGTGGTGGCTCCCTCAGCCCTCACAGCCCAGGCTTCATCCAGAAGGTCATTTGGCTGTCCAGTCTAATTAGCATATTATGATTTTATTATTATAGATTATATACATTGCCTGATATTTTTTTATATAAACATAATCCAATTATTTTAAAAATGCAGCAAAATTAACCAAAATGTATTTCTTTAAAAGCTTTCCTTGATAATACAATTACCACATTTTACTTGTCACATAAGATACAGCATGCCATACCCTTAAGAAATTCTTGTGCCTCTAAATTAATTAACAGTGAGGTTTAAAACAATATTGACCACATAAAATTAATTTTCCCATTAACACACAAGTGTAATTATTTTTATCTTGTCCTAAGAAAGCACGTTTCCAAGCATTTAAGCTGTTCTCTTGCTAGTGAATAATAGATAGGTTCATTTAGATAGGTTAATTTTTCTTCATTATTATATAATTAAGATAATTAAAGGCCTATTATTGAAGCTCTTTTAGATATCTATCAATATAGAAAGAAAATGCTAAAACCATATAGGTGAATGTTGGAATTCTATAAAATGAAGCTATACTTTAAAAAAAAAGCTGTCTAATGTTTAAAGAGGACTATTTTCTATGAAGTTAACATATAATTCTGATATTCATTTGATGATTAAAAAGAGAACACTTTTAGCACTTATTTGATTGAATCATCTAATTATTTTATTTTATTACTATAGGCCCGGTGCATGAAATTTGTGCACTGGGGGGGGGGTGAGGTGGAGGGGAGTCCCTCAGCCCAGCTTGCTCCCTCTCACAGACTGGGAGCCCTCAGGGGATTTCCTGACAGCTTAGGCTCGCTCCCTGTAGGGAACTAGCCTAATCCATAGTCTGGCCTCCCTCTGCAGGAGATGACTGGGCTGATCAGGAGAAGGCGCCAGCCCCATCTCTCTGCTGCTGATGCCACTGCTGGCTGCCATAGCTGCCAAGGTATTTTCATCAACATGGACTCTTCACCATGAAAAAATGATAATTTTTTTAGGCATTTTCAAGATGTGTCTTTCATAGTATATGACATCACCTGAGGATATGTTTCCCTTGATTTTTAGAGAGCTTGGAAGAGAGAGGGAAAGACAGACAGAAACATCAATGTGAGAGGGAAACTTTGGTTGCCTTCTTCATGAGCCCTGACCTGGGCCCCAGCCAGGGAGGAACCCGCAACCTAGGTACATACCCTTGATCAGAATCAAACCCAGAACCTGCATTCGGCAGGCTGAGGCTCTATCCAATGATCCAACCCAGGTAGGTTAGTATGTGACATTTCTTAGACCCTCCAGCAGTGGAACTTAGCTCTTTCCTCCAGGAATGTAGTGGAAAAACCCTGAAGTTACCAAGAACACTGTGAGTGGCAGCGTACAGAAAGCTTTGCCAATGAGCAGTCAGAAAAGGTGTTTCCTTGCAGCTCATATGCAGAAGCCCCCTGTGTTGTGTCTGCTGGGGTGGGAGCCTGTTCCGAGCCGTGTGGTGGCCACCAGGAGAATACCTGCAACCCTGTGTTGTGTCTGCTGTGCTGGGGCCATGCTGTCTGCCCAGATACCCTCCCTCCCTCTGTGGCTGGGGAGCAGGATGGTATGGGCACTGCCATCTTTGTGATGGAGTGATGTTTTAATTTGCTTATTACCCTTTTATTAGATTAGATAAACATAAAATATTGCAGGATATTTTACCATATTTTCCTCCTCACTCCTCCAGACTATTATGGAAGAATTTATCATTTTCCTTACACCTTGTCTTTCCTTGACCCACCAGGAAACCTCTTTCCTTGAACCACCTGGTCTTATCCTGCTCTTCTAATAAATATACCCTGCTGCTTAACCATGATTCAGTCTTATTGTAAAGATCTCCTATTTCATTTAGGAAGTATTCCATTGCAAACATTAATTTTCAACTCTCTTATTTGAATAATATATATTTTACATTAACATAAGAATTATGAACTTTGGCAGGAAGAAGTGAGGGTTGCTTGACTAGACACTTTTTTCTGTCTACTATCATTAGCTGTTTACTTTTTCCTCATATTGCTGAAAAATGGGTGCAATACTTGCAAGGATCAACAGACATGGAATATTTTTCTTTTTCTCTTTCTAAGAGATAGGAAACACCCAGAGACTCCCAATATCTGTCTCAAGGAAATTTATAAGTTCATTGCTAATTCGATCTTTTTCACTAGGGCTTGAATTATGGTTCTGTATCCAATCAGTGTGATGCTATGAAAATGTCCATAGCTACCACTCTATCCATCATTAATTGAAGGAGCATGGAAGTGATAATGCATAGCGGCCCAAAGGTTAGGATGATAAAATCATGCATGGAAGAACACTGTAGCAGAGGGGTCAGCGAGGAGGAGGGAGAAAATGATAAATAGAGAAGGATTGCGGATTGTATTTTGGTTGAGTTGATTGGAGTATCTATAATAATAAAAGTGTACTATGCAAATCGACCAAACAACTGAACAGCAGACCATCCAGACAATCTTCTGGATGACCACGCTGTGACACGCATTGGCACCAGGCCAGCCAGGACAGGTGTGATGCAGTTGGTCAGGGTGCCCTGCCATCACCTCACGATTGCCAAGCAGAGGGAGGCCCAGACCACCGGCCAGTGGCGCGATCGATTGGAGGGCGGAGTGGGGGGGGGGCTCCATGATCACTCCAAAGCGAGAGGCCCAGGCCACCTTCTGCACGGTAATTGATCCCGGAGCCTGGCTGGGTGGGTGGGAGCCTCCCTCTGCTGGCAATGGATCATAGAGCCCCATGATCGATCGCCCCATAAAGGGAAGCCCAGGCCACTGGCCAGCGATGCTGTGGCAGGTGTGTGGGGCCAGCAGTGATTGCCTTGCAGAGGGAGACCCAGGCAAGCCAAGTGATTGCACCCCAGGCCTTTTGCCCTCAGAGGGAGGCCACCAGTGGCAGGGAGGGGGGGAAGTACCATACAGATGGCAAGCAGTGGCAGAAGCGAGGGCAGGGCCAGCTGCTGGTAGCTGGGGGAAGGAAAGCCCCTATATATCCTGATCACCATCCAGACCTAGGAACCCTACCTAAAGGGTCCTGGATTGCCAGAGGGCGCAGGCCAGGCTGAGAGATAGCCTCGCCCCCCATGCACAAATGTCATGCACCAGGCCTCTAGTATTTTATAATTTGGAAGAAGAAAATAGTATTAATCAGCTGTGGTATAGGATAGCAGAAAAATGTTATAGAAAAATATTGTAAGAAGTTGGACTGTGACTTATATTTAGCTGTGGTTTATGCTTGGAAAAATATTTTATGATGTCCTACAGATATTTTTTAAAAGTTTATTATTATTAATCTTTGTTGTGGAAAGTATTGCATATGTTCCCTTTTTTTCCCCAATTTACCCCTTCTAACCTATACCTGCCCCAGGCCCCACTGTCTGTGTTCAGGGATTATGTATAGATGCATAATTATTTTTTATTTATTTATTTTAAAAAATTTTATTAATATATTACATGTGTACATATCTTCCCATTGCCCCCCTCCCATTCCCATGTATGCCCTAACCCCTACCCCAGTTTCTTTTGTCCATTGGTTATGCTTATATGCATGCATACAAATCATAGGGGGACTTTTAAAATTACATTAAAATTATGTTGAGCTATTATTTTGATGCATTGCTTCTCTACACAATATGCCTTCAATTTGCTTGCCACCAAATTTTTATTTTGAAATAGTTAGGATTAGTAATGAAAATGAATAATTGATAAATAAGTTATCACATCTATAAAAGTTTTATATTTAAAATTAAAGGCAAATCTTTATATATTTTGATAAAATTTATACTCCTGAGTTTGTGAATTAAAATCTTATAAAAGAAAAGCCAGAAAAAAAAGTAGAAATTTAGGAGGTATGAAATTTTGCCCTAGGTGTGTCAGGTGTGTCACTAATGTCTATGACTTAATGTAAAAAAAAAATTATCTTATATGCCTAGAAGTAGAATTTTGGGGAACGAGAATATAGGTATGTGTTCCACTATTAGTTGCTAACAAATACTTTTCCAAATAATTAAGCAAATTTACCTTTTCACCAGATATATAAAAGTTTCAATTATTCTACAGTCACACCACTATTTGGTATCCTCACCTTTTCTTTTGGAGAGAGATAAAGAGAGAGGGATATAGAGACAGAAACAGCAATGAGAGAGAAACATCTATCAGCTGCCTCTTGCATGCCTCTGCTGAGGATCAAGATGAGCCTGCTCTCAGGAATCCAACCACTGACTTGCGTATTGGTTCATGGGTCAATGCTCAACCACTGAGCCGTACCAACTTGGCTTACATTTTTAAATTTTAGCTATCCTGATGCCCTATAATATAATGTGTATATATATATATATATATGCATTTTGCTAGTTTAATGATGTAAAAAAAACATTTTATGTACTCCTAGGCTATTTTATATTTATGAGGAGCTTGTTCAATTATTTCCTCATTTTAAAATTAGGTTATTTGTCTTCTCACTGATTTTGCTATGTAAAGTTTGTGAAGATACTTTCCTCTCCTTGTTCCTTGAAGCATTTTACAGTGTGACATTTATTTACACTTCATCATTTCTGGAATGATCAGTAGATGTTAATATTTGCAAAATGTTGCTTTAGACAAATATTCCTAAAAATTTGAAACACACACATACACAAACTTTTGGGACAGTATATAGCATGATTAGAAAGAACACATATAAAATTCTTTCTATCAGAATTGTTAATTTGAGGTAGAATACTAAAAAATAATGTGACTTGAATATGTAAATAGGAGGTATTGATCATTAATTTTCACATAATCAACCCACTAACATTACTGATATTTTTGTAATTGTGTATGTAGGTGCATGGATAACAATGAGAATTAAATCATTGTTCAGTGAATTTTATGTTTGTAGAAACCAAAAACCATATCAACTATCTTTATCTTTAAGTTAGTATTTATAATACTACTACTGGCTCAGTGCACAAATTTG
The DNA here is from genome assembly GCA_011751065.1 of Lasiurus cinereus. Lineage (NCBI taxonomy): Eukaryota > Metazoa > Chordata > Mammalia > Chiroptera > Vespertilionidae > Lasiurus > Lasiurus cinereus. The sequence goes on from JAAGEH010002531.1 coordinate 59,195,134, forward strand.
TGCAAATTGAAAAGGATTTAATTAGAAGAAATATTTCAATTTCATTATTCACCCTTTCTCTAGAGTAGAAGTGTCAGAGATGAAAGAAAATTAGTAAAGTGTATATGAAAATAGTATATAAATTTATTAAATAAGCAACATGATACCAACAACAAATAAATGTTATAAAAACAACATTGATAAAAACAATGATTGATAAATTGATTAGACTTATTCTAATATATCCCTGAATACCATATTAAGAGTAAAAACATTTTTAGAGTGCTCGACTAATTTCCCTTGTGATGAAGTATTTACAACTTTAATTTAAGGTCATACACTCTTAGAACTTGAGAGAAAGCAACATATAACTGACCATGTCCAAAACTGGGTTCAGGTAGGAATATTCCTACTCTGTCTAAATTGGCACCAGTGTGAGCTTTATAAAAATCGCACATGCACAAATCAACATTTCTTTTTAAATTGCCAGAGCACATCATATGTACCAGTCGGTCAGTTGGATGGTAAGATAAATGTATGGTCAGTCACTTAGCCTTTTATAGATAGATATCATTATTTATAAACATATTTACTATGTTATAATGCTATCATATAAAAATATTGTCACATCTGTCATATCCACCTATTGGAATCTCCTATTCTGTGCTTATGACTTGATTATTTATAGTGCTAATTTCAGGACATTTGCAAATATTCAAGTTCTAGGACATTACAGGCCCCTGAGAAACACTATGGGAGAAGTCAAGGGCAATGAATATGTACTTTATACCACAGACAGCAGAATTAAGACAATTCTCAAAATGCTTATATATAGTTTCCTCTCTACTAGAAAACTTAAAAAAAAAAGAATGAAAGAAAAACAATTTTGGCAGAAAGAGAAATAAAACTTTACATTTGTTCTATGAAAACTGATAGTGAGTTGTAGTTTATACAGAAAAGAAAGGAATATTGGTACTAATTTTGCATTGTTAATTCATAATAGAATGCCAATGAAAGAGTACAAAAATTCAATTCAGTAGACCTTGGTATGTTTATAACACTGTTTATTATCAGGATCTAGTTTCTGATTTCCATGTAGTCAAGTACACAATCTCTTCATATCTGGTTTTATTCTTTGACCACTGAGTATTATAAAAATATTATCCTATATTTTTAATGCCAATATAGTTGTAAAGTAGACTTTCTTGTTTATAAACTGATAGATTAACTTAGAAAACTATAAATCTGTACTGAAATGCTTTTCAATCAACACAAATTTTATAATTCTAAAATAGCACATGGGTAAAACTCACCAAATCTGTTTCCAGCAGTATTCAAAATTCACCTCCACCCTGGTAATAATAATATTAATGAAATATAATTATTTTCTTCTTTTAAAAAATAACCTTGTTGATAAACTGCAAAATATCTCCTAATTTTGCAGGAAGAATGTTGGATGTTTTTTCCTAACAGTGCTGGAATACATTTAATGAGCTTGGACAAGCTTTTGACTAAAAGGAGCTATAACTGAATACATTAATATGTGCCATTTGGTTAACAGACTACTATAGTCATGAGGATATAAACTATGCAAAACATAATAATTTAATGTCACATGGGAGAACAGAAAACAGTCCCAGAAATTTTTAATTCATATAATTGAAAACTCATAAAAATGTTAATAGTAAGCTAGAGCAATATTGTTTATATACAGTTAACATCTACAATCGCAAATATCTCTCTGTGGCAGTTTCATCCCAGTGATTACTTTTTATGTAAGTACCCATGTGGTGTGTATTTACTGCAGCCTCTGGTTAGGGACCTATGTTTGCAGATATCTGGCTGTGAGCAAAAATATAGCATGTCATTTCTATACACACAGTGCAAACAAGATGCCAAGAAAAGAACTCTTGCATATGTAGCTCCACTCAGAGTCAAAGAATTCAAATCTATTTACTTTTTCAGCAGTGATATGAATTCTAAGTGAATCTATCAACTGTGATTTAACAGAATGAGGGAAACTTTGTTTGGGAGGAATTCCTGATTTATAGAGCTTAGTACCAAAGAGAATTTCTTAGAAACTTGAAAATCAATCATTTTTGATAGGGTTTTGTGTGTGTGTGTGTGTGTGTGTGTGTGTGCACGCACACGCATGGTATGATACAGTAGGTGCATCTTTTTCTCCCAAACTCCTCCTAGGCAACCTCTCATTGCTGTCCATCACTCACTGCTGGGTGTACGTGCCTCCTGGCCTAAGCTCCTCTCTCAACACTGGCCATGGAAATGGTCAACATTCAATGAGTAGTGATTGAATGTGACTATGAAAAGCTGACTGGAGTTAATAGAGAAGGGAAAAGCATGACATATATTCCTTCTTTCTGATCCCTGGAGGCTATAATTTTTAACCACTTTCTACTTCAAGGGACAATTTTTCTGTGGTAGAAGAAGCCTTTGCCTTTTTTTTTAAGGCTAAGAGGAAGGAAATAAGTCTTGGGAATACATGAAACTTCTTCTTATTTCTAGCTTGTATAGCAATCAAACAACTGAAGTGGTAGATTTAGTAGATGTTTTCCTTTTACATAGTTTGATATTTTAAGCAGATGCCATCTTTACCATCCAATAAATAACAGATTATCTTGTATAACCAGAGTATATGGCTTATTAAATGAAATGAATTGTGGGGTATCAGGAGAGTCCATGATCAAAATATCTATTATTTCACTCTTTTTATTAGGCCTATGGTCTTAAATATAACTAATGCACCTCAAGGCTATATAGAAAGTATTTATTCCAATGCTGCCATTAACAGATTAAAAAAATTATACAGATTAAGAAAGTTGAAAGAGCCGAAACTGGTTTGGCTCAGTGGATGGAGCATGGGCCTGCGGACTGAAAGGTCACAGGTTCAATTCCAGTCAAGGGCATGTACCTTGGTTGCGGGCACATCCCCAGTAGGGGGCATGCAGGATGCAGTTGATCGATGTTTCCCTCTCATCAATGTTTCTAGCTCTTTATCCTTCTCTCTTCCTCTCTATGGAAAATCAATAAAATATATTATTAAAAAAAGAAAGTTAAAATAGAATAAGTATAGATGCTTCCAGAATTTGAGCTAGCAAAATTCATCCAGTTTTTGCTCAGGTCTCTTTCTTATAATTTTTAGACAACATTTTAGATTTGGTTTAGGTAAATTGATCAATTTATTTTATGCTTTTGCATTAGTTCTAAAAAGTTTACACTACAGACAATGCCTTGCCATGTTAGCAGTCACCAAACTGTGCATTGCTGCAGGTTGCCTAGGACCAAACCAGAGAGGGTTGGACCTACATTGCCGCCATTTGTCCACCATCCAGATACCATTGCTGACGTGTATACATAAGGAACTGTTTGACATTAAAACTGGGACTCAAACATTTTTTTGTTCTTATAGATTTATTTCTAGCCTGCAGAGGCAAGATATTTTTAAAGAAAAGAATCAGGGGGAAAAACAAAACAAAACACAACAGATACAGAGGCAAAGAAACAGTGAACAGACTGTCATACTACAGCGGGAAGGCAGGGAAGATTGGGGGAAGAGGGGCTGTAAGAGATCAACCGAAGACTTGTATGCATGTACCAATGGATATAAGACACTGGGGAGGGGGGATAGGTGAGAGCATGTACTGGGGATAGGGAAGGCTGGGGGAGACCAATGGCAGTAGGTAAGGAGAGATATGTACTACTATTTATAATACTTTAAACAAAAATAAATAAATAATATAAAATAAAATCAAAGTATCCATACTAACAAAAATAATAAAAAAATAAAAAGTTTACACTAGCATTTCATTTTACAGCCAAGTATTGAGATCATTAAGCATTGCTATAGTATTATAACTGATGCCCTATGATGTCAACAGTCTAGCAGGTAATTTTCTGGAATACAGACTCCTGACAGCAAGCCCTTTAGAAGATCAGTCTGACATTGGGAAGTGTGGCTGTTACCTAGAGATCACACAGAATCATAGGTAGTTCTTGCCTTGAAGAGCAAAACCAGATAGAGTAAACTATATCCCAAGAGAATGTGGGCCTCGGTGTTAGAGAGGAAGAAGAACTCAAAGATAAAGACCATCAAGAGATTGCCCTGTCAATTGGGATCAGTATGATCAGTGTTTTCAGGGACTTTCAGTGCAATGTTATTTTATGGAAATTCTTACAATAGGACAGAATGAGTTGCTGACAGTGACATTTAAGAAATATACTGCTTTATTTGAAGTTAGACATGACATTAGATAAAATAAAACACATGTTCAAAGCACAGAAAGGAATAGTTTGGTTAAATTCCCAAAGCAAAAAAGACATTTTATTTATTTATTTATTTATTTATTTATTTATTTATTTATTTATTCATTCATTCATTCATTTATTTGTTTGTTTGTTTATTTTTTATTATTATTAGAGACATTTTAAAAACTAGTCTTTTTTAACCAAATAACTTATATGCATGAATGCATATCCCCATGGACATAATAATGCCTGGGGAGGGGTGAGAGGTGAAGGAGATCAATGGAGGGGGGCAGGGGGCATCAATAGTAAAGATTTTTAAAAAGGAGGATAAGGAAGCTATGAGGATTGAGAGATTTGTAGGAGCCAGATCACAAAGAAACCCGCAAACTATTTTAAGATATTTCTATTTGTCCCTGACGACACTGGGGAAGGAATGTAATACACTGGCTATTTAATATTTTCAGAGGAATGGTATCCCATTTTTTCATGTGTCTGGCCCCCAGTCAAGGGAAAGTGATTGTATCTGGTATGTACACCAACAGGCAGGAGTCTCGGGAGCCTACCACAGGAGGGTATGGGTCAGTTTCCTAAGGAACAGAGAGCAGTGTCAGAAAGAAGGGGTTAAGAGTAAACCTGAGAACAACAACAATTAAGGGAGCTGGAAAGGAAAGAGAATCTGAACCAGATTGTAGACTGAGAGTGCAATCTAACAGAGGTAGGTGTGTGATTAGAACCTTTGGCCCACCATTCTGAAGGTTAGTAATCACGTCATCACCATGACTTCCTGCTTCATTTTACTGCCCATTGCTTACAATACCCATGGTCTTTTCACTGAATCACAGCCAATATATGATGTGTTCACAAAGTAAAAATTTGGCTGTAATTTATAAACTAACTTTTACAATCCAAAAGAATATTGCCATACCAAATAATAACTTTAGCTTCCCTAGACCACGAAAAGCCTGGCCTTTTGCCAATTTGTGTTAAAGGCATCCCGCCGAGGAGATATTTGAATGCCTGTTAAATGTATACATAGTAAGTGAGCAATACTAAAAAACTGAAAAGGTATAAAAAGGTATTGATCCCTATCATTTGTGGGTCATTTCTCACAGGTAGTGTATATTATTCTTTACATTGTATGATGTTCTTTATATGCTTGTGAATATATTTAATCTCAGCTAATAGACAAAGATCTGAGTGAGTGTGTTTCAGTTTTTCATCTTTTTGTGAAAAACTGGATGTATCTGACACAATGGTCATAAAGAAATGTGTTTCACCTGATAATAATATCTCTACTATATTTTTGTTTTAGATATCTCTTTTATAAATGAACCATGTATTTAATTTTGGGTAAAAAGGCATGGACTAAAAGTGAATTATTTTTTCTATAATATTGCCAATGATGGTATGTGGACTCTTTGAAGTAGAAGATGGATTTTGAGGGCATTTAACAAAATGGGTCTCTGAGAAAAGACTGACCTGAAAATTGTTCATTTAAGCCACTGTCTGCTTGGTGCCTCTTCACCTGGGAAAGAAAAGGCCCATTTAAACTGTCAGAAATGGATGCATTGACCCAAATTAGTAAAATAAGGCCAACTTTAAACCAGGTTAAAAAAAAAAGAGATCTTTTTTTATAGTGAAAAAGACATTTTAGAACTGAGCGGGAAGAACCAAAAGAAGTTTACAGAACAGGTTCCCAGATATAATTAGATTTTTATCCAAAGGTTCATAAGAAAACAGGAATGAAAATTGTATTATTATATGCCTCTTAAAAATGCAAAATATTAAACAGGATGCAATGGAACTGCATAGGTAGACATTCTATAAAAGATCTACATATCAAATTCACAGGAACTAACAAATATCACATTTGTAACTAAATAATCAAATGGTTGTATGTATGTAAACAAAATAAAATATATTTTCTCTTTAAAGAATCCTAAAAAGTTAAGTGAATTTTTGCAAGGATAATGTTCAAAACATTATTATGAATTATGTACTAGTACTAATTTTAAAATTGTATGATTTCTAGTTAAAAAATGAGATAACAGATGAAAATTATTAGTGGTACCCACTCTATACTTGCTGTATGTATATTCAAATGTATGAAGAATTTTAAAATCATAAATATAACTAGGTTATGGCTCAAACAGTATATTAACCTGCTTCTGAAATTATTGGTAAGTTTTATTCTGGGTAAGATATCTGATTCTTGTGAGTCTGATTTTACAGTTTACATTTTCCTATATCAGTATGAAAGTACCTCTAAAATTATTATCTCATGTGACCATGCCTTCAATGTATCTATTTTATTTAGCATCAGATTTATTTATTTTTATTTCTTATTAATATTACTACAATAGTTTTGCAAGAGTAATACATTAAAATGTGTCCTTTGGTTTTATTGCTTCTCTTATCTTTGAATAATTCACACTGGTTAAAAATCAGTTGCTTGCCTGCTGGTATGGCTCAGTGGTTGAGTGTTGACCTATGAACCATATGCCAGGTTGCAGGCTTGGTCCCCAGTGGGGAGTATTCAGGAGGCAAGTGGTCAATGATTCTCTCTCTCCCTTTCCCTTCCTCTCTGAAATCAATAAAAACATATTTTTAAAAGATCAGTTGCTCTATACATTTGGAATTATGTGTGGGAACAAAAGAAATACCATAGTTTGTAATTTCTTCTTAAAGTATGACTTCTTATATCTGAATAGTAGCATTTAAAATAAAAGCCACACATTTTCATATAGATTTGTGTTTGAATTCCTGTGGATAAAAGTGTCATCTTTCTTCATTGAAAAAGCAATATGGTGATGTTCATTCATTTTTTTAAAAATTATAGTTATTTATTTATCAGATATTCTTGAGGGAAGGATGTTCAACTTACACATTCATTTTTAAATATATATATACATATATCTTTATTGATTTCAGAGAAGAAGGGAGAGGAAGAGAGAATGATAGAAACATCAATGATGAAAGAGAATCATTGATTGGCTGCCTCCTGCATGCCCCATACTGGGGATCGAGTCAAACCCAGGCATGTGCCCTTAATCAGAATTGAATCCAGAACCCTACAGTCTACAGGCTGATGCTCTATCCAGAGAGCCAAACTGGCTAGGGTTCAACTCATATATTATTGAAGAAAAGATGTCCAACTCTATTCACTAAATACAGAATATAGGATGGGGAAAACATGAGTTTACAGTTGTGAGTATGCAAAACAGTTTATTTTTCTATTATTATTTATTTATTATTATATCATTTTCCATACAAATCACTGTAAACCTACTTTTACCTCAACCTGTATAGTTATCTATTATCCTGTATTAATAGCAGTTCCATGAACTTTTGAGGAAGTTTTAAATACTATAAATTGGCTTTGAACAATTGTGATAAATAATAATTGGTTGCTCGTGATTCTGGAGGTTTGTAGTTCCCTGAGAAGTTAAAATTCCTAGATTTCAAAGATTAATCATAAGTCAAGTCTTGTCCTACTTCAATTGTTGTTTTGCTTCCATAAATTCTATTCTGCAGCATCATCTATATGACCAATGGATTTGTTTCATAATTGAATTAGTCCTACATAATTTATGATACATGTGTATATATGTTGCACATATATAAAATGTACCTCTGTATACTATTTTTCTTAAGCAACATCTCATATTCAGCAACTTATAAAATTAATTTGGATTATTCTTAAAAAATCAATTGCAGAATTTTAATTTTAAGTCTATGAATTACATTTTGCTATGTGCTATGATATTATATTGCATCATATTGCATTATGATATAATTCCACTTATATAACGCTAAAGACATACTAATTTACATTGAATTTTAATTGTAATTTCAAAAATATTATCACATTCTGTGTGTTCCAAGTGTCTTTTTTGAGGTAATCCTTCCCTGTACATAATATTTCAGATATTCCAGCAATTACAAACTTATTTATGTTAATTAAAATAGTAATGACACTTAATCTTTGATATTTACTTTTCCATGATTATATATGCCATGAATTTTATATAGATGCATTGGCATTTATATTTACATCTCTTTACTCATATTTTCTGTATAGTTTATTATAAAATGTAACACTCAGTTAATTCTAAAGATAGGCATTCCAATGTATTTATCTTTCAATAGAGAGGATAAAATTTGTGCTCACAATATTTACATATCATTCTATGTTTGGTATGGACTATATACTCTTTTAAAATTTGTTCGCAGAGGCTTTACAAGTGGGTCACATGTAGTGCAGACTCTTGGACAGAATATTCATAACTCTTCCCTTCTGTTCCCTGAGACATTACCTTTTACAAGTACTATAAGCAATAAATATTATCACTATTATTGCTTTGGGGCTAGATTATCTTTTATGTCAATTAAACATAAAAATAAGAATGCAGTTTAGCTTTATTTATTTATTTTCTAACACCCACCCTTTCTTTATGTAGTGCAGTGTCATCTTTCAATATTCCACCTGGCATTTCCATTTAAGATATCACCTGTTCCAGAGTACAGCTCTGACTTTAAAATAAGAAAGTTGCTTAGAGTAGAGGAGAGTAATATATCATCTGCTTTCTGTACTTCGTTATACAAGTATTTGAATCTCCTGAAAGAGTCATTCCACTAAATAAAGTGATACTTTATGCAAAGGTGTCACATAATTTGCATATCGATATTGTTCAATAAAACCAGCATTTAAAAAAGCTAAGTATATGAAATATTATGTCCAATCTGCCATCACAACTATAGTCTGCTGATTCTCAAAGTGGGCTTTACTTACTTTCTCTCAAATTGCTTCCCTATCTTGCTCAGGAAGCCTCTTTCTCTATTTCTGGAAGTTTTTGTTATATTATTCTGTACCTTTTCACTTAAACTTTCCTTCAAAGTATTTGTCATAAACAGTCCATTACCTTTCTATATAAACACTCCATAATTAGAGAACTGCACACTGCTTCTTAACCACTAAAGGGTGAGCTCCACACTTTACTAATTGTTTCACCATTTAATCTTGTCAGACAGATTATATAGTTCAGGCAGCACACCCAATGATTAAATATTCTATTTTCTCCTGTCCCAACCACCCTTTCTTAAGATGGATAGTCAAAGCTCTCCATTGATTCTTCAAATTATCATTAACCCTATCAATATTTCAACACCTTTTCCTTTGAAGTTCACACCAACTACTTGTACAGCAACATTTAAAACTATATTGATATTGTCTAGCCACCTCTTTCTATTATATTCAGTTGTTAACATACCTGGTTATAATTCCCCACTGAACTCTGCCAATATTTCAGAAACTTCAATGAAGATGTTGGTATTTCAGGTTTTTGACCTTACAGGTCCTTGTACATCTCAATTAGCTTTGGTCTCTTTAGAACTTGAAATATTTATAGTTAGACCTAACCCTGTACCTCGCCATTGTTTAAAATCACTTTGCCTCCAAGCTCTTTAACCTTCAAATTATAACAATTATTCCCTCCCTTGGCTTTTCTTTATTTACCCTTCTCAATTTTCATATATTCTTAGCATCTATTTGACCTTAATTGCCTTTCAGAGGGTTTTCACTTTTGAGAAGGGTCAAACACTTGTATACATAAAACCCTACTGGTTTATTACATTCTTATGTTAGGGTATTGTACATTAAAAAGGGGAAAAATAAAGCCTTTTTTAATAGATTCAAAGGAAAATGTAATATCTCACCATATTGTAAATCTTGTTGTCTCAGATATGTTTTTATTAATCTCAAAATGATGGATAATATTCCCAAAATAGTTACTTATAACTTTCTTTTTTAAAAATCTTTACCCAAAGATATGTCTTTTTTATTATTAATTTTGAGAGCGGTGGTGGAGGGGGAGAAAGAGAGAGAGAGAATGAGAGAGAGAGAGAGAGAGAGAGAGAGAGAGAGAGAGAGAGAGAGAGAGGCTTTAAGATGTGTGAGAAACATTGACATTTGTCTGTTGTTTCCAACCATCAACCCAACCTGAGATTAAACCTGCAAACTGCTGACTGGGCATGTGCCATGACTGGGAATGAATGAAACCCATAACTTTGTTGTATGGAGTGATGTTTCAAATAATTGAGCCACCTGGCCAGGGCTTTACTTCTAACTTTTGAATTATTCCTAAATCCCACAAATTCATCTGACTTGCTAATCCTCTATGAAAATTACTGAATTTTGCTTTCCATAGAATGATAAGTTTGTTTGGTAAAATACTCTCAAACTACATATCCTTTCTTTCCCTTACCAATACCTAGAACTTTCACCTGTTGTCTTTCCCATGAGCTCTTTCCCTGGGAAAGAGGTGATTAGATTGTTTTCTACATACACCATAGTGATAATTCTGTTACTATTCCCAATCAAATTGCTATTTTTCATTGATAATTTATACCTACCTTCTCTACTAAATTATCCATGTTTTCCCCTTCAAACGCAATGCTCTTTTTCTATGTCTAATTCTGCAAATTATACTACTTTAAAATTCCTTTCTAATACCATTTCTTCCATGAGACTTTCTGTGATCCCTGCAATTGGAAAATATATTCTTATTATCTAAACACAGATTATTTTTTTAGTTCATTATAATTTACATTTAAAATTGCATGTAATGTTTTTATATATATAAATAAATTTCAAAGGCTGACTCTATGCCTATTGGCTATCCTTTGCTAGTTGATATAGTTATTTCCCTTTAGCATGCTACATATTATTATTAATAAAGTACAAGTGAATATTATTGTGGAATATTGTTTATAGATTACTTTTTACACAGAGAAAAATCTTACATGTTTGCAGTTATATAAACAAAATAAGAGCTTGCAAATGTAACACAGTAAACAGGGCTTCAAATTCCAATTGTGCAATTAAATTAGTCAAGCAAAATTAAAAGTTTGGATGTTAATTGGTCTGGGCTTAATCTTTGAGCATGTATTCTTACCAACTACTCCTTTCATGAATGATAGGCATCACCTAATGATTGTTTTTAAATTAGTAAAAAAGATATATGATTATAATTCCTTTTCTTTAATGAAGTTCTTTTTGGGGATTAGTTCCAGGGATTCATACAGCAGTCAAATATTATTTTGGGTCAAAATTTGACTTGACTACAACCTTCTTAATGTAGAGAAAAAGATGCCTAATGGTGTTGCACTAGCTCTGTTCTGCCATTAATGGGAATAGGAGCCAGCTAATTGTCTAATGCGTGTTAGATTTTTACATAAGTGATATTCATACTGTGATCTACAGATTTCTAAAATGTACCTGCCAATGACTCACATCTATACTAATAAAAGGGTAATATGCTAATTAGCAGAGACATCTTCTAGACATCCATCGGGACAAAGCCACAGCAGCTTCGAGGCCCAGGGCTCAGGCAGCCACCATGGCCGGCAATAGCAGCAGCAGCAGGGTGATGGGGTGGAACCTTCCCCTGATCAGCCTGGTCACCTCCGGTACAGCATACACTGAGGGCTCCTGGACTGTGATAGGGGGCAGGTCGGGCTGAGGGACCCCCCTCCAGTACATGAATTTTCATTCACTGGGCCTCTAGTCCTTTCTAATAAAAGAATAATATGCAAATTGACCTTAACTGTGCTACACCCACAAGCCACATCTACCAGCCATGCCCACCAGCCAATTAGAGTGGGTATGCAAATTAACCCAACCAAAATGGCTATGGCCACAGAGCAGGAGGGAGGCTTGGATTGCCCCTAGCGATGAAGGAAGCCAAGCTTTCCGCACACTCTGGCCAGAGTTTAGGGCAACGAAGTTTAATGGCTGTGCCAGCATAAGACTTGGCTCCGCTCCAGGCTACAAAGTTTTAATTGTAGAAGATAATTAAATCCCAGATACCAGGGCCTCCACTTGGGTTGCTGGGGGGCATGATTGGACTGAAAACCACCACAGGCCCCTCGCCCAGGCCACCCCACACCCCAAAGGACACCCAACCTGATCCAAGACATCCTTCAGGGCAAACCAGCTGGCCCCCACCCATGCACCAGGCCTCTATTCTATCTAATAAAAGAGTAATATGCAGATTGACCATCACTCCAACACACAAGATGACTTCCCCATGTGGGCAAAACATTCTTCCTCCTTGTGAACACAAGATGGCCACCACAAGAAGGCCAGCAGGGGAGGGCAGTTGGCAGGGACCAGGTCTGCAGGGGAGGACAGTTAGGGGTGACTGGACCCACAAGGGAGGGCAGTTAGGGGCAAACAGGCTGACAGGGGAGCAGTTAGGCATTGATCAGGCTGGCAGGGGAGTGGTTGGGGATAATCAGGCTGGCAGGAAGAATCAGTTAGGGGCAATCAGGAAGGCAGGCTCAGTGGGTCTTCTCCAGGACCCTTCCCCGGCCAACCTCATCTCCTGATTGGCATCCCCAACCCTCATTGGGGGTGGGAGGGCTGGCTAACCTCCCTAGGCCCCTTTCCAGCATGCCCAATCATACTCAACCCCCCACACATACACAGTTGGGAGCCAGCAGTCCTAGATTGTGAAAGGGATGTCCAACTGCTCATTTAGGCCTGATCCCACCTGAATCAGGCCTAAACGGGCAGTCAGACATCCCTCAAAGGGTCCCAGATTAGAGAGGGAGTGGGCTGGGCTGAAGGACACTTCCCCTTGTGCACTAATTTCATGCACCAGACCTCTAGTCTATATAATAAAAGCCCAGCAATCTTTATGGCAGAATGACTGGAATGATCTGTCTCTATGAAGTGCTGGCCACAGGGACCACCACCAGTGCTGCTCCAGAGCATGAGGACCCCTGGGCCAAGGTACCAGTCAAGAGTGTGAAGGTGGCTAGTGTGAGCAAGCAGCTTGAGATGAAGGCTCTGTGAGATGAATTAAATCATGTGGGCACCCAGATGGTTGTCACAAAGGCTGACAGTCAGGGTTCCCCTCTCCAAGCTGTGACCCTCCCCACATGGCACCAGTCTGGCTGAAAATTAGGGTGGGAGACATAGCCTGACCACCATCAGGTCCAACTCCTGCGCTATCAGAGTCCTGGTTCTAGCGACAACTGCTTGGCATGCTGGACTGGAGGGTACTGCTCGGGAAGCCAGGAAGCCAGTGGAGAGAAACCATGGGGACCTACTGCCTGACCAGCAGCCAGATCCTGGCACCACCAGAATCAGACCGGCTCAGAGCCCACTGAGCTTGGGGGGAAGGCCGCCACCTGTGAGGGGCCTTGCCACTAGCCAACTCCCAGTGGATCTCACTCCAAAGGAAACTCGGTCTTTGATTCCTTAGTTCAGTCTATCCCAACTAAAGAGAAGCAGCTGGACACATTTTAGGGGAGAATTAAGACTCTAAAACAGGGTGTTCTATTCCATGGAAACTGCTACCCCATTGTTTGAGGCTAACGCTCCTGGTGATTTGGGAGCCTGGCTCTGCCACTGGGGCCCATGTCTTCCAACTGACATTATTTGTTGCCAGAGTCCAAAGAGAAGAAGGGGAATAAGTTTTTCCATACATGGATTTGACCAACAGACAAAGGCAAGTGCTGGACTATGTCTAATGTACACACAGAGACATGGCACCAGCTCTGAGTCTGCCTGGCCAAAGGGAGTTCAGGGCCTGTTTGCAGAGCCTTCTGGTGATTTCTGTTTCCTTGCTGAGGCCGTCCTCCCTGGGTAGCCTGGGGCCCATTCTCAGCTCCAGCTCAGTGGGTCTTCTCCAGGACCCTTCCCTGCCCAGCCCCATCCTCTGATTGGCCTTTCCAACCCCCATTGGGGGTGGGGCAGCTGGCCAACCTCCCTTGACCCCTCTGCAGCCTGCCCAATCATACCCCCTCTTCCCCTTCTCCCCCCCCCCCCCCCCCCGACACACACACAATCCTGGACAGGCCGGCCAGACTCCACCTATGCATGAATTCATGCACCAGGCCTCTAGTCTTTATATAATCCTCTCTTTTTGAATGTGGCATCTGTATAAAAGATGGGCTTTCATTTCTTTGGTTATAGTATATGGAAAAGATAAGGAGCATTTTACAGATATATTTAAGGTAAACAGTTTATGCCTGGACCTGAGCATACTTCTACTTGGATTTTCATATGTGCGGTGAGAGAGGTTAATCTAATTAAGACTGGGGTTAGTTTTGAGATGTGTAGTTGATGGGATTACTCTGAGTTCACCACAGTTTTCAAATTCTTTAGAAATCCTGTATTCAACATGTGGGAGAGGGGTGATTGCCAAGGTCATCATGTATTTTTCCTATAATTCCTACTTTTTCCTCTTAGCTTTAGGCTCTCCTCTGTATTGTACCTCTGGGTAAGCCTTCATCTTAGGCACACGATGTGGTCCTGGTCTATGGTGCTCTCTGTTTAGATCTCCTGCCCTTTCCTGAGTAGCTCAGGGTCCATCACATACGCCTGTTCCATCCCCAGAGGTAGTATGTGTATTTCTCATTCCGTTTCTTTAGGTGCCATTGGTTTTCATCAGTGCCTGAGGATGGCAATGTTGTTACCCTTTGCCCATGACTTAAGGCTTTCAAGTTGCATATGTTCTAATAAATTGTTAATGTAATTTTGTGAGCATTGATAAGAATAATGATCCTACCACTGAGAAGGTGATCACATGGCTTCTAGTGATATGGATCACTGGAATTGTGCTGTCCAAATGTAATTTATTTGTGATTTCAGCTTTTATGCTGAAGGGAATATTTTAGATGTGCTTCACCTGATATCCTGTTTTTCCTCTCATGCAGAATTCTAATAAATGTCATCTCTTTGAATGCCTTCCTCCCTAATAGAGCTTATCTTTATTCTAAATCCAGATATGCCATGGAAGTCAGCAATGAGCTGTCCTCAATTACCTGATTTTTATACATTTTCTTCATAGAATCAGCAGTTGTTATCCAAGCAACCTCTCATATTTAAGGCAAAGAACAGATAACTTTTTCTTTCAAAATCTTTCTATCCTTACCTCAATCTTGAATACATTTTCCTGAGTTTTTTGTTCTTTGAATTTTAGAACAATGAAAATGCTCTCAGAGACACTGCAGCCCACAGCAAGGAAATAAATCAAGTATTCCTGCCTTAGGATTTATGCTGGAGGTGCAGTCAGTGACATAGCATGTAGTAAGATGAATACCACCAAAAAAATTAGAACATTAAAATATCGAAATTAAAGTCCCACTATTAATTGATTTTTCCCTTTGCTCACCAAGAAATAAAAGGAGAGCCTCCATTCTAATTCAGTAGTAACTCAATTTAGAAATGTTTTTCAAAACTGTCCAAATGGCTGAGAAAGTTATTGTCACCACAATTTACTAACAGTAAGAATTAAGAGACAGACTGTAAGTTGTTTGATATGTGTCAATATCTTGATTCAAGATTCTAACTCTTGTGATATCTACCGTAATACTCAATAAGCTCCCTTATATTTTTTTCAATAGGCTGTTGAGGTAGGCAGTTACTTAAGACTGTCACCTTGACATTATACTCAGAGAAGACAAGAAGACCATGGACAAACCTATGCACACATCAAATAGCTCTCAATATAGCTCCTTCCCTTGTCACCCTTAACAAATAAGTAATTTAAAACAGTTTTTTAGGCTTGTATTTTCTCTGATTTTATTTTCACATATATGATAATATAATTCCTCTTGTAACTTTGCTATAATACATGTTCCTCAGACTTGGAGAGTGTTCGGAGCAATGAGGATTGGGATTGGGGGCGAAGGTTGAAGCCTGAATAATATTTGCATTTCCTTCATTTGAACGTAATTTACTTTCCCTTTTGAACTGTTTTCTACATAGTACCAACAAGCTATTCATATGATCCTTCTCATAAATATTATTAAATTGTATCACCCTATTCATTAATTTTATCCTTTACACATTTATAAAGAGCTCAAGAAGACCATTTTAAGAGAATATGTTGGTCTTACATTTCTATCAATGAAATCCTAATATTCCTTGATTCTTATTTATCTTGGGAATAAATTGGTTCAACAAAGTTATGCAGATTGCCCCATTTATGTTATTACATCTACCAATACCTTAGTATTATTTTTTATATCCAAGGTTATTGTCACCTTTATGGTTCAGTAAGTGACTGCAGCCTTATTGGGAATTTCAATAAGAACATCAAGGGAACATAGACTCACTTGAAACCATAGTTGCGTTCATCTCAGAGTAATAGCCAATCCATCACAGAGGCTTGTCCTACCTGACCTATATGTCTTGTCTTGGGAATTCCAGATTGGACTGGTTGTTTGTCTGTCACTTGCCTTTCTTAGGTGAAACTATCAGAACTGCTAGAATTATCTTTAAATCAGGATTTTTTTTACAAGATATAAAGGTAATCTTTACCTAATTTTATTACCTTTTCTATGTTGTGATTTTAGAAATAAAATCTATGACAGAGATTATAAATATTCATCAGGGAAGGAAAAAAAGATAAAATAAAGATTAACTGAATTAATTGAAATCCAAACTGTATTTTAGTTACATATTACTGAATATAATTAAATTATTATTTTCTTTTAATGGACTTATGTGTATAGCTAGCTTCAGTGTAAAATTTGGATAATTAACAAGGTGAAGTAAATAGACAAGTACTGTGAGGTTAATAGAGTTCAACTATCTAAATTATTTGGTGTGATCACACCCACAAAAAACAATGTTTTTTGGGGTTTTGTTATATATATATATATATATATATATATAAATATATGGCTTTTAGAGAAGAAGGGAGAGAGATGGAAACATTAATGATGAGAAAGAATCCATTGATTGGTTGCTTCCTACACACTCCACACTGGGAATCAAGCCTCAAACCAGGCAGGTGCTCTGACTGGGATTGAACAGTGACCTTCTAGTTAAAAGGTGGACTCTCAACCATTGAGCCATGCCTGCTGGGCCAAAATTTTTTTGTTGCATGAATGACTAGGCAGAATGCTATTAAAACTAAATGAAGTGGACTTTTGTTTTTCTTTCTGGCAAATACTTTATGTCAGAAGATTTAGTAATGAACAAATAAAAAATACGAAAAATAATGCTCAATGCCTATATGAAAATTTGTGGTAGTTCCATTCATTATAACATGGTTAACACTATCAAAATATCACTTTATTTTTATTTTTTATCATGACAATTGAGGGTAATTTTCTTTAGACATAACAACTATTAGTGGAGGAGAATTCCATGTTACTCTCTGCTTCAGGATAACTGGGAGAAACTTAGAAACTATAGAAATAAACTCCACATATTTTCATTGACAGGCAGGCACACCAATTGACTTACTCAATGTAGTGAAAAAAATTGAGTTTAGCCAAAACTGATTTGGCTCAGTGGATAGAGTGTCGGCCTAAGGATTCCAGGTTCGATTCCAGTCAAGGGCATGTACCTTGATTGTGGGCACATCCCCAGTAGGGAAGTGTGCAGGAGGCAGCTGATCAATGTTTCTCTCTCATTGATGTTTCTAACTCTCTATCTCTCTCCCTTCCTCTGTGTAAATAAATCAATAAAATATATTTTTTAAAAATTGAGTTCAGTAGAAGCATGAGGGGACTGTGTTTCTTCTAACATAAGAATAGTCTAGTATGGATTATTTCCATATCATGGACAGGAGTGGGTCATACCATCCCAGCACACAGTAGCAAAGCAGACAAATTTAAATGTATGGGAGTTTGGGGATTGAGGTGGAAAAGCTCAGATACACCAGAAAAAATTCTGAATAACTTTATTAAGATTCAATAATATATGCTAAAACTTTAAAAACATTCTCTAAACAAATACAGATCTAGTTGTCTTGCCTATGCAAAAAATATTACTTGAATTGAAAAAAAATAACCAAACACATTTAGGTCACATCTATTATATTTACAAACACTATAAGATTAAAGAGTTATAATATATACATATATACTAGAGCCCTGGTCCACAGAATTTGTGCATGCGTAAGGTCTCTAGTTCTGGCAGGCTATCAGGGTCGATTGAATTCCTGACTCTTGTCTCCTTCCCTTTTGTTGATTGCCTGCCTGCCATGTACTGTGCCACCCCCTGGTGTTCAGCGCACATAATATCAACCAATCTAACTCCCCCAATCAAATTCCCAAGGGGACACTTTGTATATTAGCCTTTTATATGTAGACTAGTGGCCTGGTGCATGGATTTGGGCACATTGAAGGGAAATCAGAAGCACGTGGGTCGGGAGCTACACCAGCATGCCTGGCAGTTTCCACATTCCCATGAGCCACCAGGAAATCATATCGGGCGTCTGTTCTTCTCCCTGCAGCTTCCTGAAAAAGTATTTCCAAATATCCCTTCTGTGGCCAAGTTTGCACCTTGCCAGCTAGGAGGTCCTTGGTGGATGCGTTGGGCCTTGCTGGATACTTTCCACTGTTCAGAGCTAGATGAGAGATGCTCTGAGGTGAACAATACAAAACTGGGGATTTCAGAGGCGGGGGTGCTCTGTTGCACACATCCCCACCCTAAATCCATCTTTGACTTTTACCTTGATTGTCACTTGCCATCTTGTTGCCACTGTTATATTGCTGTTATATAGCTCAGGGGCAATTCGTGAGGGATAATATTTGATCTCAATGTCCAAAGCAGAATTCTGGGAGCCCTGCGGCAATATCAGACTTATCCTGGTTACTGCGAGTGTTGGTGCTTTAACCTTTCTCCAGAGATTGTAACTGCAGGCTTATAGGGTATGAGGGATGTAGCAGTGAGCTAAGCAGAGGAGCCCAAGCTGGAGCCAGGCATTGCTCCTGCTTAGCCCAGCCCCACTGTGCCTGCCGCCACTGCCACAGCAACTAAACACAGCTTCTGGCTGAGCATCACTACCACTGTGGGAGTGCACTGAGCACCAAGGGGCAGCTCCTGGTGCATCTGCACCCTGGTGGTCAGTGTGTGTCATAGAGACTGGTTGTTCGGTCTTAATGGTCAATTAAGCTTTTATATATATAGATATTTGATATTCTGAGTGATGTTCCTCACTAGTCAGGAAGTTTGTGATATTTTGGAACATTTTATAAATTACTAAAAATCATTAGTTCTAGAATTTTGGTCAAGATGCTCTTAAAATTATAATAGCTTTTATAAATTTATTCAAATATACTTCAACCAAAATTCTAAAGTTATGCATTAAGTTCTTTAATTTCATCAACTTTAGACTATGTTTTTATTAGAAATGTCTTTGTTGATATAACTTTAAGGTAGTATAAGTGATTAATATTTTATTTTGATATATTAACAGCTTTTAATATGTATAGGATATAGTTTATATCTTTGAGATTTCTCTTGAGAGTTTAGGTTTCCTAAATCAAAAGGGATTAAAAGTAATTATAGAAATAGGATCCAGCTGAATGTTTCATGTTTTTTATTATTCTCAAGGGTCACATTCATGACAGGATACTGAATTTATGTTAAAATATTGTTCTGAAAAGAGTGTTGACATAAGATAATATGATTTATGCTTCCCATCCATCATATTGACAGATTTTAGACAGATGTCATTGTTTGTCAAACATGGAACAAAACAAGGCAAAAACCCATAATATCATAAAATCCACTTGCCTTTATCACCATCTCATCTATCTTTCATTCCTATGTACATTTTAGTGTTAGAAATAATAATTGATTCAATAGGAAATTTCAAAATATGTTTCTTTTAAACAGTTTTTCCTGAAGACACTTAACACTTGTCATTCAATTGTCATTCAAATTAAATATGGTATTTTAATTTTAGGCAAATAAATATATAAGATGTATTACATTTGAACATGGTTTGAGAGTTTTGGTTTTAAATAAATAAAACAAAATAAATACCAGAGAAATACTGTCAATCAAGTAATTTTTTTTCTGGACAAATCTTAAATATTGGTGAGAAAGTAGTAACCCTTTCAACTTGTTAAAATTCTCTCCAATATGTTCAGACTTCATTTTCTTATGAGTAGAATATACATTTTTTGTGATATGTTAAAATATGCATTGACAAGTCACAAAATATACAGCATCAGAACTCTCAAGCAGGTGGGAGAACATGGGGATGAGTAGTAAATATCTATGTTGTTTATTATGCAAAATAACATAATAAAGGTCATCAATGGGACAGTTAGTAGAAACCATTTTCTTTGTTTCAATCTACACAACTTTCACCTTAAATCTGTCTAGTTTTGCACTCTGTTATTTCCACATGTGTAGGGCACAGGCACAAAAATTTTTATATCTCTTGCTGAAGGCTTTAGGTTGGCTATTTAACATAGAGAAGTGACATTATGCTAACCAGGTGCTTAGAAATATATTAGATAAAACGTAAGGGTGCAAAATATTTTCCTACTTTCTAGGAGGACTAACAGGCTTGGAAAACAGTATCAATTATAGTTTTTATGTAGTGCTTATTATAAATAACACTTTATTGGTATCTAGAAATCACACAAAAAAGTGTAAGACTTGAACGCAACATTCCATTACATTTTAGTTGGAAAAAAAAATAGGTGAAAATGTAAACATCTGGAGCTTTTTTTTTTTAAGCTACTGTATTATCAGATAGTTAATATACAATAATTACATTGAAGTATTACTTCCAAGTGTGCCCATATAAAACCCCATCAGTTTTCTAAGGTGATCATTAAAATGCAGATTTCTTTTTTAAAAACGTATTTGTATTGATTTCAGAGAGAGCGAAAGAGGTAAAAACATCAATGATGAGAGAGAATCATTGATCGGCTGCCTCCTGCATCCCCCCTACTGGGGATCAAGCACAGAAACCAGACAGGTGCCCTTGACTGGAATCAAACCTGGGACCCTTCAGTCTGCAAGCTGACGTTCTATCCACTGAGCAAAACCAGCTAAGTCAAAATGCAGATTCCTTGGTAGCTGAATTAAATGGCTATTTGAAAATTACTGATTCAGGGTTGAAGAAAAAATATAAACCTTAAACTTATTTAGTAGTGAGTTTTCTGTGAGTATGAAATTAGAGCAATCAGATGTTGAGGTTCAAGTCCCAGAGGTTTTTCTCAATAGGACTATAGCTGAATTCATTCTGATAATTTATTTAAAGTAGCTTTTCACATTAGCTTCTTAATAATTGTGTGTGTGTGTGTGTGTGTGTGTGTGTGTGTGTGTGCTTCCTTTTCCTTTATCCAGCTTTATTTGTAGAACTCGCCTTGGGGTTTAGTAGGTTAGGTTATAGGAATCTATATTTGTTTAATTGTGGTCTCTGAATTAGCCATATCTTCATTCCTAGAAACTTATTAGAAATGCACATTCATGGGTGCTTCGCTTTAACTGTTAAGTCAAAAACGTTATGTTTGTGCTCTAGAAATCTGTGTTTCAATAAATCCTACAAGTGATTTTAATGCACACTAAAATTTGAGAAGCATTCATAATGAACATTTCCTGTTCTTAAATCTTTGTATGCACCCATCAATACCCCTATATTCTATTCCAGTCAAAGATCGGTGACTGTGTCTTTCAAGTCATCGAAACTTATTTTGAAGAATATATAGCCTGCTCACGGTCCAAGGAGAAATGTAGCAACCTTCAAAGAACAATAACATGGAGGCCTAGATTCTCTAACAGAGTCTGTGTATTGGGATTATAGCATTTATATTGTTTTATATGGAGGTTATTATTTTTTTCCATTCTATTTCTTATCTCTCTCCAAGTCTCTGTACAAAGGAATCTGAATGTACAAAGGAAAGAAAAACATCGGGGTATATTTTCTTTTCTTTTGTTGCAAATAGAAATTAACATAGATAAGATTATACTTTAAGCTTAAAGTAGGAACATTAGAAAGAGCCTGCATGCTCTGGCTGGTGTGGCTCAGTTGCTTCGGGCCTCATCCCATGGACTGAAAGGTCGCTGGTTTAATTCTTGGTCTATGCCTGGGTTTCAGGCTCAATCCCTGGTAAGTGGGCAGCACATGGATGTTTCTCTCTTACATCTCACATCAATGTTTCTCTCTTTCCCTCTCCTTTCCCCTTTCTCTAAAAATCAATAAGAAAAACAGAGGAATTTATGAATTTTTGTATGAACAAAACATTTGCAATGCATCAGCTTTTTGACAAAAGTTAATTACATGAAGAACTTAAAAGTATATTTAAAATTAAAATATGACCATAGTATGTAGTATATAGTCCCTGAACTAAAATCTCACAACAGTTAAGATAATACTAACAGATCTTCTCAAATGAAACCATAAATAAAGTCAAGGGATAACCTTTGTTTAGCAAAAATGACATTTTAATGGGTTACTTCTTGTGTACACAAACAAGAATTGTTAAACAGATGATCTTTCAGGAATAAAATTTTCTTAACTATGTTTAATATACAGCAGTACCATTTATTTAATAACTATTCAAGACTGGACAAGCTGGGTATTATTATGAATATTTATGTAATTGGCAAATATAGGGATAGACAAAAGAAGGTTTGTAGTTGTTCACATAGAAAAATACAAATTAATAAATGAGAATTCAAGAATAAACTTTTGTGTACTCAGAACTATAAACCTACTTTTGCCCATTCCATATACATGTGTGTGTGTGTGTGTGTGTGTGTGTGTGTGTATGTATATATATCAACCAGAAGGTTAATGGGTTTTAAAAATTGATCAGAGGCCCTATTTTCATGGTGAAGAAGTAATTTTGATGTTAAAATGCTTTGCATCATTTTTGAATCAGATAAAATAAAAATAAACTTTTACAATGCTATAAATACTCTTTATTAAATAATAATCATCATAAACTTCTTAGCAATTTATCCTTTTAAAGCTAATGTGTTTTGGTAATAGAAATATTCAGAGTCCTTTATCCATTTATTAATTTCAATAAATAATAACAACTTTGATAGTTAATCCTCAAAGCATGCATTTCATATTAATATTCTAATTCTTTTAAGCAGAAAATTAACAAATTTTGTAATCCAAGGGAATAATGAATTCATAATTATTTGGCAAACAGAATGCATTTCCAGTAAAAAAAATAGTCATACTCATCTCTGAAGCAAAATATTTTGTTGGACACTTATTATTGCTAGGTTACTGATTTTTATTTTGGTCTCTGTATTCATATTTTCTCTATCTCCTATATTTATGCTCATTGATACTGTTTGACAAATTAGTTTTCACATGTGACAGTGCTCAAATCATTAGAAAAGTGCAATTTTATTTATGTAGAAAGAAGTCACCTCTTAAAAATCCTCTTCAAAAAATATTTTTGAACTTTTCATAATAAGTTGCCTCCCATAGACTGTGCTATATCCTGTATTAAGACCTTAAGTGTTTCATTTAATTTTATAATGTATTATTTAAAAATTGCATTATTCTATACACTTTATGGTGAAGAGATTCATAGTAATTAAGTCATATATAACCCAATGTCTTAAAAATAGTAAACATATTAGGAATTTGTGAAGTTCTAGGTAAAAAGCCTTCAAAAAACAACAACAACAACAAAAGAGAGATAATTTTCACAAAGAAAGAGAGTATGTTTTTCTAAAAACATGGAGAAACATTTCCAAGTCAGCCACTTTCCCAATTTTTCTCAATAATTGTTAGGTCTGCGTGGTTTGCCTTTGAGG
>JAAGEH010002531.1:59219030-59246044 GCA_011751065.1 Lasiurus cinereus
TATATATATATATATATATATATATATATATATATATATATTATTGGTTTCTTACAGAGAGGAAGAGAGAGAGGGACAGAGTCAGAAACATTGATGAGGGAGAGACGTCGGTCAGCTGCCTCTTGCACGCCCTCTACTGAAGATGTGCCCACAACCAAGGTACATGCCCTTGACCGGAATCGAACCTGGGACCCTTCAGTCTGCAGACCGATGCTCTATCCACTGAGCCAAACCGGTTTCTGCTTGAGGAAATTTCTTAAAGCATCCTCTGCCTTCTGAAAAAAGATATATTCTTTGTTGTTGTTGTTAACCTTCACCTAGAATATCTTTTCTGTTGATTTGTAGAGAGTAGAAAGGAGGGAGGTAGGGGGAGAGAGACAGAAACATCATCAATGTGAGAGAGACACATTCTTGGTTCCTAGTTGCCTTCCATATGTATCCTGACTGGAGCCATTAATCAAACCTGCAACCCATGTACTTTTCCTTGACTGGGAATGGAACCTGAGACTCTTTGGTGCATGTGCCATTCCTCTGACCACTGAGCAACACTGGCCATACAGGACAGATTCTTCTTTAAAGCTCTCTGACTTTCACAGTATTCCAGATCAGGGATCTAAAATGTGAAACTATCTTTGATAAGAATGTTCTGGAAAGGCTGCATTAAATTAAAAATGTCCTATTACTCTAGTGATTTTGAATTTTTCCCAAGTTAAAACAACTTTTTTACATAGTGGAATCTAACATTATACTTTTATTCCTTTAAAAATGTATAGGACTATGGTTTATTGCATTGAGAGGCTTAATTGAATTTCAGCTAAAATTAGTGTTTTATCTCTTTTTACTTTGCTAGTTAAAACTTATTACAACAGTAAAAAAGTCTGAGTAACAACAGTGCCATTTAAACTGGACAAATCATTATTTCTGCTCTGTGAATATCACCAAAGCTGAGCATTTTATGACATCATTATTGCCATTTTTCATTTCACTTAAGTCTATTCACTGAGTTAGCTTCTCTTATAGCTATGTGAGTTCACACTGGTTCACTATTTAAGTCACTATGGAAGCATTAACCAAAGGAGTGGCAGTACAGAGGGCAAGACTATGGGATAGAAGAGGAAGATATTGAATCAGGTACAAGAATATTAATGCATAGACAATTTAGCTGAGATATAGAATATATTGAAGATATGCATATTCTCTCAATACACTGACATTGTTAGAGAAAGTTTTGAATTGCTTGGTTTTAAATTGGGGGCAAAGATCTTCCTCATCTTCAGCAGAGGATTCTGGGAGTAAAACAAAGTAATATTTCTATTGCTTCCCTGTATGAACTTCCTCTCTGCTCCAATTGTCTGTTGGATGCAGCGTATTTGTCACTGTATCAACTTATGATGAGACAGGGCTTATGCTATTAACCTGACTCATTTTAGATACTAGATGATAGATAGATAGATAGATAGGTAGATAGATAGATAGATAGATAGATAGATAGATGATAGAATAAATGTCTAAAGGCTAATTTTTTTCTTGATATTAAAATAAACATTCACAGCTAGCAAAATAAAACATCTATGTGTTTAAAAATAGGTTTAAAATATAAAATAATTCCTTTTTTGATATAGTTAGATAATTTTTGATACGCATCAGTGCCTCGTGAGTCCTCAGAATAAGGATTTTGTCAAATCCCTTGACTATACAAATATGCATATTTTCATTTTAGAAGCTAATTGAAACTGTTCACCACAGTAACTTTAGATATAATATCAGTTGGAAATTTCAGAGACAACTTCCAAATGAAAAACAATGGAAGTTTCCTAATATGTGGTTAAATTTCAGAGACTGCAATTGTTAACACTTCATATCATTATTACTTTTGTAAAAAAAATCTTCCAGAAATCCACTGGGAGCTACTCTTCTTTTCCAGTGAGTGTGAGTATGGAGGAGTGTAATTCAGGGAGGATTTCTAGCATTCCTCTAGTGTTTGTAATTCATGTATGCCAACATTCTTTTTCATTCGTTTCATATCTTCCAAAGGGAATTTAGTATAAATGAGCCTTTGTAACCACACAGGGTTCTACCTAGTTAATGGGTTAGAAGCTATATGAAATTATATATTGTTACAATGATTACGCTTTAGAGTTTGTTTTACTTCAGAATACAGTATATTATTGGTGCACCAATAATATGTAAATGTAAAAAGGAATCTATACTAATAAAATGGCAACATGCTAATTAGACTGGATAGACCACACTTCGTCCGGACATCATTTCAGACGTCCTGCTTGACAAAGCCCTGCACCACCCTGATCCAGGGTCCCTGAGGTGGGCCGGAGAAGGGAAGCCTGAGTCCTAGGTGTCAGGCTGACACAGAGGCAGTTAGGAGTGATCAGGCAGGCAGACAAATGGTTAGGGGTGATCAGACAGGCAGCCGAGCAGTTAGGGCATCAGACAGGTAGGCAGAGTTGTTAGGTGTGATCAGGCAGGCAGGTGAGTGGTTAGAGATGATCAGGTAGACAGGCAGGCAATTTGTTAGGAGCCAGTGGTCCCAGATTGCGAGAGGCATATCCAACTGTGGGATTAGGTCCCAGATTGTGAGACGGTGCAGGCCGGGCTGAGGAGTCCCCTCCCATGTACAAATTTAATGCATCAGGCCTCTAGTATTAAATATAAATCAATGAGCCTACTAAAAGAAGTGCTTAATACTAAAAAAGTCTGGTATTTCTCAATGAGAATGATTCATAACTATGGATCTGGGTGGGGAAATGGTGCTATTTGGAAGTCATGGCTGAAACTAGATGAATTTTGGGATAATGTAGACAATCATCCATAACATAATCAAAGGCAACACTTAGTTTATAAAGGTTTTGCTTAGTTGAAGAATGGTCAGAGCATTATCAGTGACTAGAGCTCTGTGAAAAATAATCTCTCTAGTAACATGAAATAACAAAATATTAAAGAATATTATTAACATGCACCAAATGTCTACTATATGTCAAAAAATTTCCCAGTGCTAATTATTTTAATACTATTTGCAATCCTGTGTAATATGTATTATTTTCTTCATTTTTTAGGTGAAAACTTGAGGTGTAGGGAGTTACATTGACTTGTTCAGTTTAGTAAGCACATTCCTAGGAAGTGGAATCAGCATGGTTCTGTTTTGGTTACTACACTCTTTTTACTCATTTTGAGACCTCTTTAAAAAAACGCATAAATTGTATCCAGAAAAAGGGACTTGGGAGGCAGAATGCATATTGATAGGAAATCAAAGTGCATAAGGGTAATTCATTAATTTATTAAATGTTTATCAAGAATATAATGGCCAAAAACATAGTCCCTGATTATAAGGAACTTGCAGTCTTATCAGGAGAAATGGGCATATGAATTCACAATGACAACATATCAGGTGCCCACATTACTAGTTCACATTTTTATTTGTTTTAAAAATTATGCTAATAACATATTATTTTACTAAACATGAGGACCATAAAATAAACCATATTAGTGATTATTATTGACAGTAAGAATACTGCTCTATTTAATATTTATTGGAGGAACCTCAGAAACTATGGTTATCCACAGGGAAGAGATAAAGAATTAAAATGGAAGGATGGAAAATTTAAACACAAAGAAAAATGTGGTAGCTCTTTGCATGCGATCTTCTCCTCAGAGGAGACATTGTTTCCTACTATTGATATAGTGGAAATTGTTTGATATTTGCTTGAAATCTGAATGCTCTTTTGACTTTCAGGCAAATTTTACATTCTGTTCCCCTCTGTTTGGAAATTGAAGCATTTATGTTATTACATTATTTAATTATGGTGTATTACTTGCCTGATTGAACAAGAAAAGAATATTCTTGCTCAACTGAAAACCAATGTACCCAACATATAATTCTTCTAATTTAAAGTAATTATACTACACAGAGTGTGAATCCATTTATTATATTTGATTCATCACATCAATTATCCTTTAAGTATGTTCAGATAATGCCTTGTAAGAATCACTTTTGCAATATGTTACAAAACTTCAAGAAAATAAACAATAATGCATGCATGTTATTTACTCTGAACAAATATCCCATACCTTTTAAGTAGATGTATATCTGATAAGTTTATATTTGGAAAAAATAAAATAATTTCAAGGTAAAATTGCAGAAGGATGAACCCACTGAGTGTAGCCATGAGAAATTAGCAAAGCTCCTAATTTCTCCCTTTGCATTTAATTCTACATGCCTTGCAGATGCTAACAACAAAAAGTCACACTTAGAATGACTAATATGGCTTTAACAACTCTCTTCTTAGAATGGACATAGTTGCAGCTCAAGAGAAAATTACTGAGTTGGAGAATTACAAAGCTTTTCTTATCTCAGGAAATACACATTGTCTGATTCTGAAGGGAACATGTGAACAGAACAACCAAAATGTTTCTCTGGTAAGGACTTATATTGCAAAGCCATTTATCTAGATTCATTAAACATTTTAATAAATATCTTAATTTGTGACATGAACTAAGTACTATAATCAACAACTGCACAACAGATCCTTGAATAGCTCCCTTTTGTTATTAACAGGGATAAGATGCCCTTAGGAATATAACTCTTGTGAATATCAATTAGCCTATAGTAAAAACTGGTTTCATTATATGTAGTTCAGCCACATTTCTAAACACCTACTGATGACATTAAGTAAGGGCTTACTGTGTTACTGTGTTAATAAGTACTAGCTAATCTTAAATACGTTGTATCATTAATGTTAGAAGGAAAAGTACATGAGTCCAACTTTCCTGGACCTCCTATCAATGATTTTGTTGTCCTCCTTGGAATATCAGCCTCCAGCACACTGCCTAGGAGCAACAGTGCAGCCATATTACTTTTGTTCCAATACTTACCCACGGTGCTCTTGGAGGAGTTTTTAACTTCTGTTCAGTAAAATGGGCAGGCTAGTAGTAACAATCTCCTCGGGTTTAGAGGAGCATCACTGGCATAGTAAGCACCCAAGAAACCTTAGCTATCAGTAGTCACTTTGCTTAGATGGTTCTAAAAATAGCAATCAGAGATATCTAAATCAATAGGCAGTGACATCAGTTACATCTTCAAAACCTGGGAGATAGTGTAGTTTGATTATTGAAACCTTTTCTAACTCTATGTGATTTTTGTTTTATTTTAATTTTTTAATCTTAACTCAAAATACAGGTTTTTATATGACAAGATTATTTTTATAATAAAATTATTAACAGGACCCTGATTTGTGGGTTTTCTGATTTACTCAATAATGTTTCACTGAGTGTTTTCAAGGTTGAGCAAACTAGCACTTTGTTTTGTTTTGTATTTTCATTTTAATTTCTTTATTGATTAAGGTTTTACATATTTGTCCTCATCCCCCCATTACCTTCCCAACACCCCTCACTCATGCCCTCACTCCTGGTGTCTGTATCCACTGGTTAGGCTTATATGCATGCATACAGGTCCTTTGGTTGATCTTGCCCTCTTACCCTCCCCTCCCTACCTTTCTTCTGAGGTTTGATGGTCTGATCAATACTTCCCTGGCTCTGGATATGTTTTTTTTTCGTCAGTTTATGTTGTTCATTATATTTGATAAATGAGTGAGATCATGTGATATTTATCTTTCTCTGACTGGCTTATTTACTTAGCATAATGCTCTCTAGTTCCATCCATGTTGTTGCAAATGGTAGGAATTCCTTCTTTTTACTGTAGCACTGTGTAGATGTACCATCGATTTTTTAATCCACTCATCTGCTGATGGGCACTTAAGGCTGTTTCCAAATCTTAGCTATGGTAAATTGTGATGCTATGAACATAGGGGTGCGTATATCCTTTCTCACTGCTGTTTCTAGTTTCTTGGGATATATTCTTAGAAGTGGGATTACTGGGTCAAATGGGAGATCCATTTTTAGTTTTTTGAGGAAACTCCATACTGTTCTCCACAGTGGCTGCACCAGTCTGCATTCCCACCAGCAGTGCATGAGGGTTTCTTTTTCTTCACATTCTTGCCAGCACTTATTGTTTACTAATTTGTTGATGATTGCATTCTAACAGGTGTGAGATGAAACCTCATTGTTGTTTTAATTTGCATTTCTTGGATAATTAGTGACTATGAGTAAGTTTTCAGATGTTTCTTAGCCTTCCTTCTTTCATCTTTCCTAAAGTTTCTTTATTTAGGTCTGTTGCCCATTTTTTGATTGGCTTTTTTTATCTTCCTTTTGTTAAGTTGTTTGAATCCCCTATAAATGTTGAAGATTAAACCCTTATTGGTGATAACATTGGCAAATATGTTCTCCCATACAGTGGGCTTTCTTGTTGTTTTGTTGATGGTTTGTTTCCTTTGCTGTGCAAAAGCTTTTTATTTTTATATAGTTTTATTTGTTTACTTTCTCTTTATTCTCCATTGCACTAGGAGCAGTATCAGTGAAGACGTTTCTTCGGCATATGTCTGAGATTTGGCTGCCTGTGGATTCCTCTAGTATTTTTATTATTTCCCATCTTACATTTAAGTCCTGTATCCATTTTGATTTTATTTTTGCGTATGGTGTAAGTTGGTGGTCTAGTTTAATTTTTTTGCATGTATCTGTCCAATTTTCCCAACATCATTATTTGAAGAGACTGTCTTGACTCCATTGTATGTTCATGCCTCCTTTGTCAAATATTAATTGAGCATAGTGGTTTGGGTCAATATCTGGGTTCTCTATTCTATTACATTGGTCTATGTGTTTGTTCTTGTGCCAGGCTGTTTTGAGAATAGTGGCTTTGTAATACAGCTTGAAATCTGGTATTGAGATGCCACCTAATTTATTCTTCTTTCTCAGGATTGCTGTGGCTATTCAGGCTCTTTTTTTGTTCCAGATGAATCTTTGGAGAGTTCATTCTAGGTCTGTAAAATATGCCATTGGTATTTTAATGGGGAGTGCATTGAATCTCTAGATTGCTTTGGGTAGTATGGACATTTTAATGATGCTGATTCTCCTGATCCGTGAGCATAGTATGTTCTTCCACCTGTTTACATCTTCCTCTATCTCTTTTTTTCAGTGTCCTATAGTTTTCCGCGTATAGGTCTTTTACCTCCTTAGTTAAGTTTATTCCTAGGTATCTTAATTTTTTTTGGTGCGATGGTAAATGGAATTGCTTTTTTAGACTCTCTTTTTTTATGTTCTCTATTGGTGTATAAAAATGCCATAGATTTATTGGCATTAATTTTGTATCCTGCTACCTTGCTGAATTCATTTATTAAGTCTGTTAGGTTTTTGATGGAGTCTTTAGGGTTTTCTATGTACAATATCATGTCATCTACAAATAAAGACAGCTTTACTTCTTCTTTTCCAATCTTGATGACTTTTATTTCTTCTTATTGTCTAATTGCAATGGCTAATACTTCCAGTACTATGTCAAACAGGAGTGGTGAAAATGGGCATCCCTATTTTGTTCCTGTTCTTAGGGGAAATGGTTTTAATTTTTGCCCATTGAGTATGATGTTAGCTGTGGGTTTATCATATATAGCTTTTATTATGTTGAGGTATGAACCTTCTTTCCCACCATGTTGAGAGTTTTTATCAAGAAAGGTTGTTGGATTTTGTCAAATGCTTTTACTGCATCAATTGATATGACTATGTGATTTTTATTGCTCAATTTGTTTATGTGATGTATCACATTTATTGATTTGGAGATATTGTACCATCTTTGCATTCCTGGGATAAATCCTAATTGTTTCTGATGTACTATTGGATCTGATTTGCTAGAATTTTGTTGAGGATTTTGGCATCTATATTCATAGATGAGAATTACATGACCTGTAAAATTCTCTTTCGTTGTGTTTTCTTTATATGGTTTTAGTATTAAGATGATGTTGGCTTCATAGAATGAGCTTGGAAGTGCTCTTTCCTCTTGAATTTTTGCAATAGTCTGAGGGGAATAGGTTTTAGTTCTTCCTTGAATGTTTGATATAACTCTCCTGTGAAGCTGTCTGGTCTCAGGCTTTTGTTTGCTGGAAGCTTTTTGATGACTGCTTCAATTTCTTCCATAGTCATAGGTCTATTAAGATGTTTAGATTCTTCTTGATTGAGTTTTGGAAGGTTGCATTTTGTAGGAATGTGTCCATTTCCTCCAGGTTTTCTAGTTTGTTGGAACAGAATCATTCATAGTGTTTTTAATAATCCTTTGTATTTCTTTGGGGGTCTGTCATTGTTTTGCCTCTCTAATTTCTGATTTTGTTTATTTGAGTCCTCTCCCTTTCTTTCTTGGTGATCCTGGCTAGAGGTTCATCAATCTTGTTTATCCTTTTAAAGAACTGGCTCTTAGTTTCATTGATCTTCTGTATTGTTTTTTTTTTTTTTTGCTCTCTATGTCATTTATTTCTGCTCTAATCTTTATTATCTTCTTCATTCTCCACACTGCTCTATCGCTCCCTCACTCTCTCACACTCTCTCTCTGGCTATCAGAGTCTCTGTTGCTTGGTGCTACTTCACACTGAGAATTAGGGTCCCTGTGTGCACATGCGCCAAGAATTGAAGTCGCTGGCTCTTAGTGTGAATGTACTGGGAACTGGGGATCCCAGACACACACAATGAGGAATAGATTCTAGTCACTAGTGCTCATTGTTGCCTCTTGCATGGAGATTCAGGGTCCCTGATCTGATTGGGAGACCGGGTGGCACAGTCGCACTGTGTGGGCAGGAGGTCCACTCCTACCCTGCAGAAAACAGCCTTCAATGCCACTCAGTGTGGGTGTGGGTTCTGGTCACACAGGTGTGCACTGCGGGAAACAAACTCCTGTGCACCTTGGCTCAAATTCTGCGCTGCCCCCTGTGTGGGCATGGGGTCTGCTCGTGGGGAACAAATTCCCTGAGTTCGCATGTTCAGGTTCAAATTCAGCACAGTCTCCCTTCTTAGGCGCAGGGTCTGGTCATGAAAAACAAACTCCCCAGGTGTAAACCCCCAGGCTCAAATTCAGTGCTGTCTCCCTCCATGGGTACAGGATCTATTTGCAGAAAACAATTTCCCCAAGGTCACGCACTTATGCTCAAATTCTGTACAGCTTCCCTGCCTGGGCGTGGAGACTAGTCACGGAAAACAAAATCCCTGAGTTTGCCAATCCAGGATCAAATTCAGAGCTGTCTCCCTGTGCTGCACCGGCATGGGATCTGGTCACAGAAGACAGTCTCCCCCAAGAAGCGCACCTAGGGTCAAATTCAGCACAGCTTCTCTGCCTGGGCACGGAGCCTAGTTGCAGGAAACAAATTCCCCAGTTCGCATGTCCAGGCTCAACTTCAGTGCTGTCTCCCTGCCCTGTGTGGGTGTGGGATCTGGTCGCAGAAAGCAAGCTCCAAAGATGCTCACCTAGGGTCAAATTCAGTAGAGTCTCCCTGCTTGGGTGAGGAGCCGGGTCAGGCAACAAACTTCCTGTTTCAGACACCAAGGTTCAAGGTCAGCTAGAGCTGCAGCTGCTGTGTGTGCACAGAAAGTCCTGTTGTGCAGTTGAGGTCTGGCAGTTCCTATGCCTGTAGCAGGGGGGTGGAGGTTGGTGGTGGGGGGTGGATTATCTTTGAGACTCACAGAAATCTGTGGCCAGGGTGCCTGGAGTCTTGGTGTCCCTGGTTCTATGCTGTGTTTCTAGGACTTCTACCAGAGCGGCTGTACGGTTCCTGGTTTGCTACTGAGACCAGACTGGGGTTTTGTCCTCTAAGAGTGCCCAGATTGGCAGACCTTCGGAAGACCTGCAGGATCTAACTGTCCCTATTTCACTCTCTCACACACACCTATACACGTCCACACACTGCTCTATCGCTCCCTCACTCACTCACACTCTCTCCCTTGCTCCCTTCCTGCTGCTCTCCATTTTACCCTCTCTATGTGATTTTTAAATGCACTGGTTTTTATTTGCTGTTCAAGATTCAGGGCACACGTGCTCAGGTCCAGACTCTCTTACTGTAGGGTTTAGGCAGTGATGTTTCTCTAGCCTCAAATTGTAAAATCCCCATGAAATGTTTATACATCTATAAATCAGCTGATTCTATTATTCCAGTCAGAGGTGCCATGCACATTATGATGGATAATGGTTTGGGCAGTAATGCAAATGGGTTGCTACTGTCTAAGTTTAGAGAAGTTATGTCCTGAGCAACAAGGCTTCTCTTGTCCTTTCTAGAATCAAAATAACATGAAACTTAAAATAACTCATCTTAGGAAAAATATATGAGAAGAAAATGTAAAAGATTAAATATCCTTTTGAATATATTTTTGCGTTTTTAGAAGACTGTACATATGATATAAATTAAAAATAAATTAGTGAAACAGTACACTTTGATTATAGAAATAGGGGTGGTACAAGAATTGCAATGATTACAGTATATAATTAGAGAAATATATTTTAGAAAAATTAAGCAGGAAGCATATTGGGATCCTGACCGAGCTAGGAAGTGACAGTCTATAATCAGAGGCCATTCATGTGAGTCAGTTTTCACATTTTTTCAAATAAAAATTTCTTTTTTAAGTTAAAAAGTTGTCGTGAAAGAACAATAAGGACTTCCTTCAACTATGTAATTGATTGAAATGCAAAGTAAGTTTTGAATAGTCTTCAGTAGAGAACTATATAATTATATTATTTTCAACTTTAAAAACTTCAGTCTGATGGTTTTTCATTATATGAAATAATCAGTATGTGCTTTTCCATATGACAGATAATTCAACACATTAAATTTTGGTATGGAATTCACTCAGGCACACCCATGCAATGAATGAAGCAACTTTTTTTTTTTAAATATAGTTTTAGAAAGTCAATTAATTTTTATATACTTTTACATTCTTCTGTTTTCTTCATTTGATTTTAATAAAAGGAATTATTGTATACAGGGGCTACAAAAGTCTGAACTGTGACTAGTTTTGCTGTCCTTCTTCAAACATTTGTTTTATCTATCACAGAATGAAAAACATACATGTTTAAAAAACAGTAAAATGGATTAATGGGTTTTAGATTTTCCATTTCATATTCCATTGTGGGCCAATTTGGTAGCATCAACTTATGATAAGTGAATACCTTGATAAGATGTCATGGCACATCTATGAACAAATTATTGTGTTAAAAGCCTATTGAAGAATTCTGGAAACTATACCTTCCCAAGGAGACAGAACTCTCAACACTATAACTTATAGATAGATGATAGATAGATAGATAGATAGATAGATAGATAGATAATTATATTATATAGGCCCTCCAATTATTCTACATTTTGAGAAAATATCTGGTAATGTTACTGTGAGATTCCAGAGAAATGATTTTTTGTTTGTTTGTTTGTTTTTAGTCCTCCCTGAGGATGTTGCCAATATTAGAGAAGCAAAATAACCAATTTCCTTGGGAACCCCATTATAATACTAGAAGACTTCTATATACTACCCTATATTTCCAGTGGACATTTCATGTATATTGATATAAAGATAAAGAGTTTTCCTCTAAGTATTATTTACTGTTCATAATCATATTTTAATTTATCCCTTCTCCATCTCAAGCAGTGAGATATTCACAGACACAGTTTAAAAAATACTCCCATAAATGATCAGTCACCTATGTAATGAACTGATTGACTAGAAGTAGATACACCAGCCCCCGCTAACTGCTCATTCATACTCAGTAACTTACTTAGTAAAGGTCACACATGGATCCAAAACACTGTTGGGCAGCTGATGAAAGTACAAGGCACTACTGTGTTGATGTTCACAGGTCAAAGAGAAGTGGCCAGATGAGATGCCCTGAGGCATGGTGTGCCTTCTGTTGTCCTTGCTGACTCTGGGACCTAACTCAGTCAAGAAAATAATTTACCAGATGTAGGACCTCAGGATAGATCGCAGATCTAATTATCACCACAATCAAAGATAATGCGAATGTCATTCAAGTGGGAACTGTTCCAGCACTCAGTTCTACTAAAAGGTAAATTGAGTTTGCTGACTCATTTTGGAAAAACAAATTCTTAGGTGTTTCAGCAGTATTTTTAGTATTTGAGGATATTTTTAAATTACTTCAGCCTCCATTTTAGTTATGTGGAAGAAACAACTAATATAATCTAAAAGAGTGCATACATAAAGTTACTAATATAGAGCTGTAATAAGGTAGAGTCCCATGAAGCAGCCACAATAATATCCAGGCAGTAATGCTTAATATTAAGGAATATTCAGTAGCTCACGATATGGTTTTTTGTTTGTTTGTTTGTTTTTCAATTCATGTGGCAGGTGAAGTGTTTAAATTCATTTATTTTTTCTAGTCAGAATTTTATTTATTTTATAAAGTATCACAAAGGGTCTTGCAAATCAAGTGTTTTACATGTAATTTAAAAATTATACTCATAATACGTTTAGATGTAATCTTCTAAGTAATTCTCTGAGTTCCAAATTAGTTTCTTTAGCTACCTAACTCTGATTCTGGTGGGAACATTGAAGCAGATAAACTCATTTTATGATTGACTACATGTCAATAAATATTACGTTGTTTTAGGAATATCATTATATTCTTTTGTAGTAATACTTATAAACATATATCCTTGTTCCTCTGGTTGGTTTTAAATAAGTAAATAGTAATAATTATTTCTGTGATATAAACAAATATCTACAATATGCTATATATTATACATAAATACAAATGACCTATATAATATATTTATATGTATATTAATCTACCCAATAAGTGACGTGTAGGAATAGAAAGCCTTAGCATCTCCACTTTTGAGAAAATACAGACTCACCCTAATCTAAAACCAAATATATCCACAACTCAACATTGCTTTAAGTCTGGTCCCTAAAATGTCAACCACCACCCAAAGGGGATGAGTGCTACATGGAGAGATCAAAGTAGAAAATTGTAGTGTTCATGTATTGCAAATAAAGTGACTTACATTTGAAGATTTTGCAAAATTTGATGGACATGTGAATATATTATAAGGGCCTGCCCATTGAAGACTTTGGAAAGGGGCTTTAAAAGTGAGGATGGCAGAAGCTTATACTTTATTAGTTTAAAGGTAAATCTTCCTTTAGCTAAGACTGCATTAGTAAGGACCTGAATTAAGGAAGTTGCAAAATGTTGCAACAACAACAAAAAATCTTTTTTTACACTTTTATAAATGTAAATTTGTCAGATTGTCCTTTTAGAACAAAGCAATAAATGGTCAGTGCTCCGGATTTCATGATACTAGTCCAGGAACAAAAAAACTTTTTTAAAAATATATTTTATTGACATTTTACAGAGAGGATAGAGATTTAGAAACATCAATAAGAGAGAAATGTCAATGAGTTGCCTCCTGCACACTCCTACTGGGGATGTGCCCACAACCAAGGTACATGCCCTTGACTGGAATCAATCCTGGGACCCTTCAGCCCGCAGGCCGACACTCTATCCACTGAGCCAAAATGGTTAGGGCCAAAAAAACTTTTAATTTCTGCTGAATGATACTAGTTGCAAACCTCTAGGAAATAGGTTCTTACTTGTTTGTGATCCCCTTGATGGTTTAGATGATATCCCCTCATTTTCATGTTTTTATTCTGTAACTTGGTTTTCTATCTATATTTTAATTGTGCTGACCAAGATGATACAGAGATATGAAATGTCAAAATGTTAATTAATACAGACCTTTCACTTGCTCTGGGGAGAGGGTGTACCAAGCACAGAAATTTTGATTAAAGAAAAAGTTTCATTTTTGAGAGGTAATATTTGACCCTATATTATAATATATCACTTATTAGACATTTTTGTGGTAATCATGAGAAATTATTTTATTATTCTTCAAATATGACCTCACCTTGACAAAAATAAATTAAACTTTCAAAATTTTTAACCAGCCATTCTAACTTAGTACAGATTATATATATATATATGTTTTAGATTTTGAAAACACTATTTCTATGATTTCAAAAAATATATTTTCACTGTTAGTTTGAGGGCAGTGTTTGGGATATTTCTTACCTAAGAAAATGTCATTAAAGCTTCATGAGTGAGGTTTTGTTATTTATTTTCCAAAACAAAATATTGCTTCTGACCTGCAAGTTGCTTTGTCAAAACATTGTCATTTATCAGTCATCTATCAAAAGAAATCCTCAATGTCAATTTACTGAGACTTAAAACAGATTTCACATCCTTTGATATATTTACTATATATGATTTGACTGATAAGACTTTTCCAACATTTCTATATGGTTATTATACACTTACCAAATTGGGGGCCCAGAAATTTAAAAAACAAAAACAAACAAACATTTTAAAGAATTTGTTTAGTCTAGGACATACAAGAAGTGATACAAGGAAAACCCTGTTAAAACTGAGGTCAAAGTATCTTCATGTGGATTTAAATACATTTTGTAATGAATAACAATGAAGTTTATATGTGCCCAAAACTTATAACCCATTATTATTTTAATTAAGTATAAGATACTTTCAGTGTGGAAGTTCTGGTTTCTGTAAAAGCAGAGAAGCTTTTATCACAATAATCTTACCTGAAATTACCATCATAAGCTTCATTATTATAAACAATAGTTTGAAAGCTTTACAAAGTTTTTAATTAGAAAAAGCAAGTGTTTAAATATTAATATTCTGAGACTATGCCTAAAGTAGTTAGAAAAGAAAAACAATTAAACCCAACAAAAATAAAAAAATAGAATAAAACAACTAAACTGAAATACACAAATAATAAATAAGTAAAATGTGTATCTTTAAAATGTTTTAAGAAATAGTAAGTCTTTAGTTATGTTAACAAATAAAATAGATAACATAAATTACCAAAATCAGGACTTGTAGAAGGGACACTATTATGGAGTCCTCAGATATTGGTATCATATAAAAGAATATTATATATAGCTTAATGACAAGAAATGCAAAAAAGATAAAATAGACTAATTCCTTGAAAGATGCAACTTATTAAAGTTTGGACAAAAATTTATTTTACTGGTTAATTTGACCAAATATTTAACGCAGAAAAAATGCCAATCCAACATAAGCTCTTCCAGAAAATGGAAAAGGGAAAAAAAAAAACTTTATTTATTAGGCTAGCATAACTTTGAAACTTTGGGGTAGGTAAAGTAAAAACAAATTATAAATTAGACATTAATAAAGACATTATACCTTAAAAAGAAAGGCAACATTATAAATATGAAATATCAGTAAATAATATATGGACTGGTAGAAAATATCACAATACATACAGATGAGCAGGATTTCAATCTCAAACATATAAATAATCCATAAAAATCAGTTATAAAAATGCAAAAATAACTTAAAACATAGATAGAATATTTGAATGAATAATTTAGTAAAAGAAGAATCCAAATAGACCACAAGAACCTGGAATGATACAAGTTGACAAAAGTATGGAGTGAAACAGTCATTTTGGGAAACAGTTTGGGAGTATTTTATAAAGCTGTGCATGCTTGCCATTTAATTCATCAATTCTTCTGTTTACCTAAGAGAAATAAAAACATGTCTGCACAAAGATTTCTTTGTGAATTTAATAGTGGCTATACCTATAATAGCCAAAACTGGGTGAGTGGGTAACAAAACACATGCCCATCAATATACGAAAGGGTAACTATTGTGGTACATTTAGCAACAAAAATGAATCAACTGCTGTTACATGCAAAATATGAATTAATTTGAAATTACATTGACACAAGACCTAGGCATCGAAAAATGTACTTTCTACAATTCCATTAATATGAAATTTTGTGACAGTTAAAACTAGTTATGGTAGTAGCAATTGGAATAGTGAATACTTCTGTTGTGGTTTGGCTGGTTGACAATCAACATAATCAGAGAGAACCTTTTGGAATAACGAAGATATAATATTTCTTATTTAGAAAAGTGGCCCCTAATTCATCAAACTATACTATATTAAGAATGTGAGTTTTATTTTTTAATTTATTTTAAAGAGAAGAAGGGAGAAGGGGGAGAGAGAGAGAGAGATAAATTTGTAAATCCTCTTATTTATGCATTCATTGGTTGATTCTTGTATGTGTCCTGACAGGGGATCTAACCTGTGACCTTGTTATACGAGTACTATTCTCTAACCAACTGAGCTACTTGGCCAGGGCAAAAATGTGCACTTTAATTTTGTGAACTTGTACATAAACATTTTAAAATATGAAGGGTGTTATTTCCATACTACCAGAAAATGATAGAAAACAAGTAAGGAGAATTTTAGATGATATAAATCAATGAAGTTTATTTATAACTTGATAATGTACATAAGAGAAAGGAAGAAATATTTATAGACTATGCTATTACTGTAAAGGTAGTATTATACTTTCTCATGAAGACATTTCAGAGACAGGAAGGCCAGTGTTTACACCAATTAAAAAAAAAGATACTTGTATACATAAATTTTTACTCCCAAACTAACGAAAGCTGTTGATATTAAAAGATGATCTTTAGTTATCTGTGTTTTGGAATTTCCTCATATTTACAATGTGAGGCTAAATCTTTTAAGGTTTAGTGTATTCATATTGTAGGAATTTATAATAGTTTGGAGAATATTAGGTGGCTAGCACCTTTTCTGAAAGTTTGTCTAAGTTTTTTAATGTGGCAAACTTTAAACAATAATTTTTGTCCAGTAGTTATTTATCAAAATAAAAATATCCAGTTCTAGCTGGTGTGGGTCAGTGGTTAGAGTGTGGGCCCGTGTACCAAAGGGTCACGTGTCCCAGGAATACATATCTGGGTTACAGGTTTTATCCTCAACCCCAACCCCAATGTTTCTCTATCCCCACCTCTCTCTCTCCCTTTCTCTCTCTCTTCCTCTTTCCCCTTTCTTCCCTCTCTTCTATTCTCTCTAAATAACCAAGAGAAAAAATACCTTAGAATGAGGATTAAGAACAAAATAAAAAGTATCCAGTTTGTCATAAAATTAAGCCATCCACTCTTTAAAATATTGTAGAATCACTATCCACAAAATCCATTGTATGACTTTCTGTGAGCCTTAGTGAAAGTGTTCTGAGAGCTACCTAACAGTGTGCTATATAAATATGTGAAAGCTATATTTGATTGAACTTGGGATACTAGGAGTCAATAAATATCAGTGTGTTTTTTGTTGTTGTTGTTGTTTTGCTTTTACTTTTATTCCCAGGATTTCATGGGTAAACAGTGTGCTTGGTTGGTTGAGAATGCTGTGATAACTTAAGACCAAAAAATAGCTTTCGAGATTAGATCTTATAATATATCTTATCCATCTCTTCCTCACAGCTGAACACAAGCACCAGTGTATTTAATCCTGTTCACTAATGTAAAGTCACAAGCAGTAATGGCCCACATTCTAGTAGTTACTCTCAACTGCAAAAAATGCACACTCAATCAATAACTTTCAAATCAGTGAGATGTGTGCCAGAATCACCAGGGGAAAGATTGTTAAGTCCAAAGAAAATGGATATTGGAATTAAGTTCAGTATATTTACTCATATTTAAATTAGCATGTCACTTCAGTCAGAGTATGTTTAAATTCTAGTGGGTCCTTTTCCATCTCTAGTTGGATCTTTTTCATCTCCCCTTGGGACTTGCTAACTTTATCCAACTTTTCTAGGATATTCTTGAAAAACCTTATAAGCGTGGTTTTGAACTCTATATCCAGTCATTTGTTTTCCTCCATTTCTTTTGTTTGTGATCTCTTCCCTTGTTTCGCATTTTCACTATGCTGGGATAACTTCTGTGTTGTATTCAGCCTTATGATACCAGATTGCAAAACTGCAGAAGCCTCTCTGTTGAGCTTGGGAGGAGTGGAGTCTCAGGGCTTAAGGGACCGCCTTGCCTTCCAGTCAGCCCTGCCCTCCACGGCCCCTGAGTCTCATGTGACTGGGTAATTGCTGGAGCAGTCCATATGTGCGCGCACTCTCTCGCAGTGCCTCTAGACCACTGCCCCTCTGGCTCCCCTGCGCTCTGGGACCATATGAGTCTGGGTTTCCCAGGAAACCGGGGTTTAGTGGAGTTAGAAATGGCACAATTGGGAGGGTCTGTATCCCGCCCACTAGTGAAAGCCAGTGGCATAATCAGCAGTTGGTATTCTGCCTTGCACGCCACCAGGCCTCTGATCTTTTGCTACTCCCCTAAATTTCTGTGCACTTCTCCCATTTCACAGTCCAAACTCCCCCCATATGAGTTTCAGCTGGATCTGGGGTTTAGTGTCGTAGGATAAGGGGTTCAATGCCGTTGGGAGTCTCCGTTTCCCTCCCGCCAGAGAAAGCCAGCCAGGTTCTCTGGCACCCACTCTCTCCACACGCGCATCTCCATACCTCAGCTTTTTGCAGCTCCTCTGGGTCCCTGTGAGCCCCTCTCTTTCCTTCTACTTGTAGAATTTCCACTCAGCAAACTTTCCTGTGGTTTTGGATGATGTCCGTTCTGTCTTTTAGTTGTAGTTTTGAAATTGTTGTGTGAGGCAGCAGTGTAGGTATTTACCTATGCCGCCATCTTATTCAGAGACCTAACAGCAGACTAGAGGAAGGCAAGAATCAAGTCAAAAATTTGAAATATAAAGAATCAGAAAACACTCAACTGGAAAAGCAAGAGGAGAAAAGAATCCAAAAATGTGAAGATAATATAAGGAGCCTCTGGGACAGCTTCAAGCGTACCAACATCAGAATTGTGGGGGTGCCAGAAGAAGAGAGAGAGCAAGATATTGAAAACCTGTTTAAAGAAATAATGACTGAAAACTTCCCACATCTGGTAAAAGAAATAGACTTACAAGTCCAGGAAGCACACAGAACCCCATATAAAAGGAATCCAAAGAGGACTACACCAAGACACATCATAATTAAAATACTAAGAGCAAAAGACAAAGAGAGAATATTAAAAGCAGCAAGAGAAAAACAGTTCATTACCTACAAGGGAGCACCCATATGACTGTCAGCTGATTTCTCCACAGAAACGATGCAGGCCAGATGGGAGTGGCAAGAAATATTCAATGCGATGAATAGCAAGAACCTATAACCAAGAATACTCTATCTAGCAAAGCTATCATTCAGAATTGAAGGGCAGATGAGAAAAAGCTAAAGGAGTTCATCAACTCCAAACCAGTATTATATGAAGTGCTGAAAGGTACTCTTTAAGAAGAGGAAGAAGAAAAAGGTAAATGATAAAAAATTATGAACAACAAATACGTATCTATCAACAAGTGAATCTAAAAATTAAGTGAATTAAAAATTTGATCAACAGAATAAACTGGTGAATATAATAGAATCAGGAGCTCAGAAAGGGAGTGGACTGATAATTCTCAGGGGGAAAAGGGTGAGGGGTGTACAGGGAGAGACTGGACAAAAATCATACACCTATGGATGAGGTCAATGGGAGGGAGGTAAGGGTAGAGGAAAGGATGGGAGCCGGGTGGAGGGGAGCTATGGAGGAGAAAAAAGAGAAACAAATGTAATAATCTGAATAATAAAGATTTAATTTTTAAAAAATCTAATAAAAAATAAATTAGCATGTCACTTCTACAAAGAAGAGAATTGGCAGTTAAGTGAAGAGTTTATTGAGGTACTGAAAATGAAAAATACAATTACTGAAATTTTAAAAAATTAATAGTGGGGTGAATAGTGGAATTCATATAGCTGAAAAAAATGAATGATGTGGAAAATTAAGGGAGAATTATTTTCCAGCACACCAGAATAACATGGAAACAAAAAGGAAGAGAGGTGCAGGCAGGATAGATATAAAGGTTCCAATCTCTCTCTGGCTGAGTTTCAGAGTAGAGAATAAAGATTAAGATAATGATGCAATTATTAAAGTAATGAATGCTGCTAGTTTCCCACTATGAAAGGAAGAGAGAATCATCCAATTAAAAGACTTCATTGAGCATCAACCTGATTAATAAACAAACAAACAAACAAGAAACAAATGAACAAAAAACAACTACACATTTCAAAACAAAATGATAATTTTTTAAAGAAAAATCCTAAAAGCTAGAAGAGTGAAGACATTAATGACCTACCAAGCAATGAAAATTAGATTGACTTCAGATTTAGTTCCACCAGTATTTGCATTAATAAAAAACAATGAGCACTTTATGCAAATACTAAAGAAAAATAAATTTGATTTTATAAATGCCTTCCCAGATACATTATTTTGTTTCCCACAACTTGAATAAATCTTAAGATGCTAAGTAAACATTTAGCAAATTTATTTCTATCAACCTCTCCCTGACCCTGGAAAGATATACTCCACTGAGGATGAATAGATGAATACAGAAGAAAAAAATAAATACAAAAAGCAATGTTAACCAAATAAAGTAATGAACTCACTTTTGTACAAGTAAGCATTTAAAAGAATGCATGTTTTTATACTAATCTAGAAATAAAATGTTGAAAGTATGAGGTAAGGGGTGGAAGTGTTATAATAATTGGCTAGTTAATGTTAATAAAAGGAAGAGATCAAGGGGAAGTCAGACATTATAAGCAAGCATGGTCACCTGGCAGGCTTCACCAGGAAGTTGTAGCTGCACACAGCATTGTTCCTCCAAGGGATTACCTCCCTTCCCTTCTCTCATGGGGGGTTGTAAACTGAGGGACAGTTCCATTTTAGAGGAAGATAGACAAGACAACTAAATATAACCTGTGCTTCTGGGAGGAAAACTAAACCATAAAGAAAAAATACCTGTTGAGACCAGTGCCTCAGTATCAATTGGGTTTTTGGATTGAATAGGAGAGTATATTGATGTTGATTTCCTCAACTGGAAGATTATAAATGGATTATTAGGAGAATATCTTTGTTTTGGGGGGATACTGAAGTATTAAGAACGTGCTCTCAAATGATTC
This sequence comes from Lasiurus cinereus, assembly GCA_011751065.1. Lineage (NCBI taxonomy): Eukaryota > Metazoa > Chordata > Mammalia > Chiroptera > Vespertilionidae > Lasiurus > Lasiurus cinereus. The sequence continues at coordinate 59,239,797 of JAAGEH010002531.1, forward strand.
GGAAAAAGAGCAACTGATAATATTGAATGCTGTGTACATTGTGTGTATTTGTATATGAAATGTCCTGAAATGTTAAAAGTTGGTGTACATCAGTAAACAAAGATACGGAAATTTTTTGTATTATATTTACAAATGTTAATGTATTTTTACAGCTTTAATAATAAAATTTCTAGTTAGTGTACTTTTTGTACTAATTTTTGCCACAAATTCATCAATTTATTAAGGAGTTTTTTGTTTTTTTAATATAGTTTTCTTAGCTTTCGTAGAGCAATTCAGTAACTTTAAGATTCTGTCCAGTTTCCTCTTAATTAGATGAATTGGAGCACAGTTAAACACATTTCATAAATTATTCATGGAAATTTAGTAATAATTGTCCCAGCTGATAAGTTGGTGTCAGTAGATCTCGGTTTAGACCTGAAGTGAACAATTAATAGTTTTAAACAGGTGTAACAAATGTACTAAGCTTTGACTGGTGGAACACAGTGATTAGAGTGTCACATCTGTATGCTCACTGAGGTTAGAGTATCACATCTGTATGCTCACTGAGGTGTTGTGGGTTTGATTCCCAGTCAAGGGCACGTACCTGGGTTGCAGGTTTGATCCCCCCACCAATAAGGGCACAGGTGGGAGGCAACCAAAATATGTGTCTTTTTCACATTAATGTTCCTTTCTTTGTCTTTCTCTTTCTCTCTCCCCCTTTCTCCTCTTCTCTCCATTCTTTCCACTCTCTTTCTGAAATCAATAGAAAAATATCCTCAGGTGAGGATTAACAAAAACAAACAAACAAACAAAAAACCCAAAAAAGACATTTTTAAGAAATTTAGTACCAGAATTCTTTATTATTTGTTTTTAATGGACTCATGTCTGCTTTTGTAAATGGATAGGTAACCAGTTATTAAACTAATAATGCTGTGTGTGTCTCATTAACCCATATCTACTAACAGTTCACTCTGACAAATAACATATATATAGGCTCTAGTATATTTTATAAAAATGTTTCATAATCAATATAAACTACCTTGACTATGAAACATTTTTATAAAATATACTAAAGGCCCAATGCACAAAATGTGTGCAAGCCTTGGCTTTGACTAATTAGCATATTATGATTTTATATTATAGATTTTTTATTGATTTTAGAGTGGAAGAGAGAGATAGAAACATCAATGGTGAGAGAGAATCATCTATCAGCTGCCTCATCCATACCCCATACTGGAGAACGAGCCTGCAAACTGGGCATGTGCCTGGACTGGGAATCAAAGCCTGACCTCCTGGTTCATAAGTCAATGCTCAACCACTGCACCAGGCCAATGGGGCTATTATGAAACATTTTTAATAAGTAGATCAAATAATGATTCTCTTTCCTTGGAAGAAATTCCTTAATAGTACAGTCATATACTGCTTAATGATGGGGGACAGAGAGAATTGTTCTAAGATATGAATTGTTATGTAATTTTGTCATTGTACAAATCATAGAGTGTCTAACAGCTTAGTACTACAATTGCATGTGCTTTATTTTTTTTATGTAATTGGCAGCATAGTAGGTTTGTTTGTATCAGTATCACCACCAACCAAATAAAAATAATTTATAGTGTAAGTCTGAGAGTTGGCTTTTCTTTTTGTAATGTAAGTAACTTACTTAAGCTTTGATGGTCTAGACATCTACTAGAGAGGCATTCATTTCATATTTTTGGGTTCTTTTTTTTGTGTGTTCTTCAGATTGGGTGATTTTTGCTTCCTTATATTCCAAATTATTGACTTGATTCTCATAACCCACTATTCTACTGTTGAATACCTTTTAATTACTCATTTCAGTTAGTGAATGCTTAATTTCTGACTAGTCCTTTTTCATGTCTCTGAAATTCTCACTAAGATCCTTGAAGCTCTCACTAAGAACCTTGAGCAACCTTATAAACCATTGCTTTGAAATCTTTATCCAGTAGTTTGCTTCCTTCCATCTCATTTATATCTTTTTTATATATACATATTTTCTGCTCTTTCATTTTGTGATGTTTCTTCGTGTCCACACTGTGGCTGCTTCCTTGTGTTTGTTTCTAAGTATCAGGTAGATGTGTCTCCAGGAATTGGTAGAGTTGTCTTTTGTAGTAGGTGTCATGTAGGACCCAGTGGCTCAGCCTGCCCTCACCTGACCTGGGCCCTTAGGGATGCCTCTGTGTGCACAGTCTGGTTGTAGTTGAGCCTTGATTGCTATGAGTGTCGCTGGGAGGAGTTGACCTATAGACTATTGGCTGTGAGGACCAGATGCAACTATAGTGGGAGAGCTGCTGTGCAGGAGACATCCATATGGAGTAGGACTTGCTTCAGTGGGGCTTTGGTGCTCACTGAGTCTACCCCTTGAGTGTGCCCTTTGGGTATATGTAGACATAATCTGGTATAGTCTGAAGCTATCCATTGGGTGCAGTGGCTCTGGGCCATCCCAGGAGTTACAAAGGCAGCCACTGCCTGGGGCCACCTGGCTGGAGTTACAAAGAAATTTACAGATGGCTAAACTGTGAAGCAAGTGCCCAGTGCTGACGCTCAATCTTGGACCTCTTCTGGATAGGAATGGGACATGCTGACATCAGCTGCTGTTTGTTTGAGAGATTTTAGGAAAGACTGAAGTCTGAGCCAGGACAAGCCATTCATATGAAAAAGCCACCACCAACAACTGGTTTGGAGTTGCAAATGGTATGGGGTAGAGCCTCAGGAAATCACCAGGGTGGAAGGAATAGTGTGAGCCAAGCTGAAGGAAACTCAGATAGGCCTGCCAGTCAGCTGTCTGACAGGGGAGGTCCTAGCACCTGAACAATGACCTCTGTCTGAGAGAAAGTTGACCCTGAATTTCTAACTCCAAGCCAGACAATCCAGTTCCTCCCCATATATCCCTGGTTCCCTTAATGCATCACCAGCATTAGAGCTCAGAAGGAGTGGGACAGTGTAAGTTCAAGCACTGCCCCTTTAAGAAGTGCTTGGGATGCCAGCAGCCTCTATGCCAATGAGCAGTAATCTCTGCTGGTTTACAGCTGAAGTTAAAAGTAATTCTGAAACCCTGGGCTGGGATCTGGTGTGGGACTAGGATCTCTTCCTTCTCCTGTGAGGATTCTGGAGCAGAGATATCCCACCCAATTAAAAAACTCCATAGGTGAGTGTCAGCCTGGTCCATGCCTCCACACCTCCTACCAGTCTCCATGCACTTTCTTCTTTACTTCTTGAGTTGTAGGACTTCCAAGCAGCCAGATTTCAGGTGGTTCTGCATGATAGTTTTTTCTGTATTTTAGTTGTAATTTTAATGTGGTTCCAATGAGGCATTTCTTAAGAACACATTGCAGACAAACTACAGAGTTTAGATTCAATTGTCCAATGGAGGAATACATACATGAAATTTCTAAATATAATTTTAATGCTATGCCAAATTAAACAGGAAAACCAATGCTAAGATTTGATTACATTTAATTGCTATGTTGCTAAAGGGACTCTTTTATAACAACAACAACAAAACCAGTCCAGTTTGTGGGGGTTTTAATTATGGAGAGATGGAATAGACATGCTTTTCACTATCCTCTTACTGAGTACAAGTGAAAACCATGCACTTATGTGTAAATCAAACATAAGACTTTGGAAAATATTCCTTGGAAATTATTCTCCTAATGATTTGTTTCAGAAGACAATAATTTTCTTCAATTTGCAGAGACATTGATTGGTGCTTTTAAAAGAATTAAGGCTTTCTGCCCTGGCTGGATAGCTCAGTCGGTTGGAGTGTTATCCCTGTACATCAAAAGGTTGCAAGTACAATTTCTGGTCAGGACACATACCTACATTGGGGGTTCAATCCCCCTGTCATGGTGGTGTGTATGGTGGGAGGCAACATTAAAGTATCAAAATGTTTCTCTTCCACATCAGTGTTTTTCTCTCATTCAAAATTAATAAAACGTATCTACAAGTGAGGAATAAAAAAATAAAATAATAAAATACAAGAAGGTAGTTTTTCTAAATCTTAAGATGATTTATAAAATGATTAGAAAAGTGATAGAAATCTTGAAACTAGATGACATTCACACTGCCCCTCACACTGTCATTTTTTTACTTTACAAATATGTTTCAGGTGAGATGAGGGTACATAATCACCCACCAAACAATTTTCTCATCATTGATTTGTTGAAAGAGTATTAAATTCAGGTGAAGAGTCAACCATCCTGTTATTCCTCCAATATTTATAGTATACCGTTTGCCTTTTATATGTCACTATTATGCTGAGTTCTGGCACAGTAATGAGGAAAATAACATAATCAAATGCAAAGACTAGAAATGTTGGGGCAGGTAAGACCAGGTGTTGATTCCCCAGCTTGTGTTGGGGGACTTGTGGAGTAGCTCTTCCTAAGAGACCAGTTCACCTAAACAGAAAGAGAATAGTTTTCCTATAGAATGAATTAGGGGTGGAGGGCCAGGTACTTTAGCTGACAGCAGCAAATAAGGAAAATGAAATAAACAAAATACATTTTTAAGTCACATATAAAAGCTTTAAGATGGGGGAGCACAATGGTTGGTGTAAAATTGAATGAAAACCTGGTCCTGTGAAATACCGCCACCTTCAAAAATGCTCACTAGCATACTATTTTCATAGATATGGAACTGAGATTTAATGTCTTGAGGAAGAGAGTGTCAAAAACTGCTTTTTCTAGTCTTGATCATAAAGGGAATAATTTCCTTCTAAGATCTGGAAACACATTTATTCTTGCTCCTAGATTATCAGTTTTCTCAAAGAACATTAAAGAATTCACTGCTTTGAAAGATGATTATAGAATGTAATGTATATTTTAAATATGCAGCTGATAGCATAGCTGATATAACCATCAAGTTTTTGCCATTAATTTTAAATTGTCTATTGGAAAAGAAATGCATACTCAGCACTGGCCGGGCATCCCTACTTTATTTACACATTTTTAAAAGTAATTTGGGAAAGTTCACTCAAGCTTTTTATGGCCAGTTAAGAGAAATGACACAGGGGGCAAGATATTATGGAAAGAGAATACAAATGAAAGGTGGTGAACTTCTTCATACTAATCACAAACAAGACCTATTAAGCATTTGTTCTTCATCAAATTCTTAGAAATTGTAAACCAGTCTTGGACAAAATGTCAATATAAAGCTACCACAGACACTTCTACTCGGACAATTTAGTAAAGGTAATTTAATCTAGTAGATTTTAAACTAACCTACATAACAACTGGTTAGTCTTAGTTATGGGGCAATACAAATTATTTATTTTCTGACAGATGCAATTAAAATTTAGAAATATAGAAGTAAAATTGGTAAATACAGTAATTAGCTTAATAGGACACCATATAGAACTGAAATAAAATAGATTTTTTTTCCTATAACAAAGTCTCTAAACTCTTGCCACAGCTAATAAAAGTTAAAAAAATGTTGCTTTAGATGATTATTAAAATGACAATTTATTTTGTTGCTCTTTCCAAGTCAATTCCTTTCATTTCCAACCCTAAGTTGAAGTTGATTATGCTATAGTATAGTGAATACTTCTCTATTTTTTACTAAATATATATAAATATATATAGTAAAAATAGATATATTTAGTAAAAATAGATATATTTAGCAAAAAATTATATATATATATATATATGTAAATGGACATAGTATATTTGGTTTGTCTTAAATTCTAAACCCTATGCCTTTACCCAGCAACTCAGAATGAAGTATATATTCCCTAGACAGGCAGCAGGCCTGATGTGTGACATGAATGAGAAATAAGCAGCATGGTTTCAATGACACCAGAAAGATGACAAATACATCTACTTTTTTCAGCCTGCTTTCTAGACCCAGGATATTGATTTTGAGTATATGATATGTTTTTACACATGGCTTTAGTTCAGGGGCTGACAATCTAAGGTCTACTCTGCAGGTGTTTGTATAGCCTGGTTCTTACATTTTTAAAGATTAATGGAGGATGATGGCTCCTGACTTGTGAGAATTATGTGCAGATGGAATGTCAATGTACATCATAAAATTTTGGTGACATACAGTCACATTCATCTATTTACATGCCCTCTAAGGTAGCTTTCACGCTATGAGGGCAGACTTACATAGTTGTATAAGTAGTTTATCCAACTTTGACTGTTGTATAATGTTCCATTATATGAAAATGCCTCCAGTTTGTTATCTATTAAAGCAGCACTGTGTCCTATTATATTTTTACCAAATGACATCCAAATTATCCTTTTGATTGTATATGG